>JANHGO010000072.1:46574279-46645833 GCA_024606505.1 Aquila spilogaster | reverse complement strand
CAGCCACTCCTCTCCCAATTTATACTTGTGCCCAGCATTACTCCATCCTAGGTGCAGGATCTGGCATTTGGACTTGTTAAATTTCATCCCATTAATCACTGCCCAATGCTCCAGTCTATGTAGATCCCTCTGCAAGGCCTCTTGTCCCTCAAGAGAGTCAACAGCACCTCCCAGTTTGGTATCATCAGCAAATTTGCTAATGGTGCATTTAAATCCTGCGTCCAGATCATTGATACATATATTCAACAGAACTGGCCCTAGAATTGAACCCCGAGGAGCAACTGGTGGTGACTGGTCACCAGCCAGGTGCAGCCCCATTCACTACAACCCTTTGAGCCCTGCCCTTCAGCCAGTTCTTCACCCAGCACACTGTGAACCCACTCATTCCACAGTTGGACGACTTGTCCAGAAGGATGCTGTGAGGGACAGTATCAAAAGCCTGACTAAAATCCAGAAAAACTACATCCATGGGGTGGGTGATCTTATCATAGAAGGATATCAAATTAGTTAAACAGGACTTTCCATTTGTGAACCCATGTTGACTGTGCCTGATGATTTCATTATTCTTTAAATGCCATGAGACTGGTGTAAATGGGGTAAGGGAGAGAATCTGATGTTCTCAAATGTCTGGAAGATAGAAGCAGCTGTGGTTTGCATTAGGTCAACGCTTGCAGAATTTTTATGTAGCTCATTTTCATTCATGTTAAGGAAATTTTCTTGTAAGTAAGTGTACAAATATTTCAGATTGCTGAATACCATGCACAGATTCCATGCCTAGGATGCAATTTTTTTTTTATCTTCATTTAATTACTGGAACATAGCTGGTATTTCAAGGCAATGACATTTGGTCGGTCCTCTGGGAAAATGCAGCCACAAATCATCTCAACACAAGAGTAGGTCAAATGGTAATAATCAAGTCATATTCATAACTCATTGGAAATAGACTATTCTGAAATTGCTACCTGATATAGAACTAATGCCTCATTAATCAGAAATACATCAACCTAGGAACACTAGTTATGTCATCTAGAATTATGAATGAAATTACAAGGTATGCCACGTACAGTGTTACATTTAAGTAGATGCAGTCTTGTGTAGCCTCATACATGCTTAGAGGACTTGTTTTCATCATGAAAATGTGGTATGAACCTAAAAGTATGCAAAAAATATGTTGTGCGAGAAAGCAAGCTATGCAGCTTTACACACTCAGTATAAATAGCCTAATAAAGCAACCCTCTTTAGGGCTTCTTACAACACAGTGAATGACTTAATTTCAAATGAGTGAATCCCAAAGTCCTCCCTGTGGTAGAAATCACATTGGAGAAAAGGGGAAGCTCAGCTAGAGCAGAAAAGACCTCAGGACTCTGTTATTTACACACACACACATATTTGCCTAAACTGGCATGCATGTAGTCCAGAGTTTGCTTTTTCTGTGCTTTGGGCAGCATGCAATTGAGCTCTTGTACACAAGCCAACCACCTACTGTGTTCACATATGCCGAGTCTAATTTAAAATCCTTAACCATTCAGCAAGACTTCATCTGCAGGCTCAGCAAAATTATGCAGCTACTAGTTCAAAGCAAGTGGAAGGCCAGATATCTTAGAATATAGGTAATACTTTTATGTGCAGTAGACTAGTCAGATGGACTGTGGGAATGCTAGTCCTGAAATCGTTTAGTTAGTTCATGTTTCAGACCCATTTATACTTCTGATGTCCCTTAAATATGAAACATGCAAATTATATGTGTGTATTTCAAGCCAGAAAGTTGCATTTTTGTCAAGGTCTTAGACAAATAAAAAAAATATCCCCCCTACCCCTAAAACCCTTGCCATCCGTATTTCCTTTTAGACATTTTGGTGACTAAAATGAAAGTAGAGCAAAGTTGCCTTGATTGATTCTGTAGTTACATTACCTGTGCAAGATCCTTAATTTTTCACTTGTGATGTTCTCTAAACATCTCAATTTCGTTGTGTACGTGCCCAGAGTTACCTTCCATTTCACAGCAGTGAACAGTCTGCTTCCAAATTTTTCCTGACTCTCTCAGGATCTTCAGTTGAAGTCCGAGCTCTTACACTTGGTTCAAGCATTTGAACCCTATACCAAAATGTAACAACCAGAGCCACTTTCACACCACTGCATAGCTGTGGAGAAGGGCTACCTTGTCATTAGGGAATCTTTAGGGTCACCGTCTTTTTCCTTAGAAGACCATATACATACACAGCATGATGCTTTCCCATTGCTGTGTCTGGGCTTCTGCGAACCTTTTTTCCCAGTCACCTCAGTTTTTAGGCAGCTCTGGGCTGAACAGTACCGTCTCCGTGTATTGGTGGGCTCTGCTATAGGACTCTTCCATGGATTTGGGTTTTATGCATCTCATGCATCTCAAATTCTTCTAACTTTTCCCTGTAATGCCAAAGTTGGGCTTAGAAAGAAAGACTTTCCTTAAGGTGACAAAAGTTTTGAAAGGTAAATGACTGATTAGGTTTATGTAGAAATGAAATGCTTCAGTAGTGTTTTTATACAGATGTCTCATCTGCATTGCACGAAGACCTTCTCACAGCCATACACAGGTGCACATAAGGTAGTTCTTCCAGTCAGTGGCTCACACAGGGACTAGTTTATTGCAGCTTATTGCTGAAATTCAGCTGTCTGTATTTTGTTGTCTTTTGAAAACACTTTCAGGTTATGTCTAAACTGCATGATGACAACAGTGTTATTGAGCTCCTGTGTCCAGGTGCATGCCTTGGTGACACTGACTCCAGACCAAGGTGATACACAAGTGCCTGTAATTGTCACCTTCCACTTGCCCCCAGTGGTCTTTCCTTGGAAAAAAAGATAGAATAGGACCTTGAAATGTAAAATAGCATGCCCCTACTGCATATTCTCAGCATAGCTTGAGGTGCCCTGTGGTATAAATCCTTCTGTATAAAAGAAATTTCATTTTAATAACATTTCAGAATTATACTAGTAGTTTGATGACTCACTGTGGAGGAAAATATCAGCCAACATGTATCAAAATGGTAGAAAAGATGTAAAGTTTACAACTACTATAAGCTAAATATTATAGCCTTTGGTTTAAAACCACAGGAAGATCATTCCAGCTGTTAAGCACTGAAATAGCAAATTCGTCCTTTTCCCCATAAATTCTTATATGGGTGGAGATATGACATTGCTATGGACATGCAGTATTTAAACAGTATAAATACTAGCTTGATCCTTTTGCAAAATATAATCAATTAACCTATTTATTTTTAGTCTCAATTGCAAAATTGATTGTCTAGTTGTACCATGTTAATACTTCAGTCTTCCTACCAGTGCAATGGCTTCAGAAATATTTGTACCAAAAATTAAGCCTTCTCTCATTAAAATATTAAACTTCTGAAGTTCCCACAGTATCACATTTCTCATATATTCCTGATTAACAATTTGCAGTGCTAAGACTGTGGATTTTTTCTGAGATTTTTAGTCTCTGGCTGCAAGTTAGTTTACTTGGAATAGGATAGTATTTTTGGTAGGTGGAGGTAAAAGCAAGTCATGCTACATTTCTTTGATGCTGCTTTTCAGGATACAATCTTTAAAACAGTTGTCCTACTTGACAGTCCTTTGATGACACAAAAATAAGTGATTTTGGGGTACCAGTTCTAAAAAATGTGGTCCTTGTGTGTTTAATTGTTGTAGCAATGGTTAGTTTATTTATAACTCTATATCGTCTTCGTACCTAATAACTGAAAAAATTATTTAGGACTGTAAAAATTCAGAGGACCTGCTGGCTTTCCTCTTCTCTTTCCCTTTGGTAACATATGTCAATTTAATATGTTCTTCCTGTGTGTTCTTTTTATGAGCACCATTTCTGAGGAAAAGACATTATGTTTGACAAATAAGTATTTTGTAAAATATAAGTAGCTTAGTATATGTAGTAGAAAAAGGGAAGCACTGAGGAAAAAACACATAAGAAAACATTCTGAATATGCTGTCTGTTACCTGAATGGACAAGATGGCTGATATGTATGTTTTTGTGCCCTTTATATATATTGCAATATGTAATGAATTTTACGTCATTTAGTATGTATTCTAATACAGATGGAAAGTCAAAATGTTAAAAGTAGTATTTGATGCCGTAGGAATGATTAAAGATATTCTATTGTTGGGGAACTAGAATTATTAATATTGCAACAGCTTTTAACACTATTTCAGAGAAGAAATTACTGATTAAGCATTTGCTAAAGGTCCTCAGCCCTTGTCATTTTTTTCTGCGTAGCCCTCAGGATAATCTTCAGAGTGTAGTTTCCTTTTGTTTCAGACTCTGCATTGCCTGTTTTATGCTCCGTGACTCCGTCCAGTTGTGATAACTGCTCACACAAAGGGATGTGTTTAAATAAGTGAGTTCTTAAATCCTAAATTTTGGGTTTCCATATTCACACTGCCTTATGGCAACGCCTAATCCAGATGTTGTAACCACTTGCATGTAAGTTAGGTACTGACACTAAGCAGCTGAAGAAAGTTACCAATATATGGCTGGTGAAACATGGCTCTCCTTGCAGTCAGCTGAAGAGAAGTAGGTCTTCTGCTTGATTTAGACACCTGTGATACACTGCCCAAATATGACACTCTGTCCCGATGTCAGAATAGCAGCATTGAACTGCACTCCCTGCAGTTAATGTCCACAGTCCTTCCAAATGATCCCCAAAGCAATTCATACTTCTTTGAAATACTGCATTTTAGGAAAACGTCTGTGCTGTAGAACAGACACCCAGCTGTTGGGTTTCTCAGAGACATTCCTTTGTGCAATGAAAAGTTTAAGTGCAGAAGCAACGATTATTCTCAGTAGAAAAGGAATTCAGTAAAGAAGAGAAGCTTCTCGTCAAAACAGATGCAAAAGGTTTTGGTAATAGGGAAAAATGTCTCTGACTTTCAACTTTGTGTTTGATTGAGATTATTTCCAACTGTGTTGTTAAAAGCTGAGCGTGCATCTTACAGACACCTTTGACCATGCTGGAAGAAGGTTCCACTGGTACCCCAGAGCTTGTGCTCAGGCAGCCCAAGGAAAGCCATGCCTGGAAGTGAAGGCAAAGAGATTGCTTTATAAGTGACCCCCTGTACCCACAGGTACATAGGGTGTGGTCTGTGGCAAAGCGTAAACTAATGAATAGAGAGGAGAGGAATAAAAGAAGAACTTTAAATTGAGAGACAAATATAGAAAATACCCACTGAATAATATTTTCACCATGACTTAGAGATATGTGCTACTTAGATATCTGGTTTGCTTAAAATCAGAGTAGAATAAATCTTAAATACTTAAATAGGATTACTGATAGCTTGGGAAAGTATCCTTAAAAAAAGTACAGTTAAGAAGAATTATGCCAAAAAATTAAGAGCTGTATAAATTTTCAGCACTCTAAAGCTCAAATAAACTTGCCTAGTTTAAATCTAATTCTACATCATTTTCAAACCTGGTAAAAATCTTTTTGAAAAAGAAAGAAGAGAAACCTTTTTATCTTTAAAGGGGAAAAATCATCAATAATTTCAAGTAAAGAGTCAATTCTAGGACTGTGGGATCTTGCTAATGCATTGTGAGCAGAAAAAAACAGTGAAATTGGATAAATAAATGATTTGTTATAAATTATTTGCAGGGAATGGTGCATCTTCTAGTTACCTGTCTATCTTGCTGTCTTGCATTTATAATGATTTCTTTTGCTGTTGTTGCTACAGAACCTCTTCATTTTGTGAAGATTTGTTCTGGTTTCTCAATCAGGTGAAGATAAATAATATTGGCATATTATGTTCCAATTACAGAATGAAAATCCACATGAAAGACATTGCCCACACAAATAAATGAAAAGTTGGTCATTTGCTCAATTGTACAATAGGAGGAGATGGTAACACGACTGAGAGCTGAATTTCTGTAAGAATATTCATGAAATGTTCTGTTTCCTACGTTTTTAGTCAAGAGGAAACTAAGCAGGTGGGGGTTGTTCAGCTTCACCACCACCACCACTTTGTGAATGGATCTGTCCATGCATACTGGAGTCATCTGGTGGCATTTACAAGCCTGGCTAGCCAAGTCAGGCACATAAATCCATACCTCCATGGTTTTAGAAGTGATGGGCTTAAACAGTTTCCATGGTAATTATGATACTCTGCTCTTCAAAGTCATGTATTCATGTCAGCATCTAGATAGCAGCACACAGGTCAAGGTTTCCCAAGGATCATCTTTTTGAATCTGGATTGTGAGTACAGCAGGATTGCTCATTGGTAACGTTTGATACAGGATGATGAAGAAGTACAAGCTCTAAGAAGCTGATAAATGTGTGTGCATCTGAAATATATATAAATTTTGTGATTAAATGAAATATGCTTTTTGAACAACAGAGTGCTCTGATCTGCCCTGAAGCTGTGCTGATAATGGCATTTTGATGCCAAAGAGCTATGAGAGGGAGGAGCATAGCTGTGGTATTTCATTACCACTCTTGAAGAGGGAGGACCACGTAAAGACAACGTGTCCTTCTCTACTCCTTTTTTTTTTTTTTTTTTTTTTTTTTTTTTTTTTTTTTTTTTTTTTTTTTTTTTTTTTTTTTACCTAGCAGACTCAGAATGGCTTGGGCTGAGAAATCTCAGCATGTAGAGATTGCTTCATAGAGCAGCCCAGGTTGGAAGGGACCCTGAAAGATCATCTGGTCCAACCTTTTTTGGGAAAGGGAGCTTAGATGAGATTATCTAGCACCTTGTCCAATTGCACCTTATAAACCTCCAGTGACAGGGACTCTACCATGTCCCTGGTCAGACTGTTCTGGTGAGTAACTAGCCTGATAACTAAGAAACCAGAAAACACATTTTATTTTTGGTGGTCCGTCCTGACTACATCAGCTCAATACTTGTCGATATTCCTGTGTGAGCTGTTCATGTAATTTTGTGTGTTCTTGGAGTGAAGGCTGGGCTAGAAGGAGAGTCAACATTTAGGTTCAATTATAATTGTGTGCAGAAAGTTATACACGTGCTGAGTTTGATTTCCGAGAATCAATGTCTGGCAAATATTAAGTGTTTACAACTTCTCTACAAAATATTTCATATGGCCCTGGATGAATGTTGCTTGGGAGTCATCTCATCCGCTCCTGGTCAGACAGAAGTGCAAAGGTAGTCACAATACACTTCATAAAAGAAGGATGTTTGGTAGATACTGGTAGCACAGTTTGATTCCAGTCTAATTGTACTTTCCCAAGCAACTGCCAGTAAATCTCTTTTGCACACACTAGCAGAACAATTACATTTGAAATACATAATAGATAGATGTACATAGAAGAGACATGTACATGTGAGCATATAACACCATAAATGCTATTCAGAAGTGTAATGAATCACCACATAACAACAGAAGTACTGATATGGTAGATTTACATGCACTTGGGAAAAAAAGACACAGCTTTTCGATCAGACTAATGGTTTGGAAGTAGCTTCAGGAAGAGTGCTGGTAATCGCATTTGACGGTCTGAATTGATGGCTGATGGCTTGTAAAGGGCAATGCACTGGAGTGATTTCAGGGAGCTTTTAATAATGCTTAGCAAATGATCAGGCTGCATAGTCAATCGCTTTGTAGATGCCAATATCGGTTTCCCCCTCCCAGTAAGTTCAAAGCATAGGAAAAAAAAAATCAAACAAAAGCACAGAATTGCATACTTAGTCAAGATAATCACAGTATCCAGAGGAAAAACAAACCAAGAGTGAGATTTAAGGAATAAGTTTGATATAGACAAGGAATAATTGTAATTGTCACTTGACATTTGGATGCTACTTATGGATGCTTCTAGGACACATTTCTGTTTATAGATACACTGTGGTAAGTCTTAAAATCTGCTAAATCCTAATTCATGACCAATATTAAGGAAGACAGAATCAAAGCAGTGTTACCCAGCAGAAGGGTGTTGAGGAATAGACTCCAGTTTCTGCATCCTGTCTGTGGATGCAAAATTTGCAAGACTTTTCATGTCCTTCTCCTCTAGGGGGAAGTGGTGGAGCTCGTGGATGGCCATAACCCCTTAAAAGTAGGATCCACATCCTCCTCTATTCTCTCTCATGACATCTGGGAAAAGTTTTTTCTCTTTTTCTATTCAGTTACTTTCTGAGCAAAACTTATTGGAGTAGCTTAAAAACCAAACCAAACTAGGTCAGTGACTTCTCCAGAAGATCCAAGGTCAAGAATATTTAAAATATTAATGATTTCTGAATGCCTCCACTTCAAGATGACTTGTAATACTCAAAACTAGATTTTTAAAAGTCATAATGCTCAACAGGAGATCAACTTAATTGTATGCATTATGACTACTTCATAGCATGCTTTGCTCTCACAGTCTTAGTTTTAACTTTCTGAGTTCCCTGTTGCCAAGAGCAACATTAGAAAGACTTGCAGGTACTGTATTACTTGTAGGGAATGGTTTGGGGAACAGTACTGTCAGGCTCTTAGGAAAAAGGAGCGATAGTATTACATACAACATGTAATAATTTTCATTTCTGATGTATAGAAGGTAAAGAATTTTCCGAGTAGCAGTGATTAGTGAATTGGAGTATTGCCGTTGAATGAGGTAGATTACTCACTCACCTGTGAACTGTTGAGCCCATTTTCTTTCTTTAAAAATCAGTGGGAGATGACCTAGCTTTGTGAGTCGGTGTTGTCCCCAGCTTATTTAAATGATGGACTGCTGGCACATTACATATTAATTTTGGCTAGCACTTCATAAGATTTAAATCTTTCTATAGTAATCCATTTTGCATAGTTTACAGCTTTGTTTTGATGATCTGAGAGTGGAAGAGAGTCCTTTCCCAGAGGAAAGACCCCCAGTAGATTGCCTTTATATCAAAAGCTAAATAGGGAGGGTCCACTGTAGATTTCAGTTTTCAGGGAATTGATCGTGAATATTTTTGGGGTGTGAGACAAAAACAATGAATGTTGTCCAAGAATCCCTTAGGAAACTTCAAAATCACCCATGCCAACACTTCGTGTTATTGGTTTGACTGGATAAATATAATATTTTACAATCTGTTTTTACACATGCTCGATGTCTCTGCAGCTCCAATAAAACTTGAAGAACAAGCCTCTGTTTTGTTGTATTTGCATGTTGGTGATGAGATGCATTGACTTCTGCTTCATCTCATGTTCATCTGCATTTCCAGCAGATGCAGATGCATTAGTTATTACTAATCAATAGGTGTTAATAGAAGGGTTGTGAATAGGCTGGAAATATATTTTAACTTTTTCTGGTGGTAAAGCTGATTTTTAAAAAAATAATAGTGGTTTTGTTTTCCATTAATTTTATTTCTTAATAGCCTGAAGCATAGGGTCTTATGGTCATGAGCAAGTTATTGTGGCCATTGACTTCAGTCTGTGGTTTGAGTACTGTTTTCTGGTGGGACGTTTTATACAGAGAGAACTTTAATGAAATCAGAGAAGGAAGAATCCTTAGAGTTTTCTTGCTGACCAAACTTGGACAAATAACCATTCACCAAATTACTCCCTGTTACCCTAAAGGCAGATGTTCAGCTAGTTTAAGTTGTTCTTATACCATCATACCCCTAAGACCTACGCTACATTACGCCATATTTTTACTGCCTCCTGGGAATCTAGCTGCTTCCATACTTGCCCAGAATTTCCCTTCCACCCTGTGATACAAAATAAATCATAAATTCTTGTCTTTCACTTTCTACATTTCTTCATTGTCCCTTACAACATAAACCCACCACATCAGTGTATGTTCATTTTATGTGACTTAGATCTTCAAAGTTGGGAAATTTACATTAGCTTACTGGTGGATTTGTTGATGTTGTTACTGGTAGATATAAACCCACTAATATTACACTCAAATTTCTATTTTTGGAACAGTTTGAAGAGCAAATTGTTTTATTTGTCTATTGATTATATTTCTTAAAGGACAGTCCTGCATCTTAGTCTCCTTTACGTATGCATAAATTGTGATTAGTATGCTTTATTTCAACTGCTCCTTAAGAGTGTCTGGAAATCAAGACAGCTGTGCTAAGAACAGTGAGTCTAATACCTGTCCAGCAGAAATACTCTGGTAGCTATTTTTTTCAGTGACACTGTGACAGAAAATAGCCACAGTATCCAAGCTGTAAATTGGAAAAGAAAACAAAGGTTTTCACTGTGTACAGGCTCCTTTGGTGGCTTGACAAACCCTTTAGTTTTGCAAAGTGTGATGTAGTGCATGAATAGAGATGTTCATTATAATCCTCATTGTACATACACCTCACAGTATAATCTTCATGTGAAGATCTTATACTTATTTGCAAGAAGTACCAGATGGTTTAATTTTCTGTTTTCAGGGTGCATCACTGTTAACTTACTGCAAATAAATGCAAGAACTATGTCAAATTAGACCTTCAGTTTTTCTGTTAGAAAGTGAAGCTCCTCAACCAACTTCCAAAAGGTTTGTAATTCCTTACACAGAACTGGAAAGGGGGAAAAAAAAAAAATCACAAGAAAAAGAAAATGGATCTTTTGCTTTACTCCCAGCTGTGAAACTTCCATGGTCAAAAACTTCCATTTGAATTTAGGAAAAGAATAACCTGGGTCATCAAGTTCAGTTCCATGAACATAAATGCATACTACTGAAGAGTTCACGGAACATCTATTCTTAATCTCCCCCAAAAAACACAAACCAAAAAGCACTCCCTAAAATGATCTTAAAACTTTTGGTATACAGAATCTAAAATACTAAAAAAACCCCAAACCAAACCCCAACCCCAAATAATATGATACAATGAAGAGGAGGGATGAAGAAGTGATATCCCACAATCCTCCAGTGGCAGGATAGCTCTCTCATAAAAGAACTTCCAAGTGACACAGAGAAAAGTAAAAATCCCAGAGGACCTTGCCAGTCTAGTTGGTATCATAATTCTTTATTGTTTCCAAATTAGGAGACTGTCTTTAATTCTGAACATGCAAACAAGAGATGCCAACTAAGCACTTTAGGATTTTCTAAGCCTTTCACCCTTAGAATGTTTTCTGCCAATCACCTTGCTGCAAAGGGAAGCAACCTGCTCTGTGCTCAGAAGACAATAGATACATCAAAGAAGTGTCTCAGGGAAGAAATCTTCCTGAACCCTACAGTTAGTGATTAGAAGATCTGAATCGTAGGATCAACAAAATATGATACAATACATGCTGAGAAACACTAATACCAGGTTTTTGCTTGAATTTAATGCCCAAAACTTTACTTCACAAGCTTTCTGAACTCCCAGATCATGTTACACAGTCACTTCCATCTCTTTCTCAGGCTCCATCTTGAAACAAGTAGATTTCCCTACTGCTCTGTTTGGGAGGCTTTCCATCTTCTCCCAGTCTTCTTCTAATCTTCTCCAAATGTCTAGACAAAGTTTTATCAATGGATGATTCAAAGCCATTAAATCTCATTCCAGTAATGCTCTTTAAATTGAATAATTCTTCTCTCTCCCTGGTATATACACCCAAACATACTTATTTTGTTATTTACTGTAATATTATTATTGACACATTTATTACTACCTTTATTTTAGTAGCACAAACGAACCAACTTTTTAAAGTCCCCTCTAAAAAATAGGTCCTCTTTTTCCCTAAGCACTATATAGCTGATTTTTTGCTCTTATTTGAGATGTCCTTTGTGAACAAAATCAACTTGGATTACAGATGATATCCTAAATGAGCTCTTGCCTGCATCTTATTCAATGGTACTACTGCTTCCCTGTGCCTACCAAAACTCCTCACCTGTTTAATCTTAGAATCCTATAAGGTTCTTTCATGGCTATGTCTCACCGGTAACTCACAGTTGTCCTATCATCCATCAGTACATCCATAATCCTCTCTTTCTCCATACCTTTAAATTGTTGGACCTCTATCTCATTTAAAAAAAAAAAAAAAAAAAAAAAAGTCGTTGTATAGTTAGTTACCTGCTCCACTTTCAGCTTTCTCTTTGTTTTCCTGAATAATGCTCTTGTCCTCCTCAATTTGAACAGAAAAATAATGCTGCTCTTAAAACCAAGGGGAAGGAACATAGACAAGGTGGAGAAGGGTGGGTTCATGTAGTGTTATCTCCTGTCAGCCTTTGTCAGTAAATTTGAGAAAGATTGTAGCACATTTATGCCTTCCCTTTGGGATTGTGCCATTTTTACAAAGCAGATCCTATGGACACAAGATTGCAGTGTGCATACCTGGCATTGTTAATAAGAACTGATCCTGTTCCTGACTTCCCTAGATTTAACAGAAATTATTTCAAGCCCAAAGAGTGCAATTGAATGTCCACACGTTAAATTCTTAATTTCAATCTAATTTTAATCTCTGGGAGCATAGAAATATCCTGGGCTGGAAACTGTATTCCAAAATGTTTTCGTTCCCAGGTTTATTACACAATAACAAGGACCAAAAATAAATGAGTGATTTCATAGTTTCAGAATAAAGCTTTCTCAACATTCAGGGCCGATGTTAGGAATTAATATTCACAGCAAACATCAAGGATGTTTTCTGAGAAAAGAAATTAAGCACAAAGTATTTTTTTATTGTGTATTGCACACATTCTTAAAGAGACATCTGCAATCACTTCTCCACAAATATGTGAAGCGGACCAATGTGAAGAAAATGAGAAAAATACAGCTTTGATGTCAACACGAAAATTACTTTTAAGTTGAAAAAGAAGAAAATTTATGTTTCATAATTCTGAAAAAATGAGTAGTAGGAAATCATAAGTACCTCTACTAATTTTCTAACACAGATTAGGTCCTAATCCAGATTGAAACCAGGAATTACAAAAATTGTAAGGAAGACTATGAAGAAGATCTGAATCTAAAATTAATATCCATTTCTCACCCCCACCCCTCCAAGTCACAGAAGAAATTTGCTTAATGGTTGGTTCACATTATGCTTGGATCAGGCTATCAGCGACTGTTGAGACCAATTCTTGTTCTGTGTGAGCAAATTTGCCACTGTGTGTGTTTGTGATATTTGCTCTGTTCATTGCTTGAAAGGTACTGCTTCTTTCAAGCCCCTGACTCTTTATTTTAGCACAGGTTGTTCTGATATTCTTGTGTGAATGCAATACATTTGATCTGGTCAGGAACCCAGAAGTAATGATAAAGTTAGAGAAATGGTTGCTCATGCGTTCTAGGAATTTCTTTACTCAGGGGCTTTTTAGCACAGAAGGGGACAGATGTGCCCAGCAATGTGCAGAGAGGTAATTCCATTGCAAACTTTTGAGTAAATCCAATTAGAAACCAAAGGCAAGTGTCTTCAAATTATTACCTGGCTTCATGTGCAGAAGCAGATGCCTCCGAAGGAAGCCCCCCCCCCCCCCGTAACGTTGTGCTCCCCAGGTGTCTTCCAGGCACAGGAGTAAAGGGGCCGGGCTGCTCAGAGGGAGATGGTGGGGCCAGAATTTCAGTAGTAGTTCACTCTAATTCTGCCACAGTAAAGTGCCTAATTCCTACATGTCTGCAAATTCTCATAGGAAAGACAAATGTTCTGCTTTTTTTCTAAACAATCTTTTAAACTGTTTGACCTTCCATTTTGCTGCTTGGAATTTACCGTAGAGTTCCTATACTAACTCTGTAATTTCTGCATAAGCTGTGGTATTTTTTGTGAATAACCTATTGCTTAAATTTTCCATCTTCTGCCTATTCTCAATCAATTTAGTTTTCACCTTCTGATAGCGTATGCTGTTATATCTTGACTTGCTAATTTAAAAGTCTTCCCTCTAATCCTTCAGGCTGTTGTCATGTCTCTTTATAAGCTCCTTCTTCATAACCTAAGGTCTTTGGCTCTTAAGGCTACCACTGTAAAACTGGGCTTCCAGCTTTTGAATCATTCTTGCAGCTCTTCCCTGAATCCCACCAAATTTTCAACATTATTTCAGTGAAGTGAGATTTACTTTTTTCATATTTCTTTTTTTCCACTTGTTTTAATAGAAAATGTTTCCATAAACAGAGCAGAGAAAGCTGCACAGTTATGAAGTCTTCGGATCTATTTTTCTGAACTGAAATTTTGTTTCCCACCTCTCTCCAGCAGGTAGTGGGACTTCACTGAATTCCACCCCCCACCTTCTTGTGTGTTAATGATTTTTCCCGTTGTTAACTTCAGTTCATATATTATACATCTCATCTATAATTTATCATAAAGAGGGACCTTTTATTATTTATCACCTGCATGAGGACATGCATGTGCACACATGCATATATGAGATACTTTCTTACATAAAACTAAAGATTAACATATAAATATTTAACTAAAGTTATAGTCTAAGCAAATATTGCTCCTAAAAGTTTTGGAAAATACTTTTTTTCGGCAACTTTAATATGTACCACAGGGTACAGTCTGGTAAGAAACAGATGATGCCTCTCCACAGAATATTATTTTAAATGTGAGGAAAAATTAAGGTAATTTAAAATTTTATCATCTTATTAAAGGTATGTTCCACTTCCGTGTATTCCAATTTCTTCTTCAAAACTTAATGTCTTTTAAGAGCTAGTATTGGCCTTAAACATCAATCATATTTTAAAAAGAGATAGGATTTTTTTTATAATTAAACAGACGACCAGGACTGTCCTGAACAATCGTATTGTCTTTCATTTAAGTGGTGTCTGTTGTTCAGAAGACAAACTATCAAACAAACTTTAAAATATGTACTCAGACAGTCAGCCTTCCTGTTCACAGTAAAACTCTGTGAGAATTTTGTCTCAATAAGGGGAGAGAGAAGCCTGGGTCTTACAGAAAATATTTGTTATTCATCACTGAAAAAATCTCGGTTTCCCAAGGTACAGTGTGGCAAGTGTTTACCAGTTAACTGTAGCAAATACTCTTTCAAAACACAAAATGAGCATTTAACTACACATTTGCAGACCTTGGGCAGCCTAAAACAGCGATCTTTCCTTCTCATATTGAAATATTTATATGAACTTTAGCAACCAGAAATTATTGGGTACCAGCTATTTCTGTCACCGAAGTATGGTGAATGGTGGTTAAACAAAGTTTTATTGTGCCACCAATACTTGAGTGTTGCTGATGCAGAAAAAGCAGCATCTGAGCTAAAAGACAATGCTGTGTTGAAGTCATGCATTTTAACATATTATGTCCCTAGAAAAACTAAGTGCAGATTGTGCTTGAAATGGTGTTAATCACATAGCTTGCCTCTTAATGTTCAGGTGTTTGCAGCTTCTATTTAAATGGGAAATTATTCTAGGAAAAGGTAGCTAAAAAGTGTCTCAGAAATTAAGTGAGAAAGGGTAACTTTTCATTTAACTTTTTTTTTTGTTTTAAGGTAGGAAGAAATTAGTTAGTGAATAGCTGTTACCTTTGGTAATGTCACTTTCTTTCCCCATCCATGGGGGTTTTTTTGATGGCTGCATCTGTATAGTAGAATTTAAAAGTACTTTTTATAGAGACTCAGAAGGCTTGCAGTACAGAGTCCTAGCCACCCAAGTGAAATCAGGTCTCTCCTTTGGCACCCATCGTCTCATGGCTATACTCTGCAGACTATGCCACAGAAGAAGAGCTAGCCAGGTAATAGGAAAAAAGCATAGAAGAGTTTCAGCTTTAATATCTCATTTTGAAAGATTAGGTCAAAGCAAGTCAATGTAACAGGTTGGTCACACAATCAGATCACATCCAACTATTTACAATTAATTATTCAAGCCTTTCTTTGTGCTCTTGTCAATTTGAACAGAAGAGCTGTCAGCTGTTGAGTCTCTATTGAAGACCAGCCTTAGATCGTTATTATTGAACAGCTCCTTACTAGACTCTGGGGCCAATGCTACTGTCAGAAAGAAAAAGAAATGAAACACAGTATATTGACTTTTGGATCTTTTGGATATTATTTATTTAATTTTTCTCCTATCTTCTGTGTTCTTTGCTCTGCAATGTGCTATGCTTTGCACAATGCTCCCTTTGCTCCAGAAAAAACGTAAAGTCAACAAGGCTCAATTTACACTGGTTGCATATATGTTCCACCTTTTTAATGAAAATGCTCTAGGGAGGGAGATACTGTGTCTCAACTGTGGACATGGTGTAGAATTCAAATCCTAGGGTCAGTGACACAAACTCTTGGGGCTCTGCCTAAGAGGATTGGAGTGAAGAAAAAATGGTTTTCTCCTGGGAGATGAAGACTGTGAACTATGAAAGCAATAACGTTGACCCAAATAACAGTTGCTCAAGAGAATGAACCAATGCAGAATTTGCTTAGAATAAATGCCATACAGCTGTCAGATTTTGCTACATTAATTTTCTTTTTGTAAGATTCATTTACGGCTGTTCACATCCCTAAGCCATTGGCTGCATGAAAGAGTATACTCAGATTAAAATTGAATATAAGGAAAGAGGAGAAAAATAGTTTTAGTTCAGAGCTTTTTCTTCATTACTTTTTTGCTGCCTAGTTTTGAAAAATAGGGATAATTATTTTTAAATGTTCTTATGTGACACTAGCATTTTTTGAATGCTCACGTAAAGTGTGAAGTCCCCAAAACTGCACTGTGTTTTCTCAGGAAAAAGAAGTACATTGAAGCAAATTGGCTGAATATCCTTACTTTAGATGAATTTGTCCAAAAAACAGTACTTTTAGACTTTATGCATTTAAAGCACTGTCTATAGAGAGTCACGCCTCTTTTCAGGCAACTGTCATGCACAAGTAAGAACAACAGACCACTGGTACATGATTTAAAATCCCTTTTAAGCCATGTTCTGGTGGCTTAAATGAGACTCACATATATGGTTCACAGGTTTTATAATGCTCCCCTACTTAAAGGTGTATTTTATCCCCACATGCTAATCCTTTAAAGACAAATTCCATGTGTGCAGTTGGCCGTTGTTGTTCTACATCTACAGCTGTGCAAGGGGTCATGGATGTGTCTGACTTACTTACACTGTGTACGCTACAACAGTGGTACTGCATCTATCATCAGTGCAAAGTATGCACTTTAGATTCTGCACATCTTGGATGGACTGAACGTGCTGTACATGTGAAGGCATTTTTGTCAGGTCAGTCCCATTTAGGCAACTTTATGCTGCTTGCGTTTTCTGGGAATGCAAGAAATGTCAATTGTAAAGATCTTCATGTACAAATGTTATTAGCATGGTCAAGGCCATCTGTGCTAATGTCATAAGATGCTGACAAGCAAGGTCACTCTGTGACTCAACATGTTCTTTAATGGCCTGTGGAAATACAGAAAGAGGGAATGACTGCCCAGGAACACTGCTTAGGGTCCAGGCAATGCTGGTCTCTGTCTGCTTTAACATTTTTATTTTGTTGGGGTGTTTTTAATCTAATGCTATGCTTCTTCAAAAATAAGTTTTAGAAGTAGGAAAAATGCTTTGTGTGACTTTCAGCCTAAAGTCTAATTTTAGGATATGAGTTTGCAGTAGTTTGTTCTAAAACACCTCTGTTTTCTTAACATTCATCATTTAAAAGATACAAGAAAACACATTATAGTGACTCTCACTGCTTAATAAATGGTCCCATGCAACCCTAAAACAGAGCTGTGAGGGTTAACAAAATAGATGCTTTTCGTCATTTGTAGAACTAATTGTATCTTTAAGTACAGGAAAAGCTCAGGAAAAGCAGAAGAATGTTTAACACAGGCTTGCCTGAAACATTAGTCTGGCCAAAGGCTATATTTTTAAAATAGTTTACTCTGAGGCCTTCATGCAAAATGAGCAACAGTGCAAACAAAACAGCTACAGCGTGCTTGCGAACACCGACAATTGAAATAGTAGAATAGTAGTAACATTTAGCTCATACACAGAGCTTTACATATTCAAACTGTGTCCTTCTTGTGTACCTACATAAAGGGCTGAATAGTATCTGGCAGGTCTTCAGGCACAGCACGTAAAATGAGGTGTAAGAAAGGATGCTTTTATGCTCAAAGCCCAGGACTGGGATACAGGATTCCCAAATCTGCCACAAACATGCAAGATTAGGCAAATCAATTAGCTTTACTGTGCCTCAATTTCCCAATCAAATAAAAATAAGCAAATTATGAAAATTACCTGAGAAATGTATTTGGGCATATTTGCATAATGTTTCTAATATCTGGACAAGCTTCCAAGTCATGATTCTCTGAGCAGTTCAGAGAAGGCAATAAAAAACCTAAAATACTTACATTTATTCTAAAGGAAAGATGCTTGTGCTTATAATGATATTTTTCTTTGTGCTGCCAGTCTAAGGAAAGTAATAGTACAGAATCAAAGTAATGTTTATGAGAAGGTCTGGAACTACACATCCTTCCCAGTTTTATCTCACATAGTTGGATTGAAATACCCCTTAATCTTGAGTTGATGCTAAGCATAAATCACACTGTGAATGTAATTCATGCTGAAAAGTTATACTTACTGAACTTTTTTAATTGTTAAAAAGTTAGTTTGCCAAAGATGTCATCGAAGAGCCTAACTTGACAAGGCACAGAAAATAAATAGCATGACAACCATATCTACTTACAACATTATAACTCACATTCAAAGTGTTTGTTGAAATGTTGTAAGAATTACAAAACTTTGTTACCCACAAAAAGTGAGGTCTGCATGCACACTATGCTAAAGTCCCGTATGCTGATGCAATACAGTCTGCAATCAGATTCTCAGGAATTGCCTGCAGTTATTTCAATTTAAAATCAGTGTGTGCTTTTTTTTCTTCCAGCAAAGTTGATTATACGTGTGACTTATCCTGTATAATACTTAGTTGCTATTTTTCTAATATTCCTTTATGGGGTAATTTCATTGGGTCAGGGTCCGCAGGAGTCCTTTTGTTTCATTTTACGGTATGGAACAGTACACATTTCTGCTCTTACTACTGTCATCCTGATGCTCTGCCTTTTCTTCAGTTGTTCTGATGCCGTGCTGTGTAGGAACCCAATGAACGTTCTGTATGTTTCTATACTGAGGAAAATGTGTACTGAGTCCTAAAAGATGGGACTAGCTTGTCAGGAGACTATTTTTTAAAAAAAAAGGTAAGTAAGTGTATGAGTGGTAGTCAGAGCTGAATGAAGTTAAAATCACAAAATGCATGAAACGGAGCTCTGTGCCTCACCTGTGTTGTGTGGAAGGGTGAACCAGTGACAGAAGTAGGTTCCCATCATATTCCATAACTAGGTATGTTCAGAGTGGAAATCAACGTGTATGAGAGAGGGCAAGTTTTCCTCTAGAAAGTAGTATTCAGCTAATGGTATGGGAAATTTTAAAAAATATTTTGATTTTTAAAGAGCTCTTGAAAAGTGACTCCATAGGCTTAACACTATTGTCTTGTTCAAAAAGATAGAAATGTACACCATTAATTGCTTTTTTCCCCTTTAAATTTACTCACTGAACACTGGACTCTGTCCCCAGGGGAAGCCAAGTGTCTCCAGGGGAAATTATTTAATGTAGCTCTAATTCCTAGTGGAGCTACTTCCTCCCACAGTGAATATTTTGAATATTTTTTAGCCCAAGAACATTGGTTTACTTTTCCAAATTGAGCGAGGAAGATAATAACTCCTTCCCAAGTCATTACCCTAAAATCAAATTAACCTGTTTAGGTTTCCTTAATTTTACACTCTCAAAATATGTCATTAGGTGAAAATACGATACTGGAATGTACCATATGAGGCTTTGTCTGTTAGTTACTGCATATACCTTAAATAAAAATTCTGACTGCTCAGATGTCTTGTGAATCTTTGAATAGATTTTTTCATGAAGGGAAGTGGGTACTGTTCTAAATTTCTCATAAAACTGTTCCTTCAGGTTGAGCTGCTTCATTACCTTCACAGCTATCTACAAATAAATGTGGTTAAACCTGTGGGGCCACAGAGCTGCAGCTGCTCTAATTAATGTAGCATAATATTGATTATTTTCAGTTAGTCAAAATAATTCTGCTGCTGGTGGCACTTATAAATCTGTGTATGCGAGGCTGTGATTTATTCTGATCATATTGTCTATAACAGTACGTATCCTGCATATACAATGACTTCAAACCTATAAACTATTAAGGTGCACATTTGGTGATGGTGACATAAACCAACTGCTGTTCAGGCCAGAGGAGATGGAGGTTCTCCCTTTACTTAACAAGCTTGTGTTTAAATTTACATGCAGATAGAAGGAGAGATGGGTTATGTTCCTTGATGTTGTAAAGAGTAAAGCAAAAGTTTATCTGTGTTAAGCCACTGGTCAGCTCCAGGCTATTTATTTACTTGGGATGCGCCAGCAAAAGCCTGAGAGAATAAATTTTAATCCTCCAGACAGCTCCATATATCATGGGCAAAGCTGAATCCTCTTTAATCAGAGCCCCTAAAACTAGCTAGTGATTTAAAATTATCTGCTTGCTTTCTAGCTGAAATAAGGAAAGCAGCTTCTACAGCAATGTGTGCAAGGACTCAAATCATCTAAAACTGCAGTATTAAAGATTATGGCAGTTTTATTTAATATCCTGGAGGACTGACAGTTAACATCAGTGGGTAGAGAACTGTAGCTGCTCATGCCTAATATCTTCATAAAAGATTAAGAGGGTGAACAATTAAATATAAACATTATGTGATCAGTCACGTTTATACTATCCAATCATAAAGTAGTAGCAATTAACATAACCTAGTCTGTGTACACAAAAATACAGCTCCTGCATCTCTTTATGCTTTTTAAAAAAAAGAGCATGTTAATTCCTCTATAAAACTTGAATACTGCATATGTCATATAGTGGAACTGGTATGGACAATTGGCATGAAATACGTTTCTGGAGTGTCAGAAACATGGAGGGGGAAATAAAATATGTTCTGATTTGTGTACTTTGTCTAACAATCTGATTTTCAGAATGGCCATTATCCTAGTATCCAAAATTATTCAGAAAATGATAGCACTGCACATATGATAGCACTAATGCTCATGTGTCTTTCCTTATTCTGTGATTACAGAAACACAAATGAACTCATGTTACAGTTGAATTTAAAGCAGCTAAAACCATGAATACAGGTACCACCACCTTTCAGGACCTATTTGATTTTTGAGCATTGTGTTCAGGTCTCATCCTGTCTGAATGTGAACCCAGCACAGTACCAACTCTTGTTCCTATGGTAAAGCTGTAATTGACTCAGCAGATAATCTCTCTCAGCTCAATTTATAAAGCAAAAAATGGAGCTTCATTTCCCTCCCTCCCCCGTTTCTCTTTCTGTGTCTCTCTTTTTTGCTTTATTTGCTTTCTTTCTTTTTTGTGTTTTTTTTCCTTTCTTTTTTCTTTTCCTTTCTTTTTCATTTTTCTTTCTTCTTTCTTTTTTACTTTTTTCTTTCTTTTTTCTTTTTTTCTTATTTCTTTCTCTCTCCATTTTATTCACCTTATGGTTCTATATGCAAGAAATAGGCAGGTTTGTTGTTTTAGCTAGTAATATTGCATGCAAAACATTAAGAGAAATTTGGAAACTATAGCTATGGCAAAATCTCAAGTTATAAGAGACAGTAAGCCACTTTGGAATGGAGAAGTAAACACCACGGTATCTAGATTTCTCTAAATCCGCTTTCTTCGGAGAGCTGCAGAAAGACATGGTTGGTCACTGATATTCCTTAGAGATATAGGTGCCAAAATAATAGCAATTCTACGTTAACTCTTTTACTCCTTAAGCTTTTCTACTTTCAAGGATCAATTGGAAAATATTTCATGGCCTTGCTCCTTTCGTCTCCTGGCATTTTAGAGAGATGGTGATGATGGTTGAACTGGACCTCCCACACTTTGAGCAGCTCTGACCTCCACTGGCCGAGTGGCAGGGTGACTGATGAGTAACAGATTTACTTGTATACTGATTCAGACTGAGCTGCCACCAAATAGATGTTTCTTGAGGAGGGACCTGACTGAGGTAGAGGAGGTGAGGGCAGTAAAGAGTGGTGGTGTAAGAAAAAATCTGTCTTAGTTTTGAGCTATCAGTTCTATGTAAATTTTGCAAAGTCAAGAATCCATCTATGTTACAACAGGACCCATGTCAGGCCATAGGATTGAAATGTTTATAAATGTCCTTAACTCTTTGCAGAGAGATAACCTCGGTTATTTTTTTATTGAATTGGAAACAGATTATGTGCCTACATAAAATAGAAAAATACCTCACGTAAGGCTGCTTATCTTGTTTTATAAATTTTCAAATTTAATTCTGGGGGAAAAAAAAGACAAAAAAGAAAAAAAGACAGAAAGAGAAGGGAAACTGGCTGCTGTGGAACTGAAGAAAACTTCAGACCTGCAAGCTCAGTCTTATGATAGAGATACATCTCTGTGAGCTTTGAGGAGCCTGGAACAATAGATGAAATAATGCAGCAGCCTCCTTTGCCTCAGATAACCACTTCCTATGGCTTTTATGTTTATTTCTTTCCTTGTGTCAGGAAAAGACAGGAAGATGAAAGTCCTTAATATCTCATGAGTAACATTGTACTATGGTGGCACTTGAGAAGCTTTGCTACTGAATTTTTCTCCCAGAAACTGACTCACACTCATGGTGGCCTCTCCAGTTATCAAACCCCAGATCTATGAGAGATGAAGACCAGGCCATGTAATACAAATAAGTATTTTGCTCTTCAGCAGGTACACTGAAGGGTGGAGGTGGTAACACAAGGGAGGGCTAATTCATTGCAATTGATTAAGGAAGAAGTTCATTGCCCTTGCGCTGTAGGACAGTGCTGTGGCTTCCCTCCTGCTCCTGTTCTCCTGGAAGTCAGCTGCAGGTTGTGTCCCAGACAGGGAGAGAGGCAGTGGGCAACAAACTCCAAAGGTGCAATTTGTAGACCCCAGAGCTGAGGGAATATGAGGAGCTAAAAAAAATCAGTTTTATCTTCTGTAAGGTCTGCTAGCAGGGCCTGTGAGCTTGGCTGCATCCCTGGGGGGAGGTTGTGCTGCTCAGAGGAGCGTAGTCATGTTTTGACCATCTGCACCACCTACAGTGAGCAACACCCCAGGTGTCTCATGTAGGCTGAGTACGTTGTGTGAGTGGTGCTCGGAAAAGTGAAATCCTTACCTCCCTCTTTCCCTACATGCCTCTCTTTCCTCATTTAATCTTTGGTTTGTGTATCAAAAGCATTCGCAGGACTGTGACTTCAGGGCACAGTTTAAGCATGGCTGCTTCTAGCACATTTTCCATGCCCAGAGCAGCAGATTGTTTTGCTTTGAGAATGATGTTGTAGCAGTGCTATAAAACTGAGTTATAGGTTACTCTCTACTTTGGCTCTGTGGGGATGTTTCTCCCCTTGTGTGCACAGGTCACGCTGGAAACTTGCTTAGCAGAAGCAGTTCTATCCAACGGAGGTGACAAGTACAGCTGATAAAAGTTTATTTGTTCTATATTATCATTTGGCACACGACTAGAACAGCCATCTGTTCTCTTAATTTCTATCAACCCAATTTAGACTGCAATAACATAATGCCGTTAGATGTGTTTCCAACAAAGTGAAAATCAAATATGATTTTTTTAAACCATCTTGAGGATAACATCACTCCTATTTAAAGACTACAAGCATGCTGGGGGAAAAGGGCATGATAAAAGAATAATTAATGTTACAGTTTTAAAATATTCTCATTTTCATACAAGATTATTATACACTAATTCAACAGGAAAGTGTTCACATTTTCTTATGAATTATACATGAGAACAATTTCACATAGGAAACCTAAACAGAATTATTTTAACTTATTACTCAGACCTGTAAAAGTTTATTTTAATCTCTGATATTATACAGTCTAATGGAAAGTATTAAAAACCTTACATAAGAGCAATTTCATAATTGTTAATGTGACCTCTTCTCACTTAGAGAAATGAACACATGGTTTGCTAATGCAGCTCAATTTTAATGAAGCCACTAGGTTATTTAGGGCACTAGTCAGCAGATAGTAAAATGAGGGGGGTGTTTGTAAAATGTCATGGAATTTGGGGCCCTTAGCCCGGGTTGGCCAAGCCTAGGTACAGCCCAGTTTCCTCCCCCTCTTTCCTGTTTGTTCTCTTCAGGGTCTTACTACTTTGAAATATGTATCTTCAAATCAAGTAGTTTGGTAATATCTCAAATGAAGACATAAATTTAAAGTTTCAGTTAATGAATGAAATTTAGTTAAGGAAAGACAGGTTGATAAAGTATGCAAACTGTTCAAACGTTGGTGTAATGGCAAATGATGATATGGCTTGGTGAGTTGCGTAGGGAGATTGGATTCTGTGGTAAAGAATTCTGATTTGAACATGTAGTTTTTCATACAGCCAATTGTAGTGTCAAGACACACAGACAATAGGTTGCATCTACAGAATGGGGGAAATCTATTCTCTAAGTCCATGACTCTGAAAAGGAGATCACAATTTTCAGTGAATAACTGAAGCAAGTTAGAACTGATAAGAGGACTACTGTAATTCCTGGATGCGTAAGTGGAAGGGAAATTTGTATAGAGGAGTGGTGACATTTTGCATGCGCTATTACCAGAACAATTACTGAACTTATGTGCGTGATCCAAACTTGAAAAAGAACTTCAAAAAGTTGTTAAGGTGTTGGGCAAGAACTACAGGAATATTTAAAGATATGAATAATTCATAGTAAATGATTTAGGAAGTTCAATCTGTATAACTAATTAAGGAGAAAGATGGTTTAAGAGGCAATTTCCTCATGTTCTGTAAGTACTTAAAAGGGCAGAAGATTTCTGACTGCAGAGGAAATCTTTAATGAAGGCAGAATAAGATCTGGTAGCTGGGGTCAAAGCCAGATAGACCACAAACAATACACTAACTTTCAAAAGTGAGAATAATTAACCATTCAAATAATTTACCCAGGGGTATCACATGCTCTCCGCTTACAAGAAATCTTTAATCATGACTAATGTCTTTTTAAAAAAGCTGTAGCTTAACTTCCAGGTACAGACTTGGTGCAGGAGTTAATGGGTGAAGCATGAAAGGTGAGAATAAATGACTCTAATGGTCTTTCTAGTCCTTGGATCTATATAGGTTTTTTTCAGTCTCTCAGTGAGGCAAAGTTATGTATTAATGACAGATGGGATGTTGGAGAAAGAATTATGGGTTCCATTCCCTGTTTTTCTACTGACTTGTGTACATCGATCCACTCAGTAGGCTTCTCTGTAAAACATTTAAATTTTAAATAGTAATATGTTACTATGCTTGCCCACCTCACCAAGGCAAAAGGTAGTAAGGGTTCCTAACATCCTTTGAACTCTTTGAGTGAAACTCATACTACAGATATTGGACCAGGTTTTCAAAGGCACTAAGCACTGAAAGCAAAAAAAAAGATGTAAGCTTTCAACGTCTCTGAAAATCAGATGCTGAATTATTATAATCAAGTTTTCAAGGCATTAATACAAACACTACTGAGGAGGAATAATAAATGGGAATTATGAGCTATATTTTGACAGTGTTCTTTTTAATTGTTGTGAAGGAGGCTTCTTTGCCTTCCTCCCTTGAAGCCTGCAAACAGCCAAACAAACAAAAAGCTTCAGTTTATCTAAAAGGATGTTCCATTTAAAAAAAATCCTTATTTGGCATATTAAGTAGGTGAGTCAAAAAAATTAGACTTTGTTACAGCAAAGCAAGAGCGATTAAATTAAATGTGCCTCAAGAAGAAAGCACTCCTCTAGATCAACAGGGCAATAAGAGCTTGTCGATCCCCATCCTGGTGCATTTCTAAACACTTTTTGAAGAACAGAAGGCAGAACACTCAACACTTGGGCTTTGTCACAGCTGACAGCCTGTCGGTTTTAATGAAAATGCTCTCCGTTTAGAAGATGACAGAAATTACATGCATTTCCCCTTTTATTTTTCTGTCATCTTTTCTGTCTCGCATTTTTACAGTAGAAGGAGGGCTTGGTTATTAAAGCATTACATAAGTATGCAAAATATATTAAGAAGAAGAGAGGAAAAGGAAAAGCTTTTGCCCTGCAATTACACACAATGTGTGTTGGTGAGAAATGTACACTGTGGGATAACATCTGATATGTGGCAATAACTATTTACTTTTAGTTATCTTTAAAGAGGGTGAGGCAAAAATCTCTAGATAATGCTTTAAGTGAAGGTTTTATTATACGATTGCCTGAGTAATTTCCAACAGGAAGATGATCTAAGCAGTGTTAGATAGCTCAAGTATGTTCATAACTTCTCTAGAAAATATAGCAAGATAACACTGAACAATTTCTTGGCTCTGCACAGCTTTCACAAACCTCTTTTATTAAGTGGCGGGCTTTTAATAAGTTTACCCACTCTCATTGACCCAGATGTACAACTGCATCTGAAAAAAACCACTTCCAGGACTGAGGAGGGAAGGCTTCACTTGCAAATATGTCAGTACTATGGGATCTGGAAATAGCCCACAAATCTATACATATTATTCAGCCTGGCAGTAGCCACTCCATGTTTCCCCAGTTTCGATTCCAGAGCGAGTATTAGCAGCAATAACATGTACAAGGTAGAAATACTGAGGAAGTGAGCTTTCGGCAGCTTTAAGGAAAGCTCTGAATTTCATCTTCTAACTTAATTTCTGTGACAGTTGCTTCATGCTTATCCTAAGAAGAGAGACAAATTTAATTGTTAATGATGGCCTGTGCAGACCATATCTCAAAATTGTGCAGAGGATCTGAAAATAGTGAGAGCTTTAGAAAAGCATGGAGAAAGGAATTAATTTTTAAACTTTGGACACGTTTGTATGAACTTAAACTTGTGCATACTAGTCACCTCCAACAGTGTGACTCTTTGTAGAAATGGAATTATGTATATTTAGCAAAGGTGAAACTGGATCCCAGAAAAAGAAAGCTACGTGAAGCCATTGTACCAGCAGCACATTTCTGCCTTTCAGCTGTTTAGGTTCCACTTGCTTGACACAAACGCACAGCATGTGCAGATTTACTGGAGGGACCAAAATGGTCACAACCATCCCATTAGCACCTTTTTATGTGTTCCTCATCCTGTGATGTGACAACTGAGCAGCGTCTCCACCAACATCTACCCCTGTATAGTTTGGTAATGGGGTTACATACCAGCTTGAAAAGTCTGATCTAAGCCTTGATCGGGCTGTAGAGGACATGACTGCACGGTATACGCAGTGCTAGTTCAGCAGCCTGGCAGCCCTGCCAGCCGAGTGGCATTGCTGTGGGCAAGCACACGTCTGAACTGGCTGTGCTGTCTAAAATACAGAGCTGGTTAATGCTCACATAGCTGGAAACAGAAGCAAGAAGAGATTACCTTTGCTGCATACCCATCATTAACCCCAAGTAAAGTCCTTAAATGTGATTGCCATCTCCTGAAGCTGTCATTTTATGCTGCCTACAGACTAAGGGAGACAACTGTGCTTTAATTACCTGTAATCCTTATAACATATTTCTTGGCAAAGGTAGACTTTCTTTATGGATATTTCAGTAGTGCTGCATCAATCTGCATGTGACACAGAAGTCAAACAGCCCATGGTTTTCACACCAAATTTCTAAATATCCTTCTAACCTAGAATTAGGGGTAAAGGTAAACCTTGTTAAAGGGTACAGATGCTGAGTACCTATGTGATGAGGAGATAGAGTAGAACGGCACAAGTGTTTATGTCTGAGTAATTGGGGACTGTGAAAGGAAAAGGAAGAAATACTCAACATAGGACATTACGTTATACCTAGCAGTTACAGCGTGAGGATCAACAAAAAATAAAAATAAAAAAAAAAAAAAAAAAGAAGTATTCTCTGACCAACGGGAATCACTTCTTCTGTGTGAATCATTATGAACCTGCACCCCTAAGTGGCAGTAGGATTTTCTTTGTTGTGGCTTTGGAGCTGGACTGTATGACTAACAGCAGGTAAAGGACAATCCTGTGATTGTTAAGGGGGTTCACTAGGTGATTGCCTGCACACTTGCAGACTATGCTTTCTGGTTGCTAGTAGGTAGCTGTTAGCTGTCTGGTATATGTAGAAAACCTTATTAGCATGTTTGGTCAAGCCAAGCTATTTTGTGACTAGCAAATAACTTATTAGTAATTGAGAAGCATATTTTATTGGTTTAACTTATTGTTATTAACTGTCTATATCATTTCCTCCAAACATTATAACTAATGTCTTAAAATACAAGATGCAAGATAGCTTTGCTTTTCTTGTGTAACCATTTCAATGCCGTATTTCAGACACCTGGCTGTGAAACTGAAATATTACATATTCAGGTGCTTTTCCTGCTACTCTCAACAGTACATTTGTTTATAAGTAATTTGTGTTGAAACACAAGCCTTCTGTATGCAAGCAATTAAATTTCCAGAGGCATATGAAGTCAATATGGCCTCTGTACAAGAAGGAACCTCCCTAGCCTCTAAACCTCCCTCGGCTGGAATATAGTGTTGCTCATGGCTGAGGAGAGTACTCTTGCCATCTAGTCCTCCCTCCTCCTTCACACCTTCCCTTGCCCAGCTCTTCTCCTTCAGTAGCAGGCAAGTAGCTCAACATCTTCTATGCCTCCACTCCAGGGATTTATTTTGTTAATATACTTCTTAGTAATGGCACATGTTATTTGAACAAACAAGGTACTTCAGAAGGGTATATATACGCAGTGTGGTTTATGCTTTTCCAAAGTTGTGACCTAACTGCTTCCATGCTTGTGCCTTGACCTTCAGGAGAACAGGGCCAGCCAAGACGAGTCACCAGTGTGATTATTTTATAATACAGTATGCATACAAGGATGAGAGAGGCAGGCTTCTGTTGCTTTACTCAATGTCAGTGTACTCTAAGGGTCAGTCCTGTCCCGTGACATTAAATGATTGTTAGAATTATTTTTTTTCCATTTCTTTCAGATTGTGGTTTAAAGGAGATTGCCCTTTGTAATGATACCTTTTCCTTTCTGTCTTTTCTCTGTTGGATTGCTTTCCCACTGATGCATTTGTGAGCAAGCACCCTGACTACACTTAATTATTAAAAAGTCATTGCTCAAATAGAGCTCTGAAGAAAAGGAAATATTTTTTACTGCCTGTTACTGAATATTAGTTCGTGATGGCTTTCATCTTTGTGTATTCTCTCTCGTAATTTTGGAGCCAGATATGTTTTATAATACATAGGTAGGGGTATGTATATTGTAAGAGCTACCAGCTACTAGAGAAAAAATAGCAGACAAAAAAGAAAGAAAAGATATTAATATTTTCTCCAGCATAAAGTTTTAGAAAAGCATACATAGCTTAGATTGCAGTATTTTTTAAATGGAAAGAGTGACCAGGTGAGGCCCAAGTTTGCAATGCATTCTAACCACATTACTTCCATTTATTGTAATATGGGAAAAGCTTTAGAGTAAACATGTACCATGTAGATGTTAGTTATTTGTGTCCTTGCTTTTAGAACATGCAGTTACAACAGAACAGAGGCATTTGTGCAGGTGTCAAATGATCAAAATTACAGGTGTGTACATACGCACCATGATGTTTTCCACATATTCTAGAGGTAATAATAAAAAAATATGTATTTGAAGAGAATTTCAACTATATTATTTTCAATTTGAATGAACATTGGGAGAAATGGTGACCATGAACATGTCAGTCTTGTTCAGGTTTAGAGGGCAGTCACTTTGCTAGACTTAATTTTCTTCCTGAAATAAACCTTTCTCTGTAGAATTTAAAAAAAAAAAAAATCTTTGGGTATTAAATAACACATCCTGTGCTATTTATTTAAGCCCCTCTTTTAGACACGGAGTCTGTCTACCTGCTTATATTGTGCTTCTCTAATCACAGACTTCAATATTATTAAAAAAAAAAAGTCCACAGCAGATCAGATAATGTATTAACTCATCTTCTGCCAGTAGCTTGGCCATGGAAGTACTGAACTGCAGGGAGCTCAGCCTGTCCTACTGAGCCCCGGGATGCATTAACCCGCGTGAAACACGGACAGGGTGGGGTGGGACTGTTCCTGACACTTGTGCTGTCTAGCTTGCAGCTAGCACAGGTATGTGCAGCCTCACTGGGGTCAGCGGTGTAGGCAACATCAGCAAGGCTGGTTTTGCTGTCCTTGTTTTCCCATCACACCTGCAGCAGGCTGTGGAGCAGGGCTGTGCAGTACATGGCTCTTATGGCCGGAATCCTTTAGCAAATATGTCCCATATTCTTGGGGTAAAAACTTCCTCCTTTTGTGAGTTTCTCTTGCTTTCACTGATCCCTTTAGTTTTACTTTTTATGATCTTTTTTTTCTCAGTTTTCTCGTGTACCTGGACAACAGATGCCATTTTTGGCTAATATTGTTTAATTATGCATGCCTTCCCAAACTGTCTTTCTAACACGTACAGCTTTGCTGGTCAATTGCCATCATATCACTCTACAGTATTGAATTAAACTGGATTAAATTCTGCATTGGTTCTTCACCCTGTATTATATTTCAGATGCCTCTTGAATATTGTTTGTTGATTGTGATATAGACAATGGTGCATTTCTTTCCTTCATTCCTCACATTTTCCTTACAGATCCCTATCTTTTTTATAAGAAGTGCACATGAATTAATATCTTTATATGCATTTGGAGTGAGTACTTAGTAAACTTATAATTGGCAGTTTCTAGAATCTGGCAAAAAAGCCTTCAGAACCCTCCAGCCTGTGTCGTCCATCCCCCAGTGTGAGCAAGGAGAACACAGTAAGAACCTGCAGATATTTTAAACACTGCAAATTCTTGTGTCTTTCAGGACCTAGATTTCTCATCACATCCACGGGAGCCTTGTATATTTTAGACGTACAGAATGAAGATGGACTGTACAACTACCGATGTATCACAAGGCACAGATACACTGGAGAAACACGACAAAGCAACAGTGCAAGACTTTTTGTATCAGGTACTCCTTCATATATCATGTTAAATTAAGTACTGTATATGCCTCTCTCTAGTGCACTAAACTGGCAAGGCAGGTTCTTGTGCCCGTATGCACTAACCACCAAGTTGTCTATCAAATGGAAGGTAGAAGTGGTCAGCTGTGAGCTGCTGCTGCAAAATAAAATGTCCCATTTTAAAATCCCTTTTACTGTTTTTCACCTCCTATTAGATATTTCCAGAGAGCCTGTAGGGAGCACTGGCATTTAGTACAGTGATTTTTAGTAGGTTTAGAGAACTTTGTAAAAGGACTGTGGATGGGATTCATCCCATTAAAAGTAGACTTGCACAGTGAAACTATCTAGTCACCTTAACTTCCCTTTGTAACCAAAGGAGAGGAACACTTTTAGGGGTAGTGTATCTGACCTACTTCAGCTGCCCACTTTGAAGTGAGATGAATTGCCCCATGGTGCCTCTTTCTCTGTTAACCATAGCAGGAGCTCAGGACATTTAGCTCAGCTGTAGATATTTCCACTGCAGGAGTCTCAGGTTAGCTCAGGTGCATTTCAGCCTTCCTTTTTATTCATCACACTCCTTCCCTGGGGAAAACAGTGTGTTTCCCTGCTTCAGGAGGGATCTCCAGCCAGAAGGGGTACATGACCTGTCCCAGTCCACCCAGGGTGCTGCAGGTAGACAGGAGGGTTAGCTGGTGGTGTCCATGGGTAGAGCTAAGAGTCCCAGGGCAAATGGCCTCATGCAGCAGGTAGGAAAATGAGAAAGTATCGTGGTTATTTTAACTTTTCCTTGTAATTGTAAATCACCTCCTAATTGTTGTGATGGACTGTTGGGTTCCCACACACACACACACACACTAAACACTTAGGGCTGTCGGTATGGTGCTGCTCCAATCCCACCTGCTCCCCATTTTGTCTCAGTGAGAGGAGGTGCCAGTTGTGGGTGAGGTGAGAAGGAGGATCTGACCCCAGGTGTGCGTTTGGAACTTGCTCTCAAACATCTCTGTATACGATTAGCTCTTCTCCACCTCCCCTTCCTCTCCCTCATTTGCTGGGTGCCTGTAACTGTACCCTCTGTTTGCACGTGAGCAAATCTGCAACTGTATTCCCACATCTATAGAGTTAGCTAGGACTGTATCTCTCTTCTGTCTCCCTGTGTCCTTCCCATACAGAAGACATGCCCACCATCCCACTGAGAGCCCCACAGAGCTTTTTCTCCTTTTCACTGTTACTAAGTTGCCCTAAAGATCAGTCAGGTTATGGTGACCTTCACGATCTAACAGTCAGTGGGGTCATTCTCCTTTTGACCTTGTCCTCTTGCCTTTTGGTCTTTTTGTCAGAAAGAAAAAAATAATCTAATGATTAGGTCTCAGCTCTCCACCCTCTGTTCGAGAGCCCTAACTAAGGGAGGCAGAGGTGGGCACAGGGTTTTCCATTAGTAACATACTTACTGCCCTCCTCCACAATGGCCATTGCTGAAGGATTCTGGAGCCCTCTGAACACACAAGTCAGTATTTCAGTATACTAATGATAAAAAAATAGTGTGATTGTTCAGGTTAGAATCACTTACCAGTCAGATGCAGGAGTTTCTTCCTTTGATATGTCTCCTGTGGGTAAAACTCTTGCCTCTGCTTTTTCCAGCCACATGAAGAAGTAGTTTTCCTGCACAATAATCTGCCTGCTTTGTTCTTATAAGGATAGGCAGGGTCCTATCCTTCTAGCTGGCTCCATAATATGGTCTGCTTCCGTATGAAATCATGCTAAGGCTGAGCCAGTGGTAACATAAATAAAATCAGGCTTGTATCTTGGTTACCACAGGAAAATTTCTACTTACTTCACTGAACAAAAGGGGAAAAATGAAAGCTCTGTCTTGTTTGTAATTCAGGACAATCACCCTAAAAGATGTGCTGTGTCTGGAGTTCCCTTTTCTATTCTCCTCCACAGACCAAATAAAAACAGGAAGTTTTACCTCTGTGCAACACCTGGCTTTTTTTAATTCAATGGGGTTAATTGTTCTCTATCAGATCTATAGTGGGGTCTGATTTCCAGTCCTGTTAGTCTACTGAACAAGTGCAGCAATTGTGGGCAAGACTTTGTCTTTCAATATTTCTCTAACAGGTTTTCTTTTTCCTTTACTGCAATTTATATTTTAAAATAGTGAGTCCTTTTAGAACGGAGATCAGAGAATCCATGAACATAGTTGTGAATGGTCTGCTTGCATGAGACCTACATTTTTGCCTGCCTTTTACATCCATAAATATTCTCTGCTTATTTGGGAATGAGATAGTTTGTGGTCAGTATCAATCATAGTCTCTTGACCACATTTTTAATACAAGTTAAGCTTTGTTATTGTTTGAAAGAATGAGAAAGGTAATGTACATATAATAGCAAATACACATGTGAATAAGTAGTATGCCTATGAACAAAGCAAAGTTCCAAATTTCATTTGGAGTAAGAATATGTCCTTGAAATCATGTGGCCTTTCTAAATAAAATTAAAACCAAGGCCATTAACATGCTACAGAATATTCCTCTAATGCCCATTGTAGCATGTTTTTCCAAAAATAATTTTGTCCAGGCATGAATCCCAGCTCCCAAAATCTTTACCATTTTTTAACCCTCACCCTCCAAAAAATCCTTATGATTTTGAAAAAGTAATGAGTTTCTTGCTCTGTCCTTCAAAGAAAATCCAAAGTAGAATATTTTAGAACAGTATTTTGCCTCAGTTTTTCTGCTGTTGTCCTTGCTAGAAGTCATTTGCAGCTGACTGTTAAAGCATAGTAAAATAATAATTCAAAAGAGTACATACCACATATTGGAATTGGGTTATATTACTTTACTATTTGCCTCATTGCAGGTGATTGCAAATGAACCTTGGCATTTCTTTTGTGCTTTTTTTCTTTTTTTTTTTTTTTTTTTGTTTTTTGTTTTTTTTCCTTAACTGGAATATATGCAATGTAGGAGCTCTAAATAGCAGTCTCCTCCAGGGACATCCCAAAGAGATGTTTCTACCATCCACTTAAATATATAAGTACAGAGTGCAAGAAAGCAGGTCTCTGGAATCATATTTTGTGTATCCCTGAATATATTTGAAGTACCTCCTCTACAAGAACCAACTCAAGGCTTCTCAAGTACATAGGCAAATCCCAGTTTAGCTGTTCCATGGATGGGACTCCAGCCTGGTCTCCTCCTGCTAAGGCTCAGTTTGAGAAGGGAAAAAGTGAAGAGAAGTGAACCTGGCATGGAGGACCCAGAGACTGGTGCGCTGTTCTTGAAGGGTGAGCAATGGTAGCTTGCAGAAGGGGGCTGTGCCTCCCATGGCATCTGCTGCCGTAGCCCCCAGCTCCTGGGGGCAGCCCACCTGCCTTCCCAGGCTTCTGCCTAAGCATGGGGGCAGGTGGGCAGCAGCTGCTTTGCTGTCACCATCAGCTTGCTGTCCGAGGTGGTTTCGCGCTTTGCCTGGGCCCAGCATGGAAGCATGTGTGGTTCTCTGCTGCAAACTAGGAGGCTGTCAGAGTGTGATACTTACTAGCCCCAACTTTTCCTTACCATTACTTTAATTCTTCCCCTGGCGGCCCCCATCCTGCTTTGAAGTCCATGCGGTACTTTGTGTTTTTCTACTTAAAGGCTTGCAAATGGGACCACATATATCCTTCACAAAGTCTTTTGAAGTTAAAAGTGTATGGAGAACATATGAAGCTACTGTGAGTTTTGAGTAGAAATGCGCAGACAATACCTTTATAAGTCAGTTCTATTTTTTTATTATTTAATTATTACTTTCAATTGAAAAAATTGATTTCCTGTAGATGTGACCTTCCTAAGAGCCAGAGCTGTAATTTCTTGTGTGCTTACGTTTTTACTGATTTAATTCCTCAGGCTGCACAAAAGAATCTATGCACTGAAAACATAGATGCCTGATGACCCAAAAGGCGAGAAAAGAACTGGCTAATCAATTACTCAAATTGACATTGGCCTTCCCAATAGCATCCTGGCAGATTGTGCTTTCACTAAGCCAGACATAAACAGCATGGCAAGCTCAAAAATATAACCCTTCTTGATGCCAAATATGGACCTTGAGGCTACTGATGCATGCAAAATCATTTGTTTAACTACTGGCTGACATGTTTCTAATGAGACAGACAGTAAGCTGCTGTAAACTGAATGTGGTTTTGCCTTCAGTGGCTCAACTTTTTGCTGGCATCTAGAGAGCAGCAAAACCCCTGTGGTTGTCATTCACTGAACTTGGCATTTAGGGTTTTATCTTGATATTCACAGAAAATTTACTCAGCCCATTTGTTTACCATCACAATTTTAGTTTCTGGATTGATAGTATAACTTACATAGTGCCTCTAGCTGTTTGCTCTCAAACATACTCTCCCAAGTGTGGCTGCAGTTCATGAAGATATATCTAAGCTAGTTTTAAACTAACTAGCTCAGGTACTGATTACACTATCGCTTGAGTAGCTTAAATTCAGCATGAACTGCTTCTGTAATCTCTCCAGCTCCTAACAGGAACCTGCTGCAGCTGCCCTGTGAGCAGTAGCAGAGCTAGCTAAGTCAAAGACCACTTGAAAATGTCAAAATGATTGCAGTCACACCTACACCCAGGCAACTATGATGTAGGTATACTCAAAAAGAGATCAGTGTGTCAGATAGGAGTAAAAGGAGTTGATCAGCATGTGGAGTTTCTTTGTGAGACAGAAGTCCTAGAAAAGTGGGTGCATGTGATGCAAAAATACTTAGATGAATATTTGTTGATTTATTGTCCAGTATTTCTGTTGCAGTAGCTCCAGGATGGACTTCCATCATGCTGCATGCTGCACAAAACTGTAAACCACGTCAGCCTCTTCCTGCAAAAGTTTTCAAACTTAAAAAGCCAGAATCACAGAGTCGTATTTCTAGTGGAGTACTTGCACCTCTGGTGAAGGCACTCTGCTAGACTTCTGCGAGATATGTAAATATATATCAGGTGCTACACAAGTGTGTTGGTCTGAGAGCTGCTTTTCTCAGTAAGTTGAGCACAAAAAGTTGGAGTATTAAGCTGTAAGTTGGTCTTGTCACATTAAGTTCTTTTTCCAGAGAGGAAGAAAAGGCTTGTCTGTCAGTTAGACTGCAGATGGAAATTCCTGTGTCTTTGCCCTTTTCTCTCCTGACACGGGGATAGATTGCTCCTTCAATTCAAAGCCTTCAGACCACCAAGAAGCATGGAGAATCTGTTGGCTTCATTCTAGCAGAGTAGTGCAGGCATAACAGTAATAATTGTTAAGGCAACATATTTCTGGCTCTCCATTCCTCTGAGAGGGCACATGAAGGATGACCAGAGAAATGGTTGCCACCTGGAAAAAATCCAGTGAGAGGATTTCCAAGTAGCCATGAGATGCTTCAGTAGTACATGCTGCTGGATCCCAGCCACCACTACTGAGATATTACAGACTGATGGCTGGGTCACAGTAGCAAATTGTAGTACATAAAACACTGGGCTAGTGAGTCAAAAAATGCAGGAGAAAAAATATTGGCACATTGCTTAGTGAATGAAAGAATTTTAATGCTTCCATTGAAAACTGCTGTTTGTTCTTTCAGATCCAGCGAATTCAGCTCCATCTATTCTAGATGGGTTTGACCACCGTAAAGCCATGGCAGGACAGCGAGTGGAGCTGCCTTGCAAAGCATCAGGGCACCCCGCACCAAAGTATCGTTGGCTGAAGGACAACGTTCCCTGGGAGCCTGACAGCAGGTTTCGGCAGACAGTTACAGGTCTGCTGATCGAGAACACGCGTCCCTCAGACTCAGGCAACTATGTCTGCGAGGTGTGGAACAACTATGGGACTGCCGAGATGATAGGACGACTGTATGTAAAACGTAAGTCCTGCACTGAGTGAAGATCTCAGGCCACTTCTTACTTGGGTGTTTGCATCAGGGAAGATGTTGCCATATCTTGCTGTACCTTCTGTTTTCTTACTTTATCTTAGCAATGCTTAAACTTCTCAAAGTTGTGGAACAACAGAAAGTAGGCTCTGTGGAGATGAGTTAGTTAGACAATTGAGCGATCAGAAGTGCAAATAGATGCAATTTCTAATGTAGCTATATAATTTATCACATGGAGGATATGTAATTTAGAAGCTTGAATTGGATGCTTAAAAAGAAATTGCAAATGTTCTCATGAATAAAGCTGCCAAACTCTCATTGCCATGACTCATGCTGTTCGGTAATATTGAATACTCATACCTCCCCTCAGTTGAGTATTCATGTGTGAATATTCTGAATGTTTCACAAATTCTACAAAGATAATTATTACTCAGAAGCACTGCACTGGAAAAGTGTTATTCTTCTATTGTTAAAAAAAAAATTATTTCCTGGAATAGAAATAATGCTTTGTGAACTAACGTTTCCACCTATACAGCATGACTAGCAAACTGAAAAGGGAGAAGTTTGTGAACAGTTCAGGCCATAAAAATGTCTTCACAAATAATTACACACAATGTATTTGGGCAAAATAAAACTGAGATCAAAGATCAGTAATTCGTGAATTATAACGGAGGAGATTTGCTTCTAAATGTATTCATAAAAATTAGTTGAATTCAGTCTGCCTTGTATGATACAAAGTCAAAACTTCCAGAGACATGATGTAATGGTATTGCTAGTGATACCAAAAGTATCCCCCGTGCCTGGTGATACATTTTACTCATTCAGCCCTCAAACAGCCCGTAGATTCTTCTGGATCAGGTTGGCGGGAGGCAACAGTTGGGCAAAGGAGTTTTACCCTCCTCTTCAATGGGGGATGTGGTTCACTTTCTTGCACCATCATGGCTCTGAGATGCTGGTGGTGCACTTGAGTGTGTCTATTTTGTTTAATGTGTCATTGACAGTTTTGAGCCGTTGTGGTCATTTTGGTAGGAAATAGGAAACGTAGAGATATTCAGTGACTAGTAACATGCATATAGGCACAGATTAACTGTTGTTCGGGACCATTGTAGAGGAAAGGTCTGTTACATACATGTCTGTGATCCAGAATGACTGAGGCCACTGACCTGTGTGGTTTTTTCCAGGCCTCTGCTCCCAATGGGCTGCTGAACCTACGTGTGTTATAAACACTAACCTGTGTGTTATAAAATGTTCAGTAAAGTGAATGAGTTAGCTGAAGAAATTTTCATGTATAAGCATGTGTATACATACATGTGTGTGTATGCATATATGCAAGCTGGTAAAAAAATAAATAGGATCATATATATTCAGTTTCAGAGATGATATCAATAGTGATAATAGTCCCTTATCTTTATAAGGAAGTCAAACCAATAGATACAAAGCATGAGATGAGATCTGCATTCAGTAATGCCGATAACTGTTAGGTGGCAGGATAAAGATTGTTTTCCTTGCATTTACGTTTATGACTTTTCTTCAACACTGTTTATCCTTTTTTTACAATATAAAACTTTCATTACCTATGTCCCACTGTTTCTTAAGGCTGACTTGAAAATATTGTAGTCCTCCAATGTTGAAACAGAAAATCTAGTGAGCCCACACACAAAAACACTTTCATGTGGACAGATCTGATGGATATCTGTGAGTGTACCTATGTTAACATTTTAGTGTGGATCTTCCACCCTTAAAAGCTAATCTCCTGGTCGTTGGCATTTACTGCACTTGTTCACATCAGGGAGTGGTTTTGGAACATGTAAACAGGGTTCCTTTCGCAAGAAATTAAACCAGAAGATGAACTTCAGGAATGTACCTAATGCACCTGTTGAAAGGTTGACACTGAACTAACGTGAAGTAACGTCCTACCCTCCCAAAACATGTGTAGTGCCATTGTTAGGCCCTCAGCATCAATGGTGTTACTCAGTCAATCTGCTCCTACTGTTCATTTAGGCAAGGAATTATATCATGTGTTGAATAGGTTATTCCTATAGATCTATGCTTTGTGTCATGGATATTGGTGTCAAAAATGCTTGTTCAGAGCAACTACAGTCATCTATTGTTTGTTTGGGTTTTTTTTCAGAAGGGTATGGCTGTGATTTTTGTTGTTCTCCTTAACTGAGAGTTAATTTGTTACTTGCACATAACTGGACATGTATATTTAACGTTTTCTGTTTCCCTTTCCCTCTCCCTTATTTTGATTTAAATCTTCAGAACCACTAAAAGCCACGATCAGCCCACGGAAAGTAAAAAGCAGTGTTGGTAGTCAAGTGTCCTTGTCCTGCAGTGTGACGGGAACTGAGGACCAGGAGCTCTCTTGGTATCGTAATGGTGAAATCATCAACCCTGGTAACAACGTCCGGATCACTGGTGTCAATCGGGAGAACCTTATTATGGATGGAATGGCCAAGAGTGATGGTGGAGCTTACCAGTGCTTTGTGCGCAAGGACAAGATGTCTGCTCAAGACTATGTTCAGGTGGTACTAGAAGGTCAGTCACTACCTGTTTAGCGATTCTGGTCTCCATAATAATATATATGTCCTCTTTGGTGCCATCGTTGTATAGTGAGGGATTGTGGACCCTGAAAAACAGAAGAGGGTACTCATGAACTGTGAGTGGGGTTTATTGTGCCCCACTCTGAGCAAAAACTAATAGAATGAAAAAATTGATTTTAAAACAAAAATCCCTCCCAAGCAGTCCTTCCAGTCAATTTTTTTTTTTTGGTGGCGGTGGATGGTGGTGCTACTGATTATTTACATTAGCTTTTCAGCAGGACACAAGAGAAGAGGTCTCCATTCAACTCCAAAAATCTTCTGGGCATGGTTTTTCTGGTTGGGTGTATTGGCTGAAGGCTTAAAGATCATCTTAACTAACTGACACAATGTTCTGCATGATAATCAAGTGAGGAAAGTTATGAATTTCTACGAAGCCAGATCACTAATGAGGCTGTAGTGCAGTCATGGCATGGACGCTATTTTTAGAGTCTTTATAGAAAAAGAAGAGATTACCTGCCTGGATCGAGTTACCTCGGCAACCATCTCCCGTGACTAAGAAAGCCTAAAGAGCATATAGATAATCTATCATGATGTCGAGAGAGTGCAGGTTATCAGAGAGCAACAGCAGGAAAGATTTCAAAGACACTCAGGTCTCACTGGGAAAATAATGTCTGCTTTCATCTCCAAAAAAAGCCTGTCACTTGAATTAAAAAAAAAAAAAAACAAGAGGAGGAGGGGTGGCAGAGGTACATAGTGTGCACACTCACAGATTTATTGGTCCTGTGTCAGCTTTCTTTCAGGATAAAAAGCTTTTTTTTTTGTTGCTGTTGTTTTGTTTTCTGAGGAGTGACAGTATCTAATGCAGCAAAGGAAAGGAAGAGAGTCAGAGATGAAAATAAATAAATTAGAACTCTCTCACCTAACCAATGGAACAGAAATGAAAGGGAGAGGGGAGCAGTGGAGAAAATTATGAAATCAAATAAAATCAAATGCTCTTCCAGGGATGCTAAGGTCTTTCAGCAGTCTCAGAGTGGCAATGCCTTATGTTTTTTACTATGTGGCAAGCAAGGGAATTTTGCAGCTCCGTTTTTAATTCTGTTTTGTGGGGAGTCTTGCACACATCGTGCCAGTTCCTTCACTTTCCTGCGTGACATTGCACTGAAATCGCAATGTAAGAATTGTGATTTCCAGGTGAGTAATCATGGTTCAAGCCTCCCAAACATATAGGTAATACATAGCAGAGTGTATATGAAGCAGCAGTACATAATGTGCACAAATAGTGCATCACACAGACCATGAGACTTGTCAGTTCTGTCCTGACACCCTCTGTCCTGTGTGAAACTGAAAGGAATTATCCTTAAATGGCTTCATGTACAAGGTGAGTTTTCAAGTGTCTTTGGCCCCTCTCTAGGTAATGAGGTGCCTTTTTCCTTCTGTTTCTTGCAGGCAGTAATACTGCAGGAACACTGAAGTTACTTTCCTTACTTGCCACTTAGCTCTTTAAAACCAGACCGTAGCCTGCAGCACTGTTGTCCGAACTTTGGACTGGATTGCTTCCTGTGTTTTGCATACTGCTCTTGGTGTGTGGCCTTTTACTCCCAATTACACTGAAATTCCTTCTAGATACAGCTTTGAAAGTGTGGTTTTCAAAGGAGAACAAACATGCATTGCATGATCTCAGAAAGAACTTCCTAACTAATAGCAGAATGTCGGCACTCCTAAATGGTACCCTGCTGAACTCTCTGGATAGGTGGTTATTTAATCCTGCTCCCTACTTAGAATCTCAAAGTTTCTGTCTCCATCCATTCTCTTTATTCACTTGCCTAGTAGAGGCTGAGTAAATTGTGACACAGATCATGAGAGAAAGCATTTGAATGCTCTCATTTCAGAGGAATATTTATCTGTAGCACAAAATGACCACAGAAAGAAATGGTCATCACTGCTGGTACTGGCAATCTGTATTCAGAAAAGCTTAGTTTAATACTTTTCTAAATGGGGTGTTGTGGGTCAGGAATAAACTGCATTGGCACAGCTGTGTGAAATTAGGCTATGCAAGTTATGCCTGGCTCTTGCCAGCAGGATTCGTCCTTAGCTTTCCAAGGAGCTGAAATCTACCAGGAGAAGAAAAATTCCAAATTTGTTGAGGTTTTGCTGTATGTCTTTTGTGATGAACTGTGTATGGCTTTAACACTTTTCTGCAAGAACCTGGCAGTTCATATTGCTATGCAGAGCCCTGGTCCGTGCTTTTCCTTCAGCAGAGTCAGTACCAAGTTTCTCAGAAGATGAAAAAGAAACCTGCAGTAAGCAAAGGATCATTTAAGTACTCTACTGCCAAATTTGTTTCCCTCTTTCAATAATTAGAGTTACATCCTGGAACACAGTTGTTTGCATTGCTTCTAAAAAACATCTTGGCTCATGTGATAGGCTTCACGATAGAGGGAACAAGCTTTACACCATGTAAATACTATTCTGCTTTTCTTTCCCTTGGCAGATGGAACTCCCAAAATTATTTCTGCCTTCAGTGAGAAAGTGGTGAGTCCAGGAGAGCCAGTCTCCCTTATGTGCAATGTGAAGGGGACTCCTCTGCCTACGATCACTTGGACACTGGACGAAGATCCCATTGTGAAGGACGGCAGTCATCGTATCAGCCAGATTATCACCTCTGAAGGCAACGTGGTCAGTTACCTGAATATCTCTAACACTCAGGTCCGAGATGGTGGAGTTTATCGCTGTACTGCCAACAACTCTGCTGGAGTCGTCCTGTACCAGGCTCGAATAAACGTAAGAGGTGCTTGTCAAATCAGCTCCTCAAAAAAACACACATAACTCATTGTAGTGGAGAAGAAGATTGTTGCATGTGATGAAATGAGTATTGGAATGCCAAAACCAACTTACTGTTTTTCCTCTCCTTTTCTTCCCCGCTCTCTTTTCTCACCCTGCCTCTCCAGCCCCATCTAGAAAGTGTATGGTATGGTTAAATGTTGGAAGAACCCTTTGGCTTGTGTTCTACAGTCTATTTTTCCTATACTCATCTCTATTAGTTCACGGTTTCTTTATTTTAGTCCTGCTGTGCATGGGGGTTTTTCTTTTCCTTTCCTCTTTTACTTGTCCAACATTCATTGTAATTATTCATGTATATAGTACTTTAGCTTGCATTTCTAACTCTACATGGCATAATACCCATCCTCATGGTATTATACTTTATATGTGTCAAAAAAAAGCTAACTTTGTCAGCATTCTCATGTGTAGCAGGATTCTAGCTTTATATCAGTTTTGGTATTTCACATTAATTAAATCATCCTCAGCCTTTTAATTTGTAATGCAGCAAAGATTTTATCAGGCAAGTGTTGGATAATGCAAACATATACCCCCACATAATTAGTATGTATGCTGCAGGGTGAGGAAAAACTAGAGCATATAAAGATTAGGGAAACTGCTTAAGCAGCTCTTAAAGGAAAAACTGTCAAATGCTAAGAAGTGTTGTGCAAGCTGCATCTGTAAATGTCGTTAACGTTTGTATATTCAGAAAAATTATATGCATGTTTCCTCAAGCAAATGTGCCTTTAAATTGTTTTCAAGAGTTTCTTTTTACCCTTCTAGGGCCAGCAAGCATTCGACCAATGAAGAACATCACAGCAATAGCTGGACGGGACACCTACATCCACTGTCGTGTGATTGGCTACCCGTATTACTCCATCAAGTGGTACAAGAACTCTAACCTGCTACCATTTAACCATCGCCAAGTGGCGTTTGAGAACAACGGGACACTGAAGCTTTCAGATGTGCAGAAGGAAGTAGACGAGGGGGAATATACGTGCAATGTCCTTGTTCAACCTCAGCTGTCCACCAGCCAGAGCGTGCACGTGACAGTAAAAGGTGAGGTTAACTCAGAAAACTAGAGCCAAGCTAATGGCTGTGTCATTTATAGACACGCAGAATTGCACACATAGGATTGTCCTGGCAGTTAGATAATGAGCACTTTAAAAAGTTAATCCACATTTTTGTTTATTTTAATGATGACATAGATGCTAATCAGTCACTGTGTCTTGTTCTCTCTTGAATATTACCCACCTTCGTTCAACTAGCAAAGTATTGCTTTTTAAGTGGAAGCCTTGCAGAAGCAAGCTTTCTATGAGCAGTTTTCACTACAACAACTAAGTCAGTAGATTAATGGTTTGTCACCTAAGTTTCACTGCTGACTGTTTCTCTGCTGAATGACAAAGTTCACATTTTCATTAGACAGTAACTTTCCAGCTTTTGAAAAGTAAGATGAGAATCTTAATGTGTTTCTGCCAATAAGCAGAAACAGGAGCCAAAAGCATTAACCTTGCTTCCCTTTGTCGTGGTTTAACCCCAGCCAACAACTAAGCACCACACAGCCCCTCGATCACTCCCCACTGTGTCAGGATGGGGGAGAGAATCAGAAGAGTAAAAGTGAGAAAACTTTTGGGTTGAGATAAAGACAGTTTAATAAGTAAAGCAAAAGCTGTGCATGCAAGCAAAGCGAAGAAAACAAGGAATTCATTCACCACTTCCCGTGGGCAGGCAGGTGTTCAGCCATCTCCAGGAAAGCAGGGCTCTATCACATGTAACGGTTACTTGGGAAGACAAACGTCCCCCCTTCATGCTTCTTCCCCCAGCTTTATATGCTGAGCATGACATCATATGGTCTGGATTATCCCTTTAGTCAGTTGGGGTCAGCTGTCCCAGCTGTTTCCCCTCCCAACTCCTTGTGCCCCCCCAGTCTTCTCGCTGGTGGGTTGAGGTGAGAAGCAGAAAAGGCCTTGACTCTGTCTAAGCATTGCTCAGCAGTAACGAAAAGCATCCCTGAACTATCAACACTGTTTTCAGCACAAATTCAAAATATAGCCTCATACTAGCTACTAACTCTATCTTGGCCAAAACCAGCACATCTCTTATTAAGTGTGCTTTTCTGAGTGTTCTTGATTCTTTGAACAGCAGCACTGTAAATAAATGTGACTTGAAATTCTAATAGGATGCTTAAAATCTATTCAAATAGTCCCAAGCAAGGATGTTCAGATGGCCCTGAAAGACTTCAGCAACAGATGAGAATAGGAATTTTTTAGCATTGTGTCCTGACTATTCTGATATTGGCAATGTTCAGACCTATTCACAAGGACACAAAAGACAGAAAACCTGATTGCAGTAGCACCTAGTTTTGAGCAATGGGGCCACTAAATAGTGTACTTCATGAGAACCTGTAGGAAGAATTGAGGTATAATTTCATTGTTCCTGAAGTTCTTAGAAACTTTTCCTGGGCTTTTGGGGGGTCAGAGCAGAGGAAGGAAGAAAGGTTGATTCCTGTATCTGTTCTCAGGTAAGATATAGAGAACAGTAAGGTAAAATGACTTTGTTACAGACATCCGATCTTTTAACTTCTTTCTGTTCTGTTTGTGTAGTCCTTTCTTGTTTTCAGTCTCAAATGATGTAATTGCTAACTATTTCGAGAGGTTAGGGGACTAGCTTTAAGCCACTAGCAATTCGGACTCTGAAAGACTTGATATCTCACACACCTGAGACCATCAGGGGCACTGGTCACATGCTGTGGCATAAAAAGCTAATGTCACCATTTCTTTTCATGTATGTGGTACCTTGCTTGATATTACAATAATATCGCAGATCTGTTGATGCAGTTTAGGAACTGAATATCAAAGTAGTAATTGTGTTGCTGCTGCACTAACAGTTCACCATGGTGAATCTGGTGGGGAATGCTGCCTCTTAAAAGATACTGCTCTTCAAATAAGTATCAAAACGAATGTAGCCAGACCAAAAAAAAAAAAATATCTATCCTTACAACTCAGGCATTTAGATCAAAACATTACTAGTCACTGAGAATGCTAGTTGGTACCACAGATGCAATACTGTTTTTTCTTCTATTAGGTTACAATTTCAAACCTGACAATTCCTCCCCCAGAAAGCAGATTGCCAGCTCTGTCAATTTTGATTGAACTGTAGCTTTTGTCAATGATTTGACTTCCTTGAAGGTATACTGTTGTACTTCTGGATAAGTAGCCGCCAGGGCCATTGGCTGCTCAGAAATCTCAGTGACTGAATATACCTTGAATAATTTGCATAAACATGTGGCACATTTGAAGAGTGCCAGTGGGCTAAGCTGCCACTGCACCTGTGATACAGCCTCATCCTGCATATGCCCCTCAAGGCAGATGCGTCAGAGCAGTGCAAGTTGCAGCGTGAAAAGCGATCCATGGCACGTGCAAAGCAAACGTGTCAGCATAGCTCATATCTATTGATCTGGAGTTGCCAAAGTTGGCTGCAAAGTGCCCTAGCTACTTCATCGTACCCTGGCGTTGACAAGACCCTGTTATTTAAGAAAAGGTTAATAGCCTGTCCTCATAGGCTAAGCCCAAAATGTCAAAGGTGAGCTTTGTATGTCAGACCTGAACAATTCTCAAGGTTCTGCTATTGTAGCTGGAGGTCAGCATTGCCACAGTGGTTTTGTAGATGGCTATGTATTGTTTTCTTCTGTAACTACGTAATGATTTTATCTAACATATTAGTGAAGAGTCAAAAGTGGCCTGTTGCTTTAAAATATTATGTCGTGGTTTAACCCCAGCCAGCAGCTAAGCACCACGCAGCTGCTCGTTCACCTCCCCCCCACGCAGAGGAATGGGGGAGACAATCCGAAAGAAAAAGGTGAAACTCGTGGGCTGAGATAAGAACAGTTTAATAGAATGGAAAGGAAGAAACTAATAATGATAATAATAATAAAATGATAATAATAATAATAATAAAATGACAATAATAATAATAATAGGATTGGAATATACAAAACAAGTGATCCACAATGAAATTGCTTACCACTCACCAACCGATACCCAGTTAGTTCCTGAGCAGAGATCCCCCACAAGCCAACACCCCCCATTTTATATACTGGGCATGACATCACATGGTATGGAATACCCCTTTGGCCAGTTTGGGTCAGCTGTCCTGGCTGTGTCCCCTCCCAGCTTCTTGTGCCCCTCCAGCCTTCTTGCTGGCTGAGCATGAGAAGCTGAAAAATCCTTGACTTAGTCTAAACACTACCCAGCAACAACTGAAAACATCAGTGTGTTATCAACATTCTTCTCAAACTGAATCCAAGACATAACACTATACCAGCTACTAGAAAGAAAATTAACTCTATCCCAGCCAAAACCAGGACAATTATTAATGGTCGTGTTGCCTTTTTGTTTTATAGATTCCAAAGTTAATGTGATGAGTTTTCAGGCACTTATGTTTGATTCCAAGAAATACAAAATATGGCCCAGCTTGCATAACTGGAGGTTAAAAGTACTCTGAAATATGACATTGTAAGGGGAGTTTATGTCAGTGCTCAAATATCCTTATTTATAGTTCAGCTTCTCATACTGTCAGTATACTTACTTCTTCTCCAGAGAAAAAGAAGGAGAATTATTGCCCATCTTCAACATCACGGATCCTTTGGTTTGTTCTCATTTCTGCTACAAGCTTCCTGGGTGACCTCAAACCAGTCATCTGATGGGTGATTGAGAATAGGTGATACTTAATGAGCTGCTCCTTGGTATTTTGTTTCCTCTGTGTTCTGTTCTGAAGTCATAATTATCAATTTCCTCATGAGCTTTTCTGAGATGATAATCTCTGTGGCATCAAAGTGTTTTAGAAACAATGTGTTCATTTTCAAAACCCACCTGGGTGATCAGGAGCGCTTTGGCAAATGGCAACAGAGGCACAGACTGAACTTCGAAGTAGCCACAAATTTTTGCATGTTCAATTTCAGAAGCCTACAGCTTGATTTTTCCAGCTCACCTGCTGTTATATAGCATTTATATGTTCAAAGCTCTGCTCCCACTGAAATGAAGTTGCTTCTGAGAGTTCTTTTTCCTTCTTCAGATCAGATACGTCACCCAGCTTAGCAATCCCCTAGGAAAGACAGATTTAAGTAATTTAATTAGCATTATCCGAGAGATCTGTGGCAAAGGTGAATACAGAATTTGGCTCTACACGGCAGCATTTATCTGCATTATGCATACAACTGGCCTTTCCTGTCTGCAGCCCCCTGCCACATTTACCACCCACTTTCTAAACTCTCCAGTACATGAAGCATCCTTGTTCTGTCTTGAATGAGGACTTGCTAAAAGCAGTGTCCGAATAAAGATATGCAACAGCGTGAGCATGTAACCAAATACAAGATGGCTGCCCATTCTTTAGAGTATTTTGAGTTTTACAAACATCCAAATGAAAGCAAAATCTTGAGGACATTCTTCGGAAATCACTGTAAGATTTCAGAGAGGAGAACAGAAAGTTTCTTCACAATAACTTCAAAATGAAATCTTGGCTGCCAGAGAACCCAAGAGTGGGGCTTACAGAGCCTTGCTGTGCAGCCTCCCACCTGGCAGGCTGTCAGGAAGCCAAAAGTTTGGGAGCTGGGCACTTATGTGCTATTTAACCTAGTAGGCCAGCTACTTCTTTGCATTGCTGATCAGAAGAATCAATGAGACACCACATGAAATCAGTCGTCTCATTTTTTAGGAGTAACTGGTGCCCGTGTCTGCATAGGCACCTACCCCAGAGGTCTGCAGACTCCAAATAACTCTGTCCCACAGAGATGTGGTGTGCCACCCCACCCCATCCCTTGCCTGTCCCCTGTCTCTGTCCCAAAATCTGGATCTTGGAAGCTAGCAGTCCCATAAGCTGACTGTTGGGAGCTGAGTGGATAAGCTGGCAGGAAAATACGCAGATTTCTGCTTGGCAGACATAGCTCTGTTGGAGCCATGCCCGAGTCCTAACAGAGCTTTTTGGAAATCAAGCCATCTTGGCATTATATTTTTATATTTAGACAAATGAATTGGCCAGTTCTGAGTTCTGACAAAAAGCCATGAAAACTACCCACCCTGGAATGCATACCTAAAGGGGGGACACTACGACTGTACTTACATACTTAATTTCTGGTATTTTGTACCTGTCGACCACTTGCCTTTGCAACTGTAATAATGCTTTTTGCTTTGGCCTGTGTTAAATGCAATTTTCTTTTTAGCTTTTTTTGTAAAGTAAACCAAACCTCCTTTCCTCCCTCTCCTGCAAAGTGGAAATAGTAGTTATTAACATCCTCAGAAGTCAGTCATCGAGATTAGCCTTACTAAGGATACCTCATAGGTCCTTGCCAAGAACAGAATTATTGTTAGCAGCACCACTTTCGCACTCTGCATTTGGCCCAGCTCTAGTGGTTTGCCAGTGGAGTTCATGTACATCTGCCAATGGCAGAGGACTATGGAAGTCAGACATCCTAAGGAGAAGAATATTCTGTAGAAGATGTAGGGGTTTGTGTTCATTACTCCTAAGTTTGACTTGTCCTCCTCAGTCTTCTCCAGCTCATTGTTGCCCAAGTCCTGGCTCTTCTGCTCTGGGTTCCAAAACCAGTCTGTCCTCCAGGTCTTTCCCATCTCAGTCTTCATTTCCTTGATACCTTGTTCTCATGACTCAAAACTAGTCTTCCCCTTCAGAGTTCCCAACCTTCCTCCCAGCCTCCAGTTACAGTCCTCTTTTTCTGCCAGTCTTCACTTTCTCCATCTCCACTGCATTTCAGTCTGTCTCCCCTTCATGTAGGTCTTTGTTCACTGTCAGTGCTGTACCTCACCCCACTGCTTCCTTGTCCCAGTCTCAAATCCCCAGCCAGCTTCCCAACTCCACTTTACCAACCTTCATCAACTCTGCAATCCCACTGCAAGCCTGCTCCCAACTTCTGACTTCCCCCCACTGCCCCTGAATCCAATTCTATAATTCCCTTTTGTTACCCTGGACACCACTTTGAGCTTCTGCTCCATCGCTTGCTGCTGCTATCTGCATGCCCAGCAGTACAGGCTGGTTCCCCACTCTGGCCCCGTGGACCCCACATCTCCTTTCTTTCTCTCTGCATTGAAATAACTTTTTTCATGCTTCCTGGACCCAGCATGCACAGCTGTACAAACACTAGAGAGACAAATCTGTCTGCTTTGATTTCTGACATCTCATGAGACTGCACCTGCCCCACATGGCTGGAACTGACTCAGCCACTGAAGGTAGTGCTAGGATGTGTTTGGTGCTGCTCGAACCCTGGGAGCTCTTAGACTTTAGTCACTGGAAAATGTCTTCTCAGGATGTGATAACTATGAGGAGTTTGTCTTAACTATTTACTTGGTTTTGCTCAGACTGCAAAATTTGTGCACCCTTGTGATGACTTTTCATAGGGACAGTAATAATGTTACCATCAGTGCCATCACCTGCCAAACTTGAAATCCATGCTGCTAACCATGGGGCAGGTGAGACTTCTCACAACACCTTTTTTTTTTTTTTTTTTTTGCTTTTATGGTAGAATCAAAATATACTGCATCCCTATTTTTCCACCCTTCCACCTTATTCTTGGAAATGGCCAAACAGTTGTAGCTGAAACTTTCCAGCTGAAGTGACTCAGCCTGAGGCAGACACCTGGCCTGGAAAAATACTGTCCAAACAAAAGTCAAACTGCAAGCAAATGAAAATAGTCTTATCATGAGAAGTGTTGGCAAACAAAGAAAGAGGTTATATTACCCACCCCATCTGTAAGTTTCATATTTCCATTGAAAAACAACCCTTCAAGTGGCAAGATGGTAAAATAATAATAGCAACATCTCTTCTACAGCATTTTAGTATATCTCAAAGCATTTTAAAAACAGGACTGAGTCATTATCTCAATTTTTTTTTATTATGTAATTTATAGTAATAGTTTTCTCAGCTACAGTAAAAGCCATCAGTAGTAAGTGATGATTTTCTTTTCATCAGTCTCATGGGACATACTTCTCATGTAAACAGCCTGCTGCTATTCACACTTCTCCGACAAATTAATTGAAAAAGAAGCCCCTGAGAGGGAAGGGTGCAGCATCATTAAAATAAAAAGTGTGGTGTTCAAAAGGACTGTTTCTGATCTTGTAGGCCTTATATATCTCATTGATTTCGAAGGCTTCTCATTGCCTTATAACAAAGTGATAGCACTTCACCTGTTGTGAACCGCGTAAAAGAATTGTACCAGCCTGTTTCTTTTTAGAAAACAAGCAAACCAAAGAGGGGCTATTTCTAAATAACTTCATGTTGCAACGATTTGAATAGATTCTCCTCATCTTTCCTGGGAAGTATCTAGCTTTTTCAAACATATAATATGTTATTGGTGGATTTGCATTGCAGTTCAGTTCAGGGAGGACTGGTTTAGATAGTGAAAAATATGCAGGCACAAAAGGGGAAAAAAACATCAAGGGAAAAATCTTTCAAGGGCTCTTGGGACCATGGTGCATGCTGTCATCAAACAATCTGCTAATCTGTTTATGCTTCACTCTGTGGCATGGATTATGGCAAGTGTGAATTCAGTTTCATCCATGTATCTAAGACGAAACTTCTTATCTGTCCTACTGACTGAACCTTGCCAATAATTTGAGTCAGAAAAACTTCTGGCCTTGACATCCTTCAGATACTTCTGTCATTACATCACTTTCTGCATTCTTTCACTCTCCCATGCAATATCTTTTTGGATTCCTCCAAGCTTTTTGCAGCTTCTTCAGGAAGAAATATTCAGGTCTCTCAAAGTGACTGGAGTTGTCATATGCAGGAATCACGCAAGGGCCGTGCAGTCGGAATGGATAAGAATGTCCAGTCATGCAAAAGATCCTGAAAAAATTCACTTAACAGTCATTCTCAGGCCACATAATGGGCATGGGGACTTGTTACAGGGAGCAAGCAGTGGCAGCAGTCTGATTTAAGGGAACGTGCACTTTAACAGTGATATCGCCCATGTGAGAACCCCAGCATCTAACCCGTAGAAGTACCTGAAGAAAAGACTAAAACAGTCCGATATTCAGCATGTGAGACTTGACAGGTCTGTGTAAATTTTTTGCCATTCAACATAAACCAACTCAAGGTTAGCCTTACATTAAAGTAGCTGACTTACCTTCTTTAAAAGCTCACAAGTGTCATGTGGATACTGCAGTTAAGTGTCTTATTTTGTAGCAGTCCACTTCTAATATGCTATACTCCCAATGACTTCACCTCTGACACTGCAGAACATAGTCACCCGAAAAAGGTATATTACAGTTGTTTCATTACTATCCTAGTCTTCAAGATGAGGAATTAGTATGTATAAATATAAAACTTTTCACTTAAATCTAAAATAAAACTCACTTTTTTGTGAGGGTTTTGTGTACAGTCTTACATCTTTCAAACACAATTTAAGTTGGTGTATGGATGTGTTTATTTATGAATTATGTAAACAATATGAAATGAGCCTTAATACTTGAATAAGAGCCTCAGTTAAGGAGTTCAAGAGTATCTGTATATTATGCTTGGGTTTATCAAAAGCTAGACCTCCTCTCTCTTACAATGAAGCTTTATTTACTTTGGTTTTGGAAGAAAGCATATTTTTGTTCTTTTTTGTATGTATTTTGTCAATTATATTTGAAATACTTTCTTATATATTTGTTAAAATTGCTTTTAAAATTTTAAGCACTTCACTGCATCAAGTTATTGTGAGCTATTAGCAGTGTGTGTGTAAGTACATATAGTAAGTACATATGGAAAGTTGAGACTGTGCATGCACATGAGAGTGCAGGTCTGGAGTATGCTGGCCTAATTTCAAATCAACGTGTATAATACATACATAGCATGCAAAAAAAAAAGAGACAGTATCAACCCTGTGGAAACAGAAGGGTGATAAAAAATCAGCTGCTTAGGGATGAAGGTGAAAGGGAAACTAGTGTGAAACCAAACTGCTCACGGGAATGATTTTCAGAGCCAGAGATCATTTTGTTAAAGTCCTCTCTGATCTAAATGCAGATTTTTCGGCTCTAGTGATTTATTTGGTTTCAACTTTTCACAGTGTTACATGAGGACAAAGATCACTTTAGATCATGTAGGGAATAAACAAGGGTAATAGCTCTGGACCAGGTTCCAAAGCATAGTAAAAGTAACTGGTAAGTGCTTCTGGAAGCATAGCCTAAAAGTGAGGCTTTTTACCAGGCAGCACTTTAACAATGAAGGTAACAGCTTGTGTTAATATACTCTTGCAGCTACTGTCATGTTCAAATCAAGGAGGTTTTGTGTTTTAAAAAATAAATAGCGAGTGCATCTCCTTGTTCAGGGAACTGAGCTTCCCACCATCCTAGGTTTGCAGGATGCTTTGTATGATAAGGGCATGCACTTTTCCCCTCACAATGGAGGCTGAAAGGAGGTGGTTTGATAGGTGGATGAGACATGACATAAAAGCACTCTTGGTTTCTACCTAACATTTTACATCCTCTCTTATTTTGGAGGAGCTCCCAGAACAGCATTAGGGAGCCTGTGAGATACCAGTGTTGCATTGCAGAAAGGGGAGTGGGGACTAAGGCAAAAGGCGAAGTCTCTCACGTAAGCTGCCTGGGAAATACACACCACAGCATTTGCTCTGCCACACTCAGCAACAGTTCCTGATAAAATACCACAGCTCGTTGTGGTAAGATTTTGAAGATTTTTGAATGCAGGGTTAATCTAATGAACCAGTTAATTTTGGTAACTAATGAACCTACAAGTAGAGGGAAATCTTGTGCAACAACAGAGGCATAACAGGGATTAGTTTAGTTCTTTTTTTTTTTCCAATGCATACACTTAGAAAGGCCCAAAGAATATAACGGTATTCCCTCTTTTCAAGACAGGATGCGTCATGACACAACGAGGGAGCAGGGTATAAGGCTCGGATCAGTAAATGCCATTAACAGATAGTTCGATGAATAATATGCCTTACTGATAAGGTTCAATACATACAAAAAGAAGCAGAAAAATGCAGTGCTTCAGCGACTGTGTGCAATTGCTTAGACCATCAACCACAAGGGATGGGGTTATTTAGGAGAAAAAAATCGATGCCTGAGAAAACTTACAATTGCCTAGACCGTGGCTAGGGTTTGTGCAGAGACAAAACAGTTTTGGCTTTTGCACACCCAGAGCATGAAATCTAGGGTCACACGGCTGCCTTAAGAGGCTACGTAGTTTGGTGGTTATTACTCTGCATCAGCCAATGGACCTGCGTTGTGACTATTCATTGCCAAAGGTATTTTATATTGTGGGCACAGCTCCTGCAACAGTGTTGTCGCAAGAAAATCCATTAGGGAACCATTTATAATGATAAAGCAGAGGACAACTTTCCTTTTACTATGCAGAGCCACAGGAGAGAAACGTCGCGTTCACAAGGCTGCTGCAGGAGACAGGCTATCTGCAGGATACTCTGTTTTAGTGAATCGTCTCAGCAGTTTCTTCCAACATAACTCCCATGGAATGGAGGGCAAGAAATTAAGGATGTTCCTCTGCTAATGGAGAGCAGCGTGGAAGCCCTCCTTGCCCTCCTTTACAATAATCTCCCAGAGGTACAGAAGACCTTGCTAGGGCACAAAAACATAATTTAAATCTTCCTGCGTTAGCACTAATGAGGCTGGCCCATGCTCCTCTTCTTAAATAGACACTTAATTCAAGCACTCATCAATAAAGCATTCCCAAGACACTGAGCTTCATTGCATGAAGCAGAGATTTTCACTCTTTTGCCCGTTGTGGGTAGAGGAAGAAACATCCCTTCCATATACACAAGCACACATACACATACAACCCTCTCTCTATATAGTTAACATGTAACATCTTATATATAAAAAAGCACAATTTCACAAAAAAATCAAATACAAGCTCTGAAGTATTGTCAAACTAAAGCTACCTATAGGGAAGGAAAATACTTCAACACACCTTGAAGTATTTTAAACACATTTTAAATACATCTGTCCTACTGTAACTTCTCTCACTGGACTATTGTAGTATACATCCCTCTTATTTTTTGGTGCTGTTTGGCAATGATACAGCTTTAGTCTACAAAAAAAATAACCCACACACTGGTTAATCAAGCTTGATATTTTCATCTGTCAAGGATATATGTCAACTTTTTACTGTGGAGATAGATAGATAGATAGATATGGCAACTTTTGTATTTCAGAAGTTATTTGCCTGACTTCAGGTATGCTTTATTCTATGTTTTTAATAACTGATTTTTGTGATTGTTCCCCTCTTCAAACTAGCAGGAAGAAAGTTTATCTACTATGTTAGGTCACCAGGAACTGCCTTTATGAGCCCAAACTGGTAAATACTGTAGCTGAAAAACATTCCTCAATACTTCAAAGTTATCACTAGACTATTTACTTTTTTAAAGTACTGATTTTAAATTACACACTGGTTTTAAAATAAGCTCCTTGTCAGGACTGCAAGCTGCTGCAGGTCGAATATACATTATATTTTATGAAGCAGAAATAAATGTTGGTTTCCTCTGTATCTTAAAAACCTGAGTAGAGGGAAAATGTGCTGTCTATAAATATTTTAGCCAATTTCTGAAATGCTTTGCAGGCTGCTATTTAAATTTTAGAGTTGGTAAATGCAGCCTTGCAAATCAATATTTTCTGAAAAATACTTTAATGTGACCTAATGATCTTGCTCCCTGTTTTCTACATCAGGGAGATGGAGAGAGAAGATGCACATAATAATCCTTGAGCAATATGTTGTCTGACTTTTGATATCATTTTGTCTGTAAAAGATTGGTTCAAATTTGTTACACACTCAGCAGAAAATACAGAAGCAATTTGCCACCCTGTTCTGAATTTTAGCATATCTTCCAGTAATGATGCCTGAGACTAGGAGAAGGGTTTGGGCAGAAATGTGCTAGCCAACACAGTAAGGGAGGCACTTGGCATTTAGCAGATATTTGCACTCATCAAGGGGTAAGGTTATGTCAAAACCTTTTGACAGTCTCATTCTGAAAATTTCTCATTCCCACTTGTATTATAAACTGCTTCTCAATAAATGCTAAGAGAAATTTGGCCTTTTTCTGCTGATATACAAAGAATCCAAAATATCTCATGTGAATGCATTAGCTGTGCTGAGGTAATTAGAAGAGGCAGGCAGACATTTTGCCTCACTTTGTGACATTAGGTCCCCAGGTGAAAAAGCAGTTAATTTCCAGCGCACAAAGTTCAAATAAACACAGTAATTTATACTGAGTTTCTTTTTTCTGTATGCCTGATCTACCAGATTTTCAAAACACAACAGGACAGGTTTTAGCAATTTGAGACATGGCAGTCAGGAAAAAGCATTACAGCATGTGAGAAAAATTGATTGCAGTGGCACTTCTCACAACCTCAGACAGCGAGCCGCTCTCGGAAGAAGTCAGGGAAAGCCTGTAAGGGTGAGTTGTGGTACCCTGTGCCTGATGTTACCTCTCTGTGGCAGCTGCGCACGGTCGTAACTTCTCCTCATCAAATGGCATCACGGCTATGCCAGAAACAGTGGAGTTAATATCTGATCTGTGTCAACCTCTTGCACCATTATGTGCATGTACACAAGCATTTGAACACGCCTTTGAACAACACCTTAGCCCTTCAGGGGGTTTGGTATCGCTTCCTTAGTGCTAAACTTTCTCACTCCTGATGGAGGAGCAGCCAACATACGCGATGATCAAAAGAAATGCAGTGAGCTAACATAGTAATGGTCACAAATACCTGTCCCTGCATCCCAGAAGTAGGACACTGGCAGAGGAGTAAAAATGCTGCTGGGGAAGTCAATGGGCTAGCATACATTGCAACCACTTTGAAGAGTTTTTCTGCTGCTTTTCTGCTTCAGTTCTGGGGAAAACACAGCCTTAGATTTGCTAAAGGGAGAAAGGACAAAAGAAATACAATTAGATAAAGGCACCAACTCCATTTTCTTCTGAAGCTAGCTAATATAGAGCAGTATAAATGTTCTGCTGTAGGTATCCTTCAGTCTTTCCTGTTAAAGATGTTCAAATGTACTACAGAGTATATATAAGTAATCTTTCAGGAAGAATAGGAAAATACACTCCTATATCTAAGGTACATAACCTCTAGGAACATTTTCTTTTGATAAATGAGAATTTGAGTACTGCTTGCAAAGTTGGTTTTATAGTCTTTTCAGGAGTGATTGATAGAAACCTATATTAGATCAATCCCCTGGCTGTTAGGGTGCTCCCCTGAGAAGGGCAGAAGATTTCAGTTCCTTCGTCTGGGTAGATATTTGAGTCTCAATTTACCAAATTGTTAGTAAATGTTCCAGTCACTGCCTGGAGGAAGTGAGGCACCCCCATTAATTCTTGCTTTGTTTACTGAATCCAACCTACTCTTTCCTTTGTTTTTATCAAAAATACCTGAAAACAAAAAGGGTTTTAAGAAGTGGAATTCTTCCCTAGAATAGAAAATAAGAGTGTTTCTTTCATGTTTTTTGTTTCAGTCACAGAATAATAAGTAAAAAAAAAAAAAAAAAAAAGAAAAAAAAAGAAAAATATTTGCCAAGCAAAATATGCTTAGCAGGAATTAAATGCCAGCTTGAGCGTTTATGCCTCATACTGTCCCTCTGTTTAGGCATCAGTTTTAACTTAATTTGTTGTCATAAGTACTGTATATGCCTTTCACTTCATACCTCTACCTAATCTTATTGAGAATCGTGACTTGCAACACCAAGAAATAAGTGCCAGGAGCAGTTAGAGAAGCTTACACTCCCTGTCATCATGTCCCAGAAGCAAAGCCGGAGCCTCTTCCAGGTATATTCCGTGACCCTGAGCAAGACCCTCACACCAGACCTTGAAAGCTGCTGAGCTCTTCCTGGACCATCCAGGCAGTGTCGCTGCTGAAAGACCTGGGGAGTCGCAAGCTGGCAGTGTGATTTCTTGAAGAGGTGCTCAATACTCTTGCAGGAATCTGCCAGTGGTGTCTGGTGTCTCTACAAGCCAGGGATTTCACTGTTTGTGATCTCTGCGTATGCATTGGGTAGTCAAGAAAAAAAGGTATTTGCAAAAGACGTGATTTTTTTAGCTAAACAATGCTCTATGGCTGTCAAAGGTGTTGATTTTACATATTCAGCACTGCACATCTGTTCCATTATGTTGTTTTCAGAAATGAGACTGTAACTGCAATAGCTCCCCTCTTCTCTTTTGTTTCAGTTCCGCCTTTTATTCAGCCTTTTGAGTTCCCGCGGTTCTCCATCGGGCAGCGGGTCTTCATTCCCTGTGTGGTGGTCTCCGGGGATTTGCCCATCACAATCACCTGGCAGAAGGATGGCAGGCCGATCCCAGCCAGCCTCGGGGTGACGATTGACAACATTGACTTCACCAGCTCCTTAAGGATTTCTAATCTTTCGCTGATGCACAATGGGAATTATACCTGTATAGCTAGAAATGATGCAGCAGCTGTGGAGCACCAAAGCCAATTAATCGTGAGAGGTAAGTAGATATAATTAGTCTGAAGGGCACCAATTAAGCAGAATTCATCAGTATTTTGTAATGACATCTGTTTGATGGGAAGTATAAAAAAGAGGAAAATATGGTAATTCCTCTCTTCATAACAGAGAGCACACAGAGTAATGAAGCACAGAAACTAATGGGACTTTTCTATCTGAAATTCTTGAAACCAATCGAAAACCCTGGAGTGCACAGGGTGGATGGGGCAGCCACAAGACTGACTTCCTGGAAAATTTTGTGAGGCACAAGCCTGTTCACTGGGATCAAGCCTTTGAAATGGTATCAAATTCCTCCCTGTTATTGTTTTAGTCTAATTATCCCCATTTTTTTTTTTTTTTTTTTTTTTAGATCAGTCTTTCATATGACATGTCAGTAAAAAGCAAAGCATGGATGTTGACTTCATGGGGAAATGACTCTCCCCTGTTACCATGTTGTTCTTTTCCTTATTTGTGTTTATTATGTAATTAGCATGATTCGTTTGCTCATGCTGACTTCACAACATTTTGCCTTGAAATAGATGTGAATATAGTTTCAGTAAGGAAGCATTTTATGTGGAAAAGACCTTTCAGAGAGATACCTTGCCTTCAGCAGCTTTTGCCTTTCAAGTCACACATTAGCCAAGTTACCTAGATTATGCCTTGTGATATATCTTCAAATTTACTGTACAAAACTTCAACAAAAACAAATTGCTTCCTTTTCGTTCTGGAAGTTTTTCAAAGTGTTTTAAATTTCCCCCCCTCAAGAACTCATTTGAAGCAAAATCTTCTGAACAGCTCTTCCTTTTAAGTCAAATCTTCGCAAATATTCGTCCTAGGACTGTCCTTAACAGATTATTCTCTAGTTTTCCAATTATAGAATGTGTATGCTTATGTTTTGTTATGCTAGTATTCCCAAAACTCAGTGGCAAATAGGTCCATTGCTTTTTCACTAGTTTTGATATAAATATTACTTAAATGATTTTTTTAAAAAAATCACTGCTTTTAATCTTATCTAAGTATTATTCAGTACAGATGTGTATTACTTTCTCCACTTATACAGTAATTCTTAAATGAAGTAGTCTAATTAGCTACATGCATTTAATTATTCTTTCCCATAGCTATTCTGTTAGCTTTTAACCCTATTCATCATTCTAATAATAAGAGATTTTCCTCACCTGCTCTTTTGCTGGAGAAGGGAAAGTTGACAACCTCCCATCACAACAGACAGTCCACTGTCTATGTCTCCCCTACACAGAAATGCTGCATCTAATAACAGCTGAGATCATACCTGATTTGCAGTTATACTCAGTGCTTGAAGTGATGGGAACAAATCACTGTAGCAACTCTGTACAGGTTCCTATCGGCATTTCATCAGAACAGGGATGGTAGGATGATCTAGGTAGTACCACTGAAAACTGGCTCTCTGCAAACACTGTCTAACCTTTTTTCAGCACCAAGACCCATGAGTCTGTAACAGCTCAAGTGAGTCCATGTGTAGGGATTTCTGCTCTGTGCCTTGGAGAAGCCTTCTGGAGTCTTAGTCCTGCAACTTTTTAGGAGGTTATGACAGCTATTTCATTTCTCCCCTCTTGCTTATCTTCCTGCCCAGCTAGTGCTCTGCAGCAGCCTCCTTTAAGCCTCTCTCCTCTACTCTCTTCTCTCTCTCTGTCAATTTAAATGGTAATGTCTTAATCAGTTTTGCATATACATCTGGGATAATAGTTCTCACTCAGAAGGAAAGGGGAAAATATAATATGATGTTTGACCTGAATTTTCTGCCAAAACCCTGGACTGACCTCTTTCCCTCATATTGAACTGCTTCAGCTGTCTCGTTCCACATAGGTCAGAAGACAGGCAGCCATCACTGTTGGTCACTACTAGTCTGCATCCAATCTGACCTATACACATTTAAGTAAAGACTTGCTTTCCTGCTGTCTGTTTCTTCTCCAAGCTTTCCAATCCCTCCTCATCTTTTTGTTCATAGGTGCCCTATAACTGAAACATAATCTTTTTCTAAATCAAGTAAGTGTTTTTTCTCCAAATAAAGGGAGAAGAAATGGTGCTTTAACTCCTCTTGTTTCTAATCAACATTGTGTGATGATTTCTCAGCAGTGTGCTTCAAACTTAAATGTTGGCTTTCCTAAATGTCAGGAGATGTGTTCTGGGAATATCTGATTTATGTGAAGTTTGTGTGCTTTGATATGAGAGTACAGAGTGAATGGGAGAGCAAAGTAAAGGGAAATATGACTGTTCCCCACAAAGTTCCTTTTTCCTTATCTACACTGTCTTTGTATTAGTTTTAAAAGTAGACTTAGAAATGATGATAGCAATCATGTTTCCAAAATAAGTGGGAGTCCATATCATTTTACAGTACATGGGTAGACTTTGAATTAGAATCTAAATCCAATCCATTCCTAAGATGAATGAAGAAACACAGGCCAACTGCTTGTTGCTACATTTGAACTACTAGTGAGTACACAAACTTCTGCAGAATCCATGCAGCCACATAAATTCTTTGGCTTTACAACTTGAGATTTTTTTTCTTCAATATTTTCTATGTCAGATCACATGTATCTGCTATTTTTTAGCATTCATATTTTTCTGTTAAGTTTTAAGTCTGTTAAATAGATTTCCTATATTCTTCCTACAAATATTATTTTTCATATCTAAGCTGCACTGCCATTTTTCCAGGAGTATTAAATGACAAAATTAAAACAAGCACTGTTCTCAAAATCTGTGGGCACCTTATGTTAAATCTTCACCGCTGTTCCTGTTACTTTGTGCTCTATAAAAGCAACCAAGTGGTGATAAGGAGCCCTAAAAATACCTGACCAGGAAGGCTGGATTTTCCCAGTCTTAAATATTAGAGGAAGATGACCGGCTTCCATAGAGCTTCCCTGCTGAGCATCACATAGGAGGTGGAAGACACCTGCTGAGAGAGAGAAAGTGAGAGGAGAAAGCTTCTGAGCAGCTGTGCAGCCCTGGGTAAGAAGATCTTAGGGCAATCTCAGTTCTCTGCCATGGGTTTCTCTGTGGGGACCTGGAAATGAGACAGAGTCACACACTCTGGACATAGATCTGTCAGTACTTCTCTCCACAATTTATTGGCCAATTTCAGACAAATCGGAAGAGGGGAAAATGCCTCCAGTGGAGCTGAAAGCCTAAAAACGTAATGAAAATATGTGATTGAGTAGAAACACCTCTACTGAGTGTAACACTAGACACCAGAGAATCTACTCAGGTGAGCCCTTCTACAAACACAAGAAATGTTCCAACTGGAGTTTGTACTCAAACACAAGATACAAATCCACAGAAAAGCAGGCTTGATTAGTCCTAATGTTTATGGAATATCTTTCAAAAGCTCATTAATTAGTCACTGGGAGAAGCCTACCACCTTCACTGTATCTAGGGACTGCAGGTAGGCAGTCCAGGTGAGTGAAAACAGGGCTTTCCTTCTCAAAATCTTGTGCTCTGCCAGATCCCGGCCTGTAGTTCCTCTGGAAATTCATCAAAAATTTGCAAGCTAGAAGGGTTTCTCAAAACCCCATAAATGATTATTATTTTATTTTATTTCTTGTTGCACTCTTGGTTTGCTAGGCATGCTACTAAGAAAAAGGAAAGAGTAGGATCCTATCATGAAAGCCATACACAGAAATTAGGAAAATATCTTCTCTGTCAACTACTTATATCATCATGCAAATTAATTAAGGCTTTACTCATTAGGGCTGTCTTCTAAAGAGTGATTAAAACTCTATATACACTTTATCATGTGTTATTAATTTCTGTAGGGTTTCCTAAAATGGGAATGAAGTAATTATGAAAGAAAAAGCAGCGAAAAAAGTTTTTAATTGGTAACCAAAAAGAAAAAGCTCATAAATGTATTATGAGTTCAAAATTTTTCAGATACTGCCAGAAAAAAGAATTCAAAGATAGTAGTGGGTGCATAAATCACGATTTTAAAATTCCTGCTAGTGAACACATCACAAGTTAAAATTAAGATGAGGTCTTTGAATACCTAATAACCCCCCCTTAATAGATTTAGTGCATTAAGGGTAAATGTGTTTTCATTTTGCACTTGCCAGGAATGTCAAATATCATTACATAGTTAGGCACCCAATGAGGAGTCTCTGAGCCTTGAATCTTCCAGATAGGAAGTGAGTATCCGTCTGCTTTCTGATGTTTGGTGGTGGTGCTGGTGTGATGCAGCAAATGAAGTTTGAGATAGAAAAGCAAGGGGAGAAGATTTATGGTCACAGCTGGTGTCAAAACTCATTTACTTTCTTTGCTGGTGTTTACACTGCGCCTTTGAAGATTACTCTTGAATGATTCACTTCCTATTTAATGTTCTCATTAGACAAACCTGATCAACACAAACCACTAGGCACTGTCTCATTTTGCAAAAGTACATCTTTTTTCTTGATCTGCATAGGAAATGGTTTCACTAAACCAGCTAAATCGACCCCTTAGGTCCAATGACCAAATTTAATAACTGTTCATCTTTGCTAAAGTACAGTGTTTAATGATCTCATTCATTAATACATCAATGGTTGCTTTGGCTGATTAAATTTCTTCCATCATTTTGACAGTATGATCTAAATGTAAAGTACAAATTTTCCCCGTAAAAATGAAACATTGTATTCTGGGCCAATGTCATAGATTATTTCTTAACTCACCCCAGTAGCCCACCAGAGGAGCCCGTGTTAGGAGCCTTCAGAATTGCTCTCCAGTGTGATGTAGTAATCACTGCACTTGGGAGCCAGAAGCACTTGCATAGATTTGAAGTCCAGGAAGGAGTGTGCACATTTGTCATCTGGTCCCTGGCATAAAGCACAGTCAGAAAGGATTCTTGGATTTACATAAGCAAAATTAAATCAGGAAACGTTAACACACACTCATAAATTGATTTTAGTTAATAGCTTGTAAAGTCCATCACAGCGAGCACCGATGACACTGGTAAGCAGTATCTTCTTAGGGTACTAACTCATATTTTATCATCTTTTCAGGATTATTTCACACAAGGAGATAATAAAAGCATTTTCCTTCCTTTAAAATGGCACTGTGACATTCATGTTATCTTCAACATCCTATTCTGATTGCTCTCATCCTTTGTTTTCCCTTTGTGAGAGCCTGAGACTGCTAGTCATAATATTGATTAAAAACACCTTTTTTAGGTCCTTTGAGTTCAGCCATTAAATAGTTTGCATCTGTCAACTTATTGCTCTTACACTAAACAATTCAACAGCTCATTTCTCGTCACAGATCCGTGGGCTGCATTAAATGAGAGAGCCTAACAGAAACTCACTGTTAAAGCAATTTTAAATGCCCTCCTTTATGGGCTCAAGGGACTGTGCTGCTGAAACAAGGGTGATAATAAAAGTAGAACTGTTCAGTCATATTAGTGAGCTACTTCAGAGTGTTTGACTTCTCAAGGGGCAGAGGAGGCCCACACCTTTACAACTAAAGAGAGCGGAGGAGAACTAATTGTTTTCTTTTCTCCATTAACTCTACTTAGGCATATCAGACAAATTAACTTTGTTAAATTCTTACTAAGCAAATTTTCTTCAAGGGCTAATGAATTCCTGAAAGATAATGAAAAAGTGAATGTAGCTTTATAATCTAAAGCTAAGTATCAAAATCTACATCAAGTAGTTAACTGCATTGTCTTCCAAAATATGGTAGCATGTAGCACTGAACAAGTTATTCATTTGAAATGAAATTTAGAAGGAAACCATCAATGAGGAAGAAAAATGTAAAGGTCTCCTCTGTTTACTTTTTAATCATTTCTATAGGAATAATCCTGTGGTTTTACCTAGACAGCAATAGAGAAACAATTGAAAGGTCATTGAATGAGTAATTTCGTTTTGCTGTAGCATCTTTCTGATTTCTATTGGCAATCTTAAGACTAAGTGTCAAGGGTTCATGTCTTCAAAATCAGAGCAGCAGTTGGCATTTTTATAAGTAGTCCTAAAGGAAGGCCAAAGCTTTACTGAATATAGAAATTGTTTCTATTACTGGATGTGGGCAGAATTTTTTGCCAAGTAAGGTCAAAACATGTTTTGTTTATGGAGCAGTACAAGGAAACCATACAACTGCTAATCATACACCTGGTTCTGGAGCTTATACGGCAAAATTTAATTTCCACAGTTACCATTCTGGTATCATTCTGTATTGAAAGTAATGATTTAAAATGAGTATACCAAGAATATCCGAGCAAAACCTTATGTTTTATATATACCCAAATTACAGTGAAATCAACATGATAAAAAGCTCTGTTCAGAGCTTGTCAGCGTTTAAGGCATGACACATCAAGAATATCTACCTGAGTTCATTAAAGATGTGGAAGGATGCATTTCCATAGAAATGCTCAAACAACATTTGCACTTGGCATCCATCCATTTTTCTCTATATATACCCAAAAGGATTAGACAAAAATTTTATTTTAACAGATAACTTTAATGCAAATAGTATTTTAAAGGCTGATTGCCTTTATTCTATGCTAGGCAGTCTTGCTGAACTTTTCCAGAACTTTCTGCATATGCCTACCCATTTAATATAGTAAATTATTTTCTGAAAAATTAACACTTCTTGGCAGTCTCATCCACAGCAAATGAAGAATATAAAGAAAATGTTTTTCAAAGAGAAGGGAAATAAAACAAAGAAGTTAAAAAAGTTTTGTATTGTAAGAGAGATTTTAGAAGACATTATACTCTTCACACTTTTCAGTGGTAGAGGAGGCCAGTATTTATCAGTCACTCCAGTCCAACATTTGTAATCATTCACTTGTAAGACGGATACAACTGAGATTGGTTTTTTGGGGTGGGGTTTTTTTTTTTGGTCTACCCTCTTTATGGATAAGCAGCTTGTAATTGATTTTTCAGAAGCTGTGAATACAAATTTACTTACAGTTACTGAGGTAAAACAATCTGATGCCACTGTGCTGAGTCATATAAAATCAAATCTATTTGTGCAACTATTTGTACTTTTCACCTGCTTTGGAAAATAAGTACTTGGGACTCCTTTTGTGTTTGGTGATAAAATGAACACAGAACAGTGAGAAAAGAGTTACTGAATCAACTGTCTTCTCTGAGTAGATAACTAGAACAGGGTGGGTGATTGCCCAGAGGTGCTGTTGCTGGGATTTCATGTTTGATGATTACCTATCATGAATTAACATAACATATGATATATGTTTGCCAGTGTGGTAGCTGTTTGGAAAGCTGAAATGTTTGACAGCAGTAAATATATCTCCTAGCACAAAGCTGTCTCTTGCCTCTATCACTGTTAGATCCTTCTGTTTCTTCTAGCCATGTTCCAAACAGCAGAGGAGCTTCTTTGTACATAGTTAGGCAATAAACAGCTTTGCATTATAGCTATAGGATTCAATGAGCAAAAGGTCCAGTTAAAGGGATTGTTTACTCTCCAGAAGATTGTTCTCCTCATTTAAAAACCAATTGTATCTATGAAGATGGAAAGAGAAAGTTGGAGGGGAGTCTGGATTATGGAGGCACAGGGAGGAAGGCTCAAGCCGTTGTGAGGAGGGTTCTCTGAACCTGGAGAGACTATGTCTAGAGAGTACATCTAGTATGTTTTTAGCAGTCCTGTCCATACTAACACTGGCAGCTCAAGTTTCTCCTTAAGGAAAACTTGGGACTCTGGTATAATGGGAGGTGCTATCTGCATAAACTATGAGAGTGTTTATACTGAAAAAACTTTAAAGTTGTGTATTATAGCATTGATGCTTCTGCTGTGCTTCTGCCGCACAGTTTTTCTGATGTATAATTAGTACTATATCCATGGCCATTAAGAGCTCTTTCAGGTCCCAGGGCAAATAGCCACTGTACTGATGATCCCCTTCTGTGCTGCCTTGCATTTCCTCATGCTACAGCCTTCTCCCGTACTTTCTTTCTTAACTTCTGGCATTTCTGGAGAAGCAGGTGGTGGGGTCTGATGGGGGTTTGGGTCAGAGAAAGGAGGGATGGTTGGGCCCTTTGTCCTGTCTCCCCCAGCTTTCAAAGTCAGCGCTGGCTGGACCTGCGGAGCTGTGAATCCATGAGGTTGCTTGTGTGTCCCCGTGTGTATACGCTGCGGTGGGGCGAGGAAAACAAGGAACTATTAGGATTTCTCCTTTACTGCATTAGATCTGAGTGTGTTGTTGTACTTGATTTGAGAAGAAAAAAATCTTTCACAGGCTCAGTCACCTTACTACATTTTCTCTGTAGCACTGTAAAAAATGACAAAAAGAATAACATGTGGGATAAGGACACAAATAATTTACTTTTTCTCTCAGGTATTTACTTCTTCATGTTCTGAAGCAAAGAACAGGAGGTCAACGAAAATCTGTGACCTTAACTGACTTTGATACAACCATTAAGCACCTTTAATATTCAATAACTTTTGTGGGTCTTTCAGCATTCTTCACAGTTTTCAGCTTTTCTTTCAAACTTGTATCAAATCTGCAGGTCTTTTGAGACTTTGACATTTAGTATCAGGCCTTCATGGTAAACTGTGGGTCTAACATTGTCACAAGTTGTTTTCTTCGCTGTGTATCTATATTTGGAACTTGTAGAGCTTTTTCTTTAGATAAGCAGCTCTTATTTTATTTATGTATAAATAGATACATATCTGCCTATGTTTGGAAGACTCAGTGTAGTGGTTTTATACTTCTTTAGAATAAGTCTAATAATACATATACATGATGCACATACTCTATTCCAGTAAGACTTCTCCTCTTCAACTAAATGCAAGCAAATTTTGTTGAACCTTTCTATGGATGTTTGGAAACAAAAGTCCTATCAGAGATTATGGTTCAAACACCCTCATTTCAATATGAAGTGATTTGATTGCTATTAAAAATGTTATTTTTAAAGATTATTTACGCTACATAATTTAATTCTTTTTCTAAAGCTTGGTAGTTCACTGTTATAAAAAAAAAAAAACACAGAAAACTTCAGTTGTTCTTAGACATCTGTCAGACCTCTGCCTTTGTTAGAAAGCAATTCTTTTCTGACCATGACACTATAATTTATCTGTTACTCCATTTTACAATCTCTCCTATGGAGAGATTTTTACTAACTTACCTTTGTATCCTATAAAGACCAGTGCTTTTGTTGTGCCTGGCAAGAAACACATTGAGATTGCGCACAGAAAGTAAATAATCATGTAAAAACAACTTTACTATGTCACTGGATCACCAAAAAACAGGTTTTAATTTTTGCATTCCGCTATGAAATATTATGCCTCCTTATTTGACTGCTCTGCCATTTTGAGCTACCTGGTAAGTTGGACAAATTCTCATGGCTCCTTTTGCTTCCTCCCGCAGTGCCCCCTCGGTTTGTGGTTCAGCCCAGCGACCAGGATGGGATCTATGGAAAAGCTGTAATTCTCAACTGCTCTGCAGAGGGTTATCCTGTTCCTACCATTGTCTGGAAGTACTCAAAAGGTAGGACATCTCTGGTAATCACTGGGGACAGATTAATTCTGGTTTAGTAACAGCTTACTCACCTGTAAGTTACTGGATTAATCTTCATATTGTCAGAGGCTGGCAGAGTGCAGTAAGGGAAGTATCAGTCATGTTTATACTGTTCTTATATCATTTCCCTAAGCACGTAGTGCTGGCCATTGTCATAGACACAAGGCTGAGCTAGATGGACTTTTGGTCTGCTTTAGAGACGTCCTGGAGCTGTGAATATGTGCCTGTGTTAGCTATGGCCTCAGCGGGCAAGTGGTGAAATGGATGGCTGAGAGAAAAGAGATACTGCTTTAATTGAAACAACCTCAGAACAAGGTTCACTGGCAGCATTTGGCTGATTTTTTTCCCCCTTCAAAATTCATGATAACATGGCCAATCATATCTTTTCAGCAAAGAAGAAAGGTCAGGTAGCATTAGCATAAGCAGTAATTCAGTATGCGCTTTACATAATGCTTTAACATTTTCTTCTCATGTAACAGAGCATTAAAACTGGCCCCACTTGACCCTCAGTAACCATAGGAAACTGACTGCTTTTTAATTAAAATGTGCTGCCTGCTAGATTGCGTCTTCTGGCCAGTTGTCTTCTGGTAGGTTTTTAGCAAGAAAACAAACTCTCCAAACTCTGTATCCAATCTAAATGAGTTAACTCTTTAAAAAGCAAAACTAGGTGCTGTTGAGAAGAAAACCTTATGTAATGTCCCGTGTCATTTTTGGTTTCCTTAGGATTTAAGTCCAAATTATATTTGAAGAAAAAAGGTGAGGGAAGAGAAATGTTCATGTTAAAGACAATTTTTGCTTGTATTGATAAATTCTGGTTTGTGGTAAGAAGAGTGCAGAGCTCCAGATTCCATTAGTCTCAATGGTGTATGGGTTTTTAATTATGAATATAGGTCACAAAGAAGTAGTTCTGTTTTGTTGTGTTTGCGTGCTGAAGGAGGAGGCCAAGCCAAGCTAGCAGAGTTGTAATTAACTGTGAAGAGATAAGCAGCCCATCTTAATAAAGGAGAAAGGGATAGCAGTTTGATTTTAGTGACACTCTACCATAAAGTGACTGTTTTTAAGGTTCCCCATTAACAGCTCTGAAGTTTTTAAGTCAAACAAAGTTTTAGTAGATATGTGTTGCAGGCAAAGCCATCCAACTGCAGTTTCATTTTTTGGCCAAAATAACTCCAGGTGAAAAGGTCAGTATTTTTACAAAATCTTGTATTTTGCTAATGGATGACTGCAATTTCAATAGCTAGTCTAACTCAGATGCTGTACAGGTCTATAGGATATATGCTACATCTTCCTTTAAAGAGATACATTATATAATTGGTTTGTGAGCAAGGTTTGTGCCAAATTCTGAAATAATTACTCAGGTGAGGCCAGCAGGAATAAAGCAATCAGATCATAGCTCATCTATAGGTACCACAATAGAGTAGAAAGGGCATCTGTACACTTGCAAGTAAGTTAGTGTCATTGGTTTTTCGTGTCAGTGAAAAAGGGAAAAAGAGGGTTCATTTTTTTGTACAATGGGATAGACAAGTAATGGAAATGGACTTGCTGTCTCTAAAGAATAATGACAGTGTTCAATACAGATACCCCATAATCATCAAGTGTCTGTTGTTTTAAGTCCTTCAGACTTACAGAGGCAATGGGCACACACTGAAACACAGGACTGTTCCGTCTGAGTATAAGGAAGCACTTTTTTTACTGTGAGGGTGACTGAGCACTGGCATGGGTTGCCCAGAGAGGCTGTGGAGTCTCATCCTTGGAGATATTCAACAGCTGTCTGGACACCGTCCTGGGCAACCAGCTTTAGGTGGCCCTGCTTGAGCAAAAGGGTTGTACCACATGACCTTCTGAGGTCCCTTCCAACCTCAACCAGTCTGTGATTCTGTGATTCATGAGCATGTAGTCCTCTTGCAGATTCAACCATGCAGTTGTGTGTGATAAGCTGCTGTCACTGCTCAGGAAGGACTTTGGCTGTAATAGCAGTAACAGTGCGTGTGAAGAGTAAGAAGCCTTTACAAACTGTTATGCAAAATTTTGCCCAGTTGTAGCTATCCTGAGGAGTATTTGCCTTTTCTCTTCTGTGAACACCAAATTGTCCCCAGAATTTTTCATGTGAAGAAATATAAGAAGTGAGTGCTTGCATCTATCTACTTGGGCAATCAATTGCAGACTGGTAGAGTTAGTGAAGCATAAATGTGCCTTCCAACTAAATGACAGGAAAAATGGGTTATTAAAGACAACAAATAGACAAAGGGGAAAGTGGGATATGCATGTGACTAAAATAGTTGAAAAATCAACAATGGCAACTGATTTTTGCGCAAACATTATCCTTTTAACATCTCTAAGTTCACGGTATTGGCCACCAGACCTTCAGCGTAACTGTAAGTCCCCGAAGCAAACTCTTCTAGGACTAGAAGGATTTTTAGTATGCATGTCTGGTCTTTTTTAATATTCTAGATGTTGTATTCATAGATTGTTATAGCTTGCTATTTTATACTGAATCATTCCCCATAATATTTATTCATCATATTTCCTTCTGGGCTGACTCAGCCAACTGCGTATAGTAATTAATGCTGACAGATATTAACTTCATGTACAGAAAGTGGTATAAGATAATTCCATTGAAGAAGACTACCTTATGATTTCCATGAAAAACCCCGTGTCCTGCTGCCAAAGTAGGTTGTAAAACCCTTTGTTACAAGAAGCATATCTTAATATACACTTAGAGAGTCCCTAATGCTGGAGGAACTTGAACTTGTGGTGGCCTCTGGACAGTACAACATGCTCGCAGTATGGCAGTATCCTGTTCCCTATTCCCTAAATCACCCAGTATCTCATTTCCAAGGAAAAGTAGGTTCTTTCTTAAAACCAAAGTTGATACAGAAATCTTCGGCTTCCTGTCTTTCTATGGACCTTCCATTTTTAGATTACCACCAAACATTGCACCTCATGCCTGATTGGTGGTCTGAGCTTTTTGTTTCTTTCTTTCTTTGTATTGCTTTTTTTAACAGTTCAAATAAATATTGGCTACAAACATGGCAGAACAGAGATTTTATGTGTCATCAGTCAGTCAGCTGCGGGAGGAAACAAGCAACACAGTCACTGATGTGGTTTTCCACGTTACCCAGAGTTTCGTAGACAAGGTCCTAGAGGTCCCTTGTGTATGCCATGTTTACTACAACAGACATCCCTCTTAGTCATAAGAAATTAATCTGGTGTATGCATTAGGGATGCATACTTGTATGACTGTTCAGCTGTAATTGTCAATAATTTATCAACCTCTAAATGTACAACAAATGTGCCTTTTTACCCATGAGTGGTCTGAAAACCTTCATTTTCCCTCTCAGCCTTTCTGGTTCTTCCACTCCTGCTTTGTGTTCCCTTTTCCTTTTGTCCCTTTACCTTTAAATTATGGGCAAATTATTGCTACTATTACATTTCAAAAGTCTTTCTTCTTTCCATTTAATGAATTCAGTTTTGGCAAAGAACCATTCAGTTTGTTCTGATGATGTCAGAAGCCATTTGTATTTTAATTGAATTGAGCCTCTAAAACAGGAAGCTATAGTTTCTGCCTTATTTAAAAAAAAACTGAGATGCTTTCCTTCCTAACTAACCTATTTCCCTGGGGGTCCTGCTTTAGGTGCTGGGGTTCCTCAGTTCCAGCCGATTGCATTGAACGGTCGTATCCAGCTTCTCACAAATGGCTCCTTGCTGATTAAACATGTGCTGGAAGAAGACAGTGGATACTACCTCTGCAAGGTCAGCAATGATGTGGGAGCAGACGTCAGCAAGTCCATGTACCTCACTGTTAAAAGTAAGAACTAAAGCACTTCTCTGTGATCCAGCTATTACCATTGAGTGAAAAAGGCTTGTTTACCGCATCCTTGGTTTGGTGGGAGGGGAGTTGGGGAGAGGTTGGTTTTGTTGGGTTTAATTTAATGTTGGCATTCAGCTGCATGTGGTAGCACCTGGAAATTAGTATGGTTAATAAAAAACATTGTTTACTAGAGGGAGAAAAGGGTAATTAAAGATGAAACAGATTAACATCTCATTTCAAAAATTTGTATCATGTCTATGAGTTACAGCTGAGTAATGAAGGGGAAGTAAGAAAACTTTGGTCAAGAGTAAACAAAGGAGAAATACCCACAGTAACTGTTACGAATCTCAGAAGTTGAAGAAAATACGGATTAAAAAGTCCCTTAATCAATTCTCAAGATACCATAGTGTCGTGGTTTAACCCCAGCCGGTAGCTAAACACCACACAGCCGCTCACTCACTCTCCCCTACCCAGTGGAATGCGGGAGACAATAGGAAGGAAAAAGGTAAAACTCATGGGTTGAGATAAAAACAGTTTAATAGAATGGAAAGGAAGAAACTAATAATGATAATAATAACAACAATAAAATGACAATACTAATCAAAGGATTCCAATATACAAAACAAGTGATGCACAATGCAATTGCTCACCACTTGCCAACTGATGTCCGGTTAGTTCCCGAGCAGCGATCCCCCCAGACCAACTCCCCCCAGTTTATATACTGGGTATGACATCACATGGTATGGAATACCCCGTTGGCCACTTTGGGTCAACTGTCCTGGCTGTGTCCCCTCCCAACTTCTTGTGCCCCTCCAGCCTTCTTGCTGGCTGGGCATGAGAAGCTGAAAAA
>JANHGO010000072.1:46509817-46574179 GCA_024606505.1 Aquila spilogaster | reverse complement strand
GCATTCACGGCTACTGTCTACAAAGACATCTCTAATAAAAGGACTTTCCTGCTTTCCCATCTAATTACACAACATTGCTGAACAATACAATTTAAATTTAAATCAGGCAGCTCTATTTCTTTAAGTCAGTTAACAGACTTCCCGCCTTACACTACCTATCGGATTGTAGAGGCTGATTAAAAAGAATAATTCCACCGCAAAACCATCTCACTGAATTTTGTCTCATCTTCCCCTGAGGAATATGGCTGAGGTTGGTAACGTTTAGCACTAATCTTGCTAGTATAAAACTACCTTTTGAAAGGAAAGCAGGATTTAGCTTTATACCACGGTAGGGTGAAAAAATCAGACATTATGTAGCATTGCAGTTTTATGACATAATAAAAGATGCCAGTGTGCAATGATGTATGTTTTTAATGAGACATCCACAATGCTGTAGTCAATAAAATCTTTATAGGCACAATCCTCGGCGATATAAACAAGATGAAAATTAGTTTATTTTAACCACTATCAGTTTTTGTTTCGGTACTATAATCCCTCATTACAATAAAAATCAATAGTGGAAAATTCAATCTTACAAAAAAAAGAGTATTTTTGGCAAATGGTATTTTACAGACACACAATTGCATACTGGTCTGGATGTACCTGACCTTACAGGGAAGCCAATGTGGCCCTGACTAGTACTTGGGTTGAAAGGGAAACCCCTGGGGTGTAACAGCAGGTGCTGTAGAAAAAAGCCAGTGGCTCAGTGTCAGACACTTAGTAAACATTTGCCCACAAAACCTGATTGAATGGAAAGACTTAATCTGTCCCCATCATTGCTGATGAGCTGATAGGCAGGAACAAAACACTGGTTTAAAGCCTCTGGCTGGGGCAGGGATTTGGACACCTGAATTCCCTTAGGCTGCTCTGACAACTCCAATCTAAAGATTTATCCTAAAGACTTGTCTTGCCACCTTCTATCTGCCAAGTGAAACAAAAAGGGCAGACAGATGAAATATATCTGAGGGAGGCACATATTTTAGTAGTATGAGTTATAATTTGAGGGAACAGTTTTACTGTGTATATAACAAGTCTGGCATGTTTGTGAAATTCATTTTTAGAACTATAATTGGAAGAGAAAGCTTCAGACTGGTAAGCGGCATCCGCCATTAGTTCCAAACAACAAGAGCAACACAAGGCACCAAAAGAGGAAAACTTTCTATTTAAGTAACATCGTCTACTGTACGTTCCCCAAACAGCTAAATCCCGAACAGATTGGGAACTGGAATACAGACAGACAGCATTCCTCACTTACATCCTGTTATAGAGCTGAACAGTAAAACAGAGCAAGTTAAAATAGAAACTGTGTTAAATCCAACTCGACAGTCCCAGCTTTTAATAACCATTCCAAGGAAGTGGTCTCCCACCCAAACACCTTGGGCAGACCAACTTGGAAGCCCCTCTTGTTCCACCCTGTAGTACAGCTACTCTCATCAAGGAATTATTTCCTTCTCTTCCCGGCCTGAGCTATTAGTCCCCTCCATCCCATCCCAAGAGCAGGAGGCTCCTTCTCCAGGTTTGCTGCCCAGGAAGATGGTGCGTGGACTTTTCTCACCTGACACATAATAAGCAGCTCATCTACCAATCCACCTCACCTAGCAATGAAACACAAGCACCCTCCTGCTTTCCATTCCGGGGGGTGGGACGGGACACGACAGAAAAACCCCAAACCAAAACGTTGACAGGTTTGGAAAGAAGTGGCAAAAAGAATGGAAACTGAAAATGCTACTCATCGGGAAACTGCTTGAGAGACATTCAGCTGTCCCCTAAGCAAGGAGAGCTTACAGCAATCTTAAAACCTGCAGCAGACAAAAATAGGAATTCTCACCATAAATTACTGTCACCTTCAGAATTATTTTGCCTGTGTCTTCTTGATAATATATGAAGGTACATTTAGAAATAGTCAATACAAGATGCATTAATGATTAATAAGCTTTCATATTATGTGATACTGTTATCTCACATTAGGGGAAAACATTTTACACAAGACAAAATATGACATCCGATACCCAAAAGGCTCTGAAACAGCAGAGACTTTTCAATTCCCCTTTAAACATCTGTGAGAATTCTGTAATTTCTTTCTATCTATTTCCCTCATGTAACACCTATTTTCTGTGGCACCTTTGTGTTTGACAGGGAGAAGCTAGAAGTTTGTGTCTGGGTATAGTTTCCAAAGGTATGTTATAAAATTATCATTTTGTTTAACTTGTGATCCAAATACATCTTCGAATTTAGAAAAAAAAAATCATTAAAAAGCAATCTTCCAATGTTGTATTTCTTAGTAGGAATGCTGCCAAATATTGTGCTTTTAATTGTTGCAAGTAGAAAAATGCATTAACTTGAAAATTGTGTGTCGTGCACATTACCGAAAAATGACCTTCTGCACAGAAGAAAGTATTTGCCAGTTGCGCAGCTACTGTTACGCCAGCATAAACCACAGGGGATTTCATGACGATACAGCAATTTTGTTTGGAATTCAACTTGAACCTTTCAGCAGAGAGTATTGCTAAACTGAAAATATTACTTCTAAGCAAAACTGAAATATCCCCAAAAAAGGAAAAACACCCACAGTGCCATGGCTACAGCCACCCAGGCTCAGAGCTCCAGCACACACATGCTATGTAACAGCTTCCACATGTGCAGGGAGACCGATGCATCTCGAGGGAGAGATTCCCAGGGTGGGACTGGTACCACTGGTCCTGCTTCAGCACAACTGACTCAGCCTGTGCCGGTGCAGTGGGCAGTGCCCACACATTTCAGCTACTGCTGTGTGTCACAGCAGCTGTTGCGCTGACTGGACTGGGAAGTTTGGGAAATCAAGAACCACTTTTTTCTAGAGAGCTTGAGCATTATCGGAGATACGTATTAAATTTAATACGAATTTGCTAGTCATATTGCTGTGTAACCTCTTTTTTAGTTTCTTTCTTTCTTTATATCAGAACAAAATGTCAAGCAAGGAAAATATTCAGCTGCTTGGAAAGTAACGGGCTGCTTCAACAAGCCCTGACAATAACTCTGCAGGTATCTTTGTAGAAAATGGCAGTGATGCAACATGGAAGGGGGTAGCCAGTCTTCATCATACTAGAGGCACTACAGTTAGACACTTTTGGTTCCAGCAATGACAACCTTAATAAATGGTGTTTGATATTCCTACCATTATCAATGCAGATGAATATACTAAAAAGGCATCAGATGTGGATTGAATGGCACCATGTTAAAAAGGAATATCTTCTTTCCATTAAAAAAAAATATGCCTTTTTGTACTTGAAAAGGCACTAAAAAAATAAATAGGAAAATGAAGGTATGGAGTGCAGGTTTTTTTACGGAAAGTGACCCACAAAAAACAAGATGCATATTGAGCTCACATTAGCAGGTCTGGGACTAAAAAAGTCCTGAAGACCTACAGATAATAATTTTGTAGCATTCAGCCTCTTGAAAAAGACTTCTGGAACCAAGTGAGCATGCCAGCTGCTTAGCAACATCTCAGTTATCAGGTCTCGGGTTTCCCATCATCAGGAAAAAGAGGTTTTGATCCTTAGGAAAGGAGAATCTCATGAAATAAAGTTTCTGCTGACAAGCAGCCAGGACAGATTTGTACCCACCATAGGCATATGTACATATTCAAGATTCTTTCAAACAGAGGAAGCTTTACTTTACAATTACTATTTTTGAAATGTGTTCCCCCCACCTCAGATGAAGGTAACATCCTATCTAGTCCCAATCTCCTACTAACAGACCAACTACTACCAGCCATTAATACACTCCCCTCTACATCAGTCTATGAGGTGACTCAATAGAAATTATAGGCAACAGCTCTCAAGGGAAAGGATGAAAATACACACGCTGCAATAAGACTGCACAGAAAATAGGGTCTAGGATACCATGTTTACATGAAATATAGTTGTAATTATGCAAAGCCATTATTATGATTATTTTTTCCCAATAAATATCATTACTTGACAGAACTGTATATCTCATTCCAGTACATACAGGTGGTATCTTGCTTTTAAAACCAAGCACAGAAACCTTTCAATAGAATGTAAATTTAATTTTATAAAATGGTAAATAGTTTTTTTACAGTGGAAAGCAGAAACAGGCTTACCTTTCCCTCCCCTTCTCCATCAGTGCACCTACCAATCAAGCTGTCCCTCAAAGGACTTGTCAAAACTCACCATTACTTGTTAATACACGGACGACTGCATCCACGGGCCATAGGCAGTGACTGGACCTATTCAGACCTGGATGTGAATCGCACACTTTTTGTATTTATATTGATTATTCCATTCCTGTGTCCTGTTTGTCTCTCTTGTTATATTTCATCTTAGGAAGCTAGACCAGATGACCTGCAGAAGTTCCTTCCAACATAAATCATTCTATGATTCCATGAACTTTTGTACTGCAGGTTCTCTGAGGAAAAAGCACTTTGTACAGAGACCAAACCAAAAAACTATTTTTTATTTCACACTATAAAAACAGTAATTCTGGGTATGGCTATGAATATGTAGAATTATTAGTGTAAATGTTAACAGTTTTCTGAATATGTAGATACACACACGAAAAGTCAGCTGCCGCTTTCTATGCAGAAAAGCACTCTCAGATTCAGTTTGCCTTTGTTTGCATTAACATATACATGGTTACAGTCCACCAGGTCTCCTGTGCTTGTTCTAACAATTGTATTAAGATTGGCAGGACAAAATGGATTAGCACAGGTAGCAGGAATAGGCAGCGTTTCAATTTGATCAAGGGATAATACATTTGTTTCTTGTAAAATGTCATTAAAACATCTTACAGGCATATCTATTATCTATCCTGAAACATAAACATCACATTCAAAGCCATACCCAACTCTAGCCAATGCCAGTGTCACATTATCATCTGCAACACTCATCTGAAGGTGCATTACTGTGTGGTCTTCGCGCCTTCAAAATGTCTGCTTAATATTGGCAGAAAGATATTCCAGCAGTGAATTTAGAGGATTACTACAGTTTTTCTGCAACTGAAGTCACTTGCCTTTGGCCTGATGCCTTGCAACACAGCATAGGCATACAACAATCGTTCGGAAAAGCACTGTCTGTCATGTCTTATTATTTAAATATTGAAAGGCAGAGCCCACTTAAAAGAGACAGGGCTTAATCTGTGAACACTTCAAAGGGATCTCTAATAACTTGGCTTTAACTCATCTTGCTTCATTTTAACTGCAGCTTTGATGTTCTCCCTAATCTTCATCTATCCCTCTGCTCAAGAACACACATAATCACACAAAAGTTTTTGAGACTATAACATGTACAACTAACATATCAAATAAGAGTCACAAGTAGGTTAGACCTGGCAATCTAGTTTACTTGAGAAGTAAATGAGGCCTCTGTGTGCCACACTTACTGCTGACAGATACTCCTCACACATGGGACTAATACCATACCAACACCAAAAGAGGAGAAAACAAAGAAGTTCCACAGTATTTGGCCACACCTGGTGATGGTAACATAACCTGCAGGGGAGGGAAGCATTTGCAGGTGCTATTGACAAATGTTTCACCATCATGACTTTGTGAACTTGTCACAGGCAGGTATTTGTGTTTCCTCAAGAATCTATCCATGTTATTCTACCGAGAGATTTTAAATCAACAGCATATGCAAATAATGGGCATTTCTAGCAGACTAAAGGGTTTGGGTTTTTTAATGCAAAGCAAGCCCCAAGTAAGCTAATTTCCATAATATCAAGACAGAGATAGAAAGAGGATTACTTTTACTCCAAAGGTATTTCTTATAACCTGATGTTACTGCAGTTCTATGTGGAATGGAAAATTAGGGACTGTTTGCTACTTTCCAGAGAAGCTGCTTGCCAGTGTAAATACATTTAATAAATGTTATTTCTGGATCATGTATTAAATATCCACACTACAAAAACAGCACACATACACTAAGACTGTAAGACTAAATACTAATAAGTAGTAGTACTAACTGTTAACTACTGCCCACTAAGACTCTATATAACAGATAATATTCTAAAACATTACCATGATGTTTCATCTTAAGGAAATAAATTTCATATTTGTAAGCAAGTGTGAGTATCAGAGACGAAGGATTCAATGGCTGCTCCGTCTGAACAGATGAGTCTAAAGGGCAGAGCAAAAGACTAGCTGAACAACTGAGTTTCTGCTTTACCTCCGATAATGATCTTCCAGTGAATCATACATGTTATTTAACATGTGTGCGAATGCTGACAATCCAGATTTCTCAAATGTTTAGAAAGCGTAGGACTCTTTGCAGAGGCATTAAGCAGTTTCTTCTTCTGTCACTTAGTCTTAAGCAGTTTTTTCAGTCCTCAGAAATGTAAACATTTTCATAGTTTGCATGCAAACTCCACTACCAGTTCCACCCCAGTTAAGAGTGTGAAACCTAGAGCAGCTACGCAAAAGAAGATACCAAGCAAAGGATACCTTACTGCTGGTTAGTTCAGAAGTGCAAACATGGGATTTAGCACTATGGCAGCTCAGGCAGTAAAACAAATAGCATGCCAGCTCTGCAGAGCGTAATCAGAATACAATTAAAAGCAAATTACACAGTCGCCTACACACTGAAAACATGCTGTCAGTAAAATGCTCTATATCGGCCAATCTCTGCAGTGAGACATCCAAATCAGTGCAAGACGCATGTAATCCTTTTTTTCATTTGATGTTTCACGTATAAGCACTAAGCCCTATGTCAAGTCCCACTGCAGCGTAACGCTGAAGTTTTCCTACCATCTCCAGTGGGTGAATTATAATGCCTCCACTAATTTAAGAGACGTTGTCTAAGCACTGAAGAGAGGTCACTTTTTTATTCCCCAGGAATTCAGATGGCTTTCGAAGGTGGTGGCAATAAATTGGCAAAAACCTTAAACAAAAAAAAGCAAGCTACGTCTTAATTACATCTCCTGCAAAGAAGGAAAAAAACAACATAGTATTTAAATCATATTTTTCTATCTAAAAAGTGAACAAAAGAAACTCCTCTGCTTCATGCAAGCAGAATGCAAATCAAAACATAAAATACAAATCCCTGAGAGAGGTAAAGACCATTGATCTTCTGCCCCATCTGCTATAGAAAAAAGAAATCTATTGATTATGAGTATGATACAAAACATAGATTGCAATGCTTATTAAGGCTCCATCAAGCTGTATGAACTCTTTCCTTCCTCCTCCAAGTCCCCAAATATGCAGCAGTAACTATGAAATAAGGAGCATTATGTTACAACACCTGTAGTACCAACTTCCTCACTCTTTGCTGACATGATGGGTAAAATCTGTGCCACAGCAATGCAAAAGTTTCCCTTGCTATTTCTAAATAGAAAATTATCAGAAAAAAAGTTGTGTGACAAGATTTCTGCATTTTCACTTGTATAATTTATTTCTGCAGTTTAAAAATAACCTATGATTCCAAAGCAGTTCAAACTATAAGTGAATGAAAATAATATACAGGAAAATTTATCGCATCATTTCCTTTGCTCTAACAATTTCTGTCTCTGATTTATATATATATTTATATATATTTATCTATATATAGGTATATAAGATCCCATAACATAACATTAAAATATACCTCGATTCTGACAGTTTTGAGATGTTAATTTCTGTTTCTACTCTGACTTCACTACAGGGCTCTTCCTAAATTTTCATGTAAGAGCATCAAACTAAGGAAGACCTTATACATATGAAACATATTGTGGAACGGAATCCCAAACCATCATAAAATGAACAGCAAATCTTCACAGCAAAGGGCTTAAATGATTTGACAACCAGCAATGATTTGCTGAAATAACCTGTGAATGACAAACAAAAACCAAAATAAACAAAAAGTTCTCCACAATCTGCTTGAGAACAATGGGTAAAAAGAAAGATAAAAAAGCCACAATTCATTCACTTCACAACTACTAATTTATTCACTGAGTTACAATGGCATTTTAGTCTGAAAAGCAAATACTAGTGGTTCGTATTACATAGATTTCAAATATAGTATTCCAAGCAGATGGCTGTAAGAGTTTGGAACATTTTCTTGTTTACTTCCTCCACTTGCTTGTTGTTTTCAAATTTGGACGAGTTCCTACCCAAGCACAAAAGTACAACTAGATAAGGGATTTTCAGTTGTGTATTTGCAGTCTGTGCTAATAACACTGCATATATTTATGTCATATAGTAATGGGCATAAACCTCAAAATAAACGTTAGAAGTTGGGGTTTTTTTAAGTCATGTATACTCTACATTATGCCATACCTGGCATCTCTGTGAATTGCAAGTTCCTGTAAAATCTGACAGATAAAAAAATAGAAAAAAAAATTTAAAAAAATCTTGAGAATGAGTTATTGCCTTGAAGGGCAGTTAATAAGATGGTCTAAGCACACAGCTAAACTGGTGGCATAACCTTCCTATATGAGACAAAGTTCTCAAAGAGGGCAGCAGAGCTGGTTACCTACAGCAACAGTGATGGCAGCAGTTCCCATTTCCATGCTGGGCTGGAAGGATGCGTTGGAGGAGCAGCACCTCCAGCCAGCTCCCACAGGCCAACGTGAGCCCGGCCAGGTCCGGCTCTGCACCGTGCTCCTCCAGGGCTGGAAGCGATAGTCAGCAAGTCCAGGAACACGTCCTGCTTCCCCATCTCTTTGGAGGGGCCACTCTAAGCTAGAGTCAGGAGATGCTGCTGACACCATGTCGATGGCACAGAAATGGCCTGACAGACATAAGCCATTTTGATGGGTGAAACACCTGCCCAGACAGTATCTTTAACAGTGCAGGACTCACGGAAATAAAGAACATGCAGCTACATGGGAATGCTAAAAACTAACTCTTCTCACTTTTGACATATTAAGAAATCCAAATGAGGACTTCTCGGGGAACAGTATCTCTAACTGCTCCCAAGCCAAGGAAAAGTTTGAACATTTGCTTACTTCCTTGCTTATTCTTTAAACACAAGAAAATCCATGGGATTATTCAAATCAGGAGGGTGGTAAGTAACATGAATTGCAAGCTCCTGCTATAAAATTAGGAACTAGTTTAAGGTAGTTATTTTAGACAAAAGAGAAGGAGGGAGCCAAGGGAAAATTGGGTTCAACTGAGACTAAGCAAAATGTGATTGGCTTTTTTTATATTAATTTTGTATCTTAATAATAAAAGAAGAGATCCTACTTTGTGGACTCAGAACCATGGCACAGACCGACCTTTGGATTGCAAACCTCAAACATGTAGATATGAAGTTCTCTGACTACCTATGAATATCTACAAACTTTGGGTCAAAAAAACATTTCTTTTTAATTATAACTTAAGACTCTGCTTGGAGATTTTTAATTCATCCATTTTACAGATCACTGAATGTGACTGTGGATATCAGAGTCACCTTGTGCAAGTTCTGAAAGTGAAAAAGCCACAAAGGGAAGAAAAACAGTTCTGTCAGCATCAGGGTACAATCAATAGCATCCCAGATTAGACAATCAGAGCCACAGTATATCATTCCCAATTTTTTAAAGAAACATTTAAAATGAATTCTTACATAATTTAAAGATATCTACTTCACATAAAAAAAGAGGCCATTAAGGAAGTGCTTTACAAGAGATCCACAACTTTCATCACCTTCAACTGAACTGCGCTGAACTGAGCTTAAACTTTCAACATTTGTACAAACAAATTTAAAAGTCCATTGCATAAAACCAAAGTTTTACAAGATTCCTTTAAAAATATATTTAAATAAATAAATGATGTCATGTAACTATGTACCCACAATTTTAAGTTCACCATGCACTGTTAACAAAAAAAGGAGCATGCTGTTGGCACAATTGCTGACTGGAGTTAATTTGTTTTCCCCTTCCATTGAATTTTTCATACACTAACATTACCTGAATAATTCTACACAAATGAATTTCCAGTGGGAGTCAAGTGCATACATATTTACAGAATCCTTCCTTTCTGTTAATATTAGTTAAAATTAAGGCTGAAGCCACATGCTCTTGTACTGCTACTTTCACTAAAAGGCAAGACAGACATTAGATACTAAACTGAATTCAAAAGACAAGCAGACCATCAGTCACACACAGTTAATGTTGAATTTTCTTAATTTTTCAGTAGAAAACCCCAGAGGGTTGTACGCTATCAAAACCTAATAAAAATAGTATAATAAAAATAGGATAATTTTTATGCATTACTTCAAAACTGTCCTATAGAATGTAGTAGGATTCTGTTGCATTAATGCATTTTCTTCAGAAAAGTTTAAAATTTCTAGGAGAGAACAACACTTATTCTAAATTCATAAGACATTCCTAGTAAATATCAACATCATTATAATGATTTCATTCAAAAAAACCCAATTTCTGTAGGACTTCTCTGAAAGAAACCTGTGTAAGAATTACTTTTCCATGGCATAACTCATGATCTGACACACAATTAATCAACCCATGAAGATAAAGGAATTAAGAAGGAAACTGAGAACATGCGTACCACCTAAGTACAAACACTAGGAGTATAAAAATTTGTATCGAAGGACATACACCTTAGTAGTTTTAATATTTCAAACATTATTTAATTTTGTGGTATATCCTGTTAACAATTACTGGAAAAATTTGTAGTAACATCACATGTTTACCATAAAATTTATTCTCAAGTCCTCTCAGAAAGCAAAAAACCCAGTGGTCGCACTAACTGTTCATAATTACACACCTCTTTTACATGCATAAAGAACTGCGTGGGGCCATTACCAATTTTAGAGTCCCTTTAAATGCACTGTCAATCAGTTGCAGATTGCACAGCCAACTGCAATTATGCATTTATAGCAATTAGATTTCCCAAGTAATTTAACATGAAGATTTAAAACTCTTTCAGGGAGAATTTGTATTTATTCTTGATGTCTGCAAAAGTATTATTGAAAACAGTCTTAAACTTAGATTTGTCCCTAGCATTTATTTCCGATTAATATGTGGTTCCTAAGCATAAAGGGCTATTAAGACAGGTGTTAGAAAAAGAAAAAAAAGCACTGCTTCCCTTGAGTTCCTTTTGCATGTAAAATTCTGCAAGCAGTCCAATGCTGAGTAAACCAGAGGGTGCAGCTGGAACCAGTCCATGCTCTGCTTTAGTAACAGAAAAATTACGGAAGTGTTGGCCCTTTTTTCAGATAAACAGGTGGACAAACTAGCCAGTGAGATTAATTTGGAAGTCATTACTCACCACTACAGACACTACTTTGCTTGATCGAGAAAAGCATTATAAACAAGCAACAAGCTACGTGGCATGTCCTATCTGATCACTAGGCTGGTGTTAATAACCACCAAACCATCCACCTGGCCAGTCCAGGGAAAGCATCTGAACATACACAACTACTTACAGCTCATTTTTTTTACCTGGTCAGTAAAATTTCAGCTGCAAAGCTGCACTCCATTTCATTACTTACTAACATCCTGAGCATCTCAATTCCTGCAGCATAACATGTCACTGATGAGCTTCTTGTAAAACTGCTTGTCACAAAAATGACTAGCAATAAAAGAAAATAAAGAGTTTGTACACAAAAAAAGACAATTTTTCCCTTACTTTAAGAATTCCTACCTTCCCCTATTTCTTTATTTTCTTCCCTTGGTTTATATATGTCATGACTTGAACTGCAACTAAAACTTTCTGGGAAGTAACTGTTGCAAACCCTGTGAAGGATTCAAAATCTCCTTTCATATTATTAAGACAAAATTCTGTAACTCTTAAAACTTTCCATTAAACTTACATATTTTCCTGTGACACATGAGCAGTCCATGGTAGGATTCCTTCAGTGACCAGCATGCAGCCAAACATAACGGCATATGGACAGCCAATTTGCTAACTAATCATACTGCAGCCACCACTAGCAGCAATCTGCAGGTGTGTCATGCTGAAAAGGGATGAGTAATTAAAATTATTTGCTGTAATGCAGATGGTTACATTTTTGCTACTTTACTTTATCACCTTGCAATATTAGAACCATTGAATGAATGTAATAAAGAAATACCAACTAACAAGCTCTGCTTCAGTACACCCAAAACACCTTATTCTGCTCCACAGGTCATAATCTAAATAAGCCTAGCCATAGCTTCTTAAATTTCCTCCAACTTGCCCAGTTGAGGTCTGCAGGTTGTCTCAGTGTTTTCTTGGCTTGGGTGTCTCAGCCACCTTTGAAGCCTGTCAACAAGAGCGTGGGAGGATTTTGTGGTTTAACCCTGGCAGGAGGCTGAGACCTCTCTCTGACTCTCCACTATCTGGATCAGACTAACAGGGAGGTGTGAATGCCTACAGCTTGTGTGTGGCCTGGTTAAAGCTCATTTCTTAACCCTTTCCTCCTCTGCTTCCTTTGCCAGTTCAGAGAACAGAACCTACACTCTGCTAAATATATAGATAAAAATAAATATATAGGTAAAATGAAGCCACAGGGGCCACTGCTGCAGCTGGTGGGGAGCATCACCACCGTTGTTTCCAGCCACAGGACAAAACAACTTCTCACAGAAGGTGAAGATATACATGGACATAACTGTCTGTAGGATAAAACTGTAAATCCTTAGGGGCTCTCAAACTAGAGCAATCAATAAGAATTAATCCGTAGTTTACAGAAATTTAATTGTTTCTCCTGATTGTATCTGGGTCCAGTGGAAGTTCACACAAAGGGCAGCTGGTGTGTTTAACCTACAGTAAACTGCACATCAAAATATTTAGGGTAGAAATCTGGGGGGGGGAAAAGTCCCTATTTGATCTCCTTTTAAAAAAAGCTTTAAAAAAAGTGAAAGAATGCCAGATGTTGTATGGGAAAAACTATACCTGAAAAAGAACAGCACATGAAAAAACATTTAATAACTTTTTTTCTACCTGTTCCATGTGTTTGCATGAATTTAAATTTTCAAAATACTTGCTATCAGTAAAATTTCTACTGCTAACACATTGCCTTCCAGGAAGGAGAGCTCATCCTTTATTAAACTCTTTACTAATGTGAATATTGCTGGAGGATTTCCATGGAGTGGCAATACACACTCTGATACTAAATGCTGTAAAGAGAGCAAGAACACTGCTCATAACCTAAAACTGCTTACATTGGTTTTAGCCTCTTTTTGGATCAATGTCTATTAGAAAGAGAGAACAGTACTATTTTTGCCAAGACCGACTATGCTCTCAAAAGTTTCCTGACCACTTTCTTTACCACTACAAAAATGAATTTTAAAATTTAAACACGGAGTGCAAATTAAATGAACAGTTTATGGGGTTTTGTTTGTTTGTTTTTCTTAACTGTCATATTTTGATTCACTGACAAGTTCTGGATGATGCAGTACTACCAGATCCAAGCGTTCAAAGACGATGAGTCAGGCCACAAATTCCATGAGATCTTACAGAGAAACAGCAAACCTGGACTTTTTACTTTACTTTTATTTCCTATCATCTGTTTTTTAATTAATGTTAAAGCCCACAAACTCTTATTAGCCTGGAGCTTTTTTTTGTTTCCAGAAAAGTATGTAAATTCTTGAGGCTTGCAAGCAAACAAATGAAATATGAATTGCTAATACTGAGTTAAGGGGGAATAGCTGAAGTGAAGAAACTGTCAAGGTTGTGCCAATATAAGAAATAAAGATATTATGAGCATAGAAAAAAGTAAACCTTCATCTATTTGAAACGAGTCTTGAAATCTCACTCATCAGTTAAAAAAAATTAAATAAATAAAAAATTAGGTTTAATATTTTACATCTTACTCAAACACATTGAGAGCTAGGATTTGCACAGTGCTCTCTATAGGTTTCCCTACCTTACTCTGGTTAGCTTACCTCCTAGAATGTAAAGGCAACTAGCAAAATCACTGGGAATTGTGTCTTTGATTTCAAGTTTGAAGATTTGCTTTTGGTGTATACTTAAAAAATTAAAGTGCTACTATCATTCCAGTTTTTAGACAGATTAAAAATAAAATAAATAAAACCAAACAAAAAACCCTACCACAATCCACCTTTCCCACCTTTTGTAGGCTTACAAAATATCTTGAAACTACATTAATTTGTTTGTTGGGATTTGGTGGTGTTTTGTTGTTGTGGGTTGGTTTAGGGGTTTTTGTTTTGCTTTTTTTGTGGGGGACTGGAGGCATTTTAAAGAATATCTAAATGTATTGCTCATAAGTAATGACTTCTGTAAAAAAAATAAAAATATAAAACAATACCCATCATCCATGGATATTTTCTTAAAACCCAGGGGTCCACATTAATTACTGCTACAACACATAATCCTTGTCTGTCCACTGCAAAACCTGTTCTCTCAGAGGGAGTTGTGTATAGGATCAGAATCTAAGTTACTTCAAATGAACCTACTAATATTACTGCCAATACCAGTCTATACCAAGCTGACAATGTGTCTCTTGCAGGAACCACACTATGCTTACCTGGATTTGTCAGAATGAGATGCCACACCTAGCATAGTTACAAAATAGTCGCTTTTGAAGGGGACTGAAATCAATCAATTCACCACTGAGCTTTTAGGGGACCCACCGATCTGCCCTGTACTCATTAACAATGGAAGTGGTAAAGCGAACCATTTACTAATGTACCTTACAATGCCTGTTTAAAAGGGACGAAAGAAGAGAAGACACAAGAACCTAGCTAAATTCAGCTTGAGAGAAAAGATTCAGCACTATGAGTAACAGGAAGAGTTCCTGTAATGTATTCACTAGGCTGGCAAGCTCTGATACAATTAGAATGAGGAATAACTGCAGCAAACTGCTGGCATATGCTGAGTTTACTGGTGTCCATATTGCTTAATGGGCCATCACCAACACTGGTGGGGTTTTCTGTTTGTTTTTAAGACAGACAACAATGCTGGAAAATGAAAAACCTCTAAAGGATGACCATTACATAAATATGAAATAGAAGAAGAGCTCCTCCATTAGGGTACCCTGATTTAGGAAGAGAGAATAAAGAACTACACAGGCAGATTTCTAGATGAATGGTGACACTAAGCTGACCATCTGGCAGAACCCATAACAGCTGATTAAGAAGAAAAGGGAAAAATGTGATTAAGCCATATGATACGTAACAGTTTCATGCTGTACTGTCATCTCTGAAACTGTCTAAAAGGAGCTTTTTATAGGGTCTGACATAGCACATACATAAACACACTTTAACAACAAGAAGCTAAAACAAGTGAATACAGGAGAAATAAAATGTATTCACTAAAAGTAACTTGAATTAGCACAGAAGAGCCTCAGATTGAGGTCAAACTGAGCAGACTTCAATAAAAGGAGTCAAAGGTACCTAGCAGTTTAAGTACCCTGGTTCAATATTGTTCTAGTCCCTTTGCTGAAAAAGCAACATAAAGAAGCTAAACCAGGCTAGTTTGTGCAGAGAATTCAAACCAAAACAAACCACCTGAAATTCAAACACAGCTCTTCACGTTTATCCTTAGAAATGCAGATGACATTGTCCCTGTTAACAGGTGCTAACTAGCAAGGCACCATGCTGGGCTCAGATGTGTTACAGATGAGCAGATGCCTTTATGTATTTCTGATGATAGCCTTAGGAAAAGTGTCACACGTTGAAAAAACAAAGAGCAAATGCTCTTGAGGAGCTAACTGGGAGATTTTCAAAATGTAAAACCAGCCATGGGGTTGAGAAGTAACTAGCCATCAGTGAAACAGGACACTGCCACTGTGCGTGATTTGTATTACTATGCCTGCGATTTAACTGTGTGAGAGTTTGTGTACATACACAACTTTAATTTTCCAGACTCTCCTTTCAGCCATGCTAGATTCACCTGTTATTTTCAACTAAGACTTGATTATTCTATCATGTTGATATAAATTGGGAATAACTTCGTAGAAGCAAAGGGACAAATGACCCAAGAGACTTCTTACACTAGTATAGATTTTCTGAACTTTCATCTGCTGTGGGTATTTTACACTCCCTGTCAGCATGTACCTCACAATCACCACAGTGAGACAGGAGAAAGCTTTTTTTGTTTCACAGACAGGACACCTATTGTGATAAAACACAAAAATCCAGCAGAACAGGGACAAACGCTCTGGTAAATGTATACATTCAGGTAGACAGAGACATATATAACACATGTAGGTATTTGTGGGCTGTCAGTACCGACAAGACAAATAAGTAATTGTGCATGTAGGTGCCTGTATCTGTGAGTTGACCTAAGATCCTTTATAAACCTTGTCCTACTGCATTTCCCAATAGTGCACAGAGCATACCCACATCATGTAATAAAGAACAGTAAAAAGACATGTGAGCTACAAGTAACATGTAAAACAAAGCAGCACAGTCACATCAGCAGATCTTAGTAAGTCACATACACTGCCACTGAGGCTATGTTGTCTTTCAAAGAGTGAAAGTACTAGTATCTTCATATGGCTCCGTTGATCTGTGCTAACTTAAGAGGTGCTCATGGCTAGCTCAGTCCTTTTTATAATGCTGCGTGCAGTACAATAGAGAAAGAATGACCAAAAGTATTTCATGGATCACAGAACTAGGTTTGCAGGTATCAAATCCCAGACTAGTACTCTGAGCAGAGGTTCCTCCATTCCTTCAGGCTATATTCACCAGCTAGTTCAGTAATCTGGGCAAACTGAAATTCTGCCTGGCAGTGTAAATGAACATTTTTATATACCATTTTGTTTGAAACTCTACAAGATTAAATTAATCCTGCCCTGGAGCAGGGAGTAGGTTAGATGACCTCACAAATCCTGCACAGCCCTGTTTCCCATGATTCTACTATTGCTCAGGATTGCTGCCTACTCTGTTCTCAACCTCCCCCAGTGGCATTCAGATGACATCCTCATCTTTGTGCATTAACAACCTTAAAATATTTTAAGCTGTTCAATTTTTTTTTTTCAAAAACAGTTACCAATATGGAGTATACCAATCATTGACTTGATGACAAAATAACCATGTTTACATAAAAAATGTTTTAACTTAATTTCATCCACACTATCTCTTGCAAAATCTTCCGGGAAGGAAACAAACATAAGTGGAATCCCTGTCCCAGTTTAGTCTGCAACCTTTCCCCATCTCAGCTTAGTTAAGAGGGCCCAGCTCACAAAATCTGCTTGCATGACTGTAGGCAACCTCAACTGGATGGTGCTTAGCAGAGGAACAGATGCTTTAAAAGGATACTGAAATAGAAGCCCAAGCCAGACTTATCTGACTCAGATTTGAGAGACCGGGCCTTACAGCAGATCTTTCTCATTTGTTTTGCTCTTTCCTGTATCAGCCATTGGAAAGTATTGAGTCATTTTCTGCTCTGGAAATTTATTATCCACAACTTGGTTCTAACAGGACTCAGATAATTCATCTCTTGACAGCGAAACAGACATTGCAAGGGAAGGAAAGATAGCCCAAGGTCAACTATTGCTTGGTGTTCGTGATTCACACAGCTCCATACGATACTGCTGCTTTCTGCTTTCCTTGGTTAGATGCAAGAGAGATGACTAAGTCAAGGGAAAAATTTTCAAATTAATGGGACAACAATATAGCTTCTAAATGATCTGAGAACTGTGCAGTTGGGGAATTGACATTTTAAAAGGTTATTGATTGTATAATTAACATAGATAATCAATAAAATTTAGTTAACATTTGTGTAGACATTAAATCAAGTATGAAATCTGACTGCGAACATCTGACAAAAATTTCCACTAGGAATCTAATGACACATTTGAAGAGATGCTTTCCTAGAATCCTAAAATGTGTAATAAATTTGAAGAAAAACCTCTGCTAGACCCATTTAGTAAACTGATCTTTCTGCAAACTGTTTTTACCCACTAATAAATTCCTCAGACACCACCCAAAGCAAGTACCAAGTCAGCAACACAGCATGGATTTGTCATTAATCACGTTCATAAGTGACTGCCTTTTCTCTAGAAAGGCCAATTCCCATATTGCTCAGAGCACACTATTTCACTCCTCAGCAGTGTAGCAAAACCAGCAAAAAAAGTACTGAGCAAGTGCTAGTTATAGGTATATGACATCTCTGTTCTGAGTGTCACTGCCCTAAATGCATCTCTTTGCCAGTGGTGCGATGACAGCTGTTTGGTGCCTGTGCCTCAAGAACACTCTTACAAACCCCTGGCAGTGATGGAAGGTAGCTTTTCAGCATGTCTTGCCCAGGAGAAGCTTTCTGGAGTAGTAGTCCTGGAGGTTACAAGGGCTACTCAGTTTTTCCCCTCTTGCTTATCTTTCTACCCCAGCTAGTGCTCTGCAGCAACCTTCTTTAAGCCCTTCTCTCTCTGTCAATTTAAATGGTCATGTCTTAATCAGTTTTACTTATGCATCTGGGATAATAATTCCCACTCAGAAGGGAAGAGGAAAATATTATATGACATTTGACCTGAATTTTCAGCCAGAACCCTGGACTGACCTCTTTCCCTCAGTATTGAACTGTTTCAGCTTTCTCATTCCACAGAGGTCAGATTATGGACATCAGAGGGCTAATTGTGATCACTACTACTTTCTGTCTAACCCAAACTATACACATCTCAGTAAATACTTGATTTCCTTTCCTATTTCTCCTCCAAGCTTTCTGATCTCTCCTCATCTTTTTGTTCTTGGGTACAGTATAAAGAAAATACAGTATTCTCCTAAATACCTTGAGCAGTTTTTCTCTAAGTAAAGGGAGAAGAAATGGCATTTAAATTCCTTTTGTGGAATTTAAATGAAGAAAACAAAGGGAATGTGACTGTTCCCCACAAAGTTCTTATCAGTGTTTTCTTTTTAGAAGTAGACTCAAAAATGATGAAGACTCACATGTTTTCAATATACATAAGAGTCCATATCATTCTACAATACAGAGAGAGACCTAGAAGTATCATCTAAATCCAATTCATTTCTAAGATGAATGGAGAAACACAGGCCAGTGGCTTGTTGCTGCATTTTAACCATTAGTACATAAATTTTTGCAGAATTCACACAGCCACATAAATACTTTGGTGTTTTTTTTCCCCAGTATTTTAATCTGTTTGATGAAGTGTGTCCTATTGTTTAGCATTCATATTTTTCTGTAGATTTTCTATGTTCTTCCTACAAATGTTTTTGATATCTAAGCTGAACTACCATTTTGCTAGGAGTATAAAATGGCAAATGTTAAGCAATCACTGGTCTGTTAAAATTTGTGGGCACTTTTTGGTTTGTCCTCACTGCTCCTGTTCCTGTTAACTGTTCCTGCTATATTGTGTTCTTTAAAAAGAGCTAAGCAATAATGAGAAGTCCTGAAAATATCTAGACAGCAAGACGGGATTTTTCCTGCCTTAGCTATCAGAGGCAGGTGACTAGCTTCCACAGATCTTCCTTGTAGAGAGTCATGTATTCAATGGAAGACAGTGAGAGAAATAAAGTGAGGGTAGAAGGCTGTTGAGCAGATCTGCCACCTTGGATTAAGAAGCTCTCAGAGCAACCCCAGCTCTCTCTGCCATAGGTTTCTTGGTGAGGAGCTGGAAATAAGTCTTAGCTATATGTTCTGGGCATGGGTCTTCCAGTACTTCTCATCTCCAACAACTTATTGACTAATTTCGGACACATTTGAACAGGGGAAAATGCCTCTAGTAGAGTTGGATCTTACTGTGAAGGTTGGAAATGTCTTTGATAAGTGTGATGCAGTGTACTACCCAACAGCCGATAATAGTGAGCTCCAGTAAGTAGCAAGTTCGTGTGAGCTCCTCTGCAAACAAGAAGTGCAATACCTTCTAAAAGTTGATTAAATAGACAATGGGAGAAGCTTCTTTTTTGACTGCATCGAGGGAGCACAAGTAGGAACTGCAGGTGAGTGGAAGTAGAGCTTTCATTCTCATAATTTTGAGCTGCACTGAATTCCAGCCTGCAATTCCTCTTGAAAGTTCATAAAAAATTTACAAGCTAGAAGGGCAAGCTAGAAAGGTTTCTCAAAAACTCATACATCATTATTATTTTATTTATTGTCGCACTCCTGGTTTGCTGGGCATGCTATTAACAAAAAGGAAAGAATAGGATTCTGTCATGAAAGCCACCCATGTAAATCAGGAAAACATCTTCCCTGTCAAATACTTATGCATCATGCAGGATTAATTAAGGCTTTACTCATTATGACTGTCTTCTAAAGAGAGGTTAAGGAAATATATACACTTTGTCACATTTTTCACTTCTATAGAGTTTCTGAAATTGAGAATGAAAAAATTATGAAATAAAAAGCAGTGAAAAATGTTTTAGTTGGTAACTGAAAAGAGAGGTCTCATAAATGTATTATAATTATGCAGGTGCTGCAAGAACAGAGAATTCAGTGATAGCAATGGGTGCGTAAAGCATGATGTTAAAATTCCTGTTAATGAATAGATCATAAATTAAAATTGATATAAGATCTTTAAATATCTAATAATGCCCCTCAATACATTTAGTACATTAAGCATAAATGTATACTTGCCAGGAATGTTGAATATCGTTATGTAGTTAAGCACCCAATGAGTAGTCCATGAGCCTTGAATATAGAAAGTGTCAGTCTGCTTTCTGATGCTTGGAGGTGGTCAGATGCAGCAAATGCAGTGATGGAAAAGCTAGGATAAGATTTATAGTTGAAGCTAGTATTGAAATTCCTTCACTTTCTTTGCTGCAGCTCTGAAGATTACTCTTGAATGGTTTGCTTTCTATGTAATGTCTTCATTAGACAGATCTGATCGATGCAAACCACTAGACATTGTCCTGTTTTGTGAACATGCATCTTTTTTTTTTTTCTTGAACTGCATAGCAAAGGGTTTCTCTAAACCAGCTAAGTTGACCCCTTAGGTCCAGTGATCAAATTTAATAACTGTTCATTTTTGCTGAAGTACAGTGTTTAATGATCTCATTCATTAATACATCAGTGGTTGCTTTGGCTGATTAAAGTTCTTCCGTCATTTTGACAGTATGATTTAAATGTAAAGTACAAATATTCCATGTAAAAATGAAACATTGTATTCTAGGTAAACGTCATAGGTTATTTCTTAACTTACTTCAGTAGCCCACTGCAGGAGTTTATGTTAGGAGCCCTTCAGGATTGCTCTTGAGTGTAATGTACTCATCTGTACTTGGGAGCCAAACACACTTCCAGAGACTGGAAGTCCTGGAAGGAGAGTTTGAGTTTGTCGCCTGGTCTCTGTCATAAAGATGAGTCATAAAAAATTTTTGGATTTACATAAAGAAAAATTAAATTAGGGAATGTCAGCATGCACAATTAAGTTACTAGCTAGTAATGTCTATTCTTTCAAACAGAAATGACATTAGTAAGTGGTGTCTTCTTAATGTACCAACTCGTATTTTCTCATCTTATAAGGATTGTTTCAAACGAGTAGATAATTTAAGCATTTTCCTTTCTTTTATATGATGTTGTGGCATTCATGTTATTTTCAATATCCTATTGTGATTTTTCTCATCCTTTGTTTTCCCTTTGTGAGAGCTAGAGTCTGCTAATCATAACGTTGATGGAAAATGCCTTTTTTAGGTCCTTTGAGTTCAGCCATTAAATAGTTTACATTTGCCAACTTATTGCTCTTACACTAAACAATTCAACAGCTCATTTTTCATCACAGATCCATGGGCTGCATTAAATGAGAGATCCTAACAGAAACTCACTGTTTAAGCAATTTTAAATGCCCTCTTTATGGGCTCAAGAGACTGTGCTGATGAAACAAAGGTGATAATAAAAGTAGAACTCTTCAGTCATAATCATGAGCTATTTCAGAATTTTGCATTTATAAATGGGTAGAGGAGGCTCACACCTTTATGACAAGAGAGAGAAGAAGAAATCTAATTGCTTTATTTCTCCATTAACTCTACTTAAGTACATCAGGCAAATGAACTTGGATAAGTTCTTACTAAAGAAGTCTTCTTTAAGGGCTAATGAATTCCTTAAAGATCATGAAATAGTGAATGTAGCTTTATAATCTAAACCTAAGTATCAAAATCTATACCAAATACTAAACTACTTCATCTTCCAAAATATGATAGCACATAGCACCGAAGAAATTATTCATCTGAAATAAAATTAAGAAAGAAACTATCAGTGGGGAAAAAAAAATACAAAGGTCTCCTCTGTTTACTTCTTCATCTCTTCTATATGCAGAAAAATCCTGTGGTTTTACCTAGACAGAAATAATTGAAAGGTCATTGGATGAGTAATCTTGTTTTGCTGTAGCATCATTTATGATTTCTGTTGGCAATGTTAAAACTAAGAGTCAAGGATACGTGCCCTCAAAATCACAGCAGCAGTTCACACTTCTGTAAGTAGTCCTAAAGGAAGACTGAAATTTCATTGAATGTGGAAATTGATGCTGCTACCAGATGAAGGCAGAGTTTTTGCCTAGGTTCAAACATACTCTGTTTATGGAGCGCTACAGGGAAACAGTGTGACTGCTGATCATATGCCTGGTTCTGAAGCTTATATAGCGAAATTCAATTTCCATAGTTACCCCTCTTATATCACATTCTGTATTAAAATTAATGATTAAAATTGATGATACCAAGAATGTGAGAGCAAAATCTCATGTTATGTAAATATAGAAATACAATTAAATCAATATGTTAAAAGCCCAGTTCAGAGCTTATCATCATTTAAGGTGAACACAGCAGATATATCTACAGTCCAGGGATGTGTTAAAGATGTGGAAAAATGCTTTTCCATAAAAATGCTTGAATAATATTTATCCTTGACATCTATCCATTTTTCTCAATATGTGCCAAAAAGGATTAGATAAATACATTGTGGAAACAGGCAATTTTAATGCAAATAGTATTTTAAAGTCTGATTTCCTTTATTACATAGTATGCATAATACACTATCTTACTTAACTTTTTTAGAACTTTCTGCTTGTGCCCACCCATTTAATATACTAATCAAAGTATTTCCTGGAAAAAAAAACCAGTACATTACCAATGTCATCCAGAGCAGATGAGGAATATAAATAAGTAGTTTTTAAAAGAGAGGGAAATAAAGAATTTACAAAAAAAAAAAAAAAAAAAATTGTAAGAGAGAATTTAAAAGAAAAATATTATACACTTCACACTTTTCAGTGATAGAAGAGTCCAGTAATTATCAGTTATCTTGTTGCACCCATTTTAATCATTCACCTGTAAAACTGACACAACGGAGGTGAATTTTTGGGGACAGAGGAGATGGGTAAAAAGTGGTATTTTTCAGTTTCAGAGAAAGCACATCTTTTAATTCAATTCAAGTAATCTTGTGAAGTCATTCACTTTTAGTTACATTAATAATACATAGATGATAGTCCTCTTTTCTCTGAATAATCTCAAGAGAAGAAACTGAATATATAGCCTTTATTTTTAATTTCTGAATATCCTTAGGCCTTTGAATTGACCCATTATTCACTACAATTCCACCTCAGTTACTTTCTGTCTATTGGAATACCACACACTTATATTCACTCCTGGGTGATGTAATGATAGGTAATTAGGCTTGCAAAATCAAGAAGGTGGTAGATAAGAGGAGCATGGAACTGTTCTTCATCAGATCTTCCAATACTGGATACAGGAGACACTCAGTAAAAATAAGTGGAGGTCTGGTTAAATCACAAAGGAAAGAATACTCCTTTTCACAGCAGATAATGAATTTCTATAACTTGCTAGCTAAGGAATTTGTGGAAGTAATATTTATTGGCAAGTTTAAAAGGGGATTAGGCAAACCAACATGGAACAGATCTTTAAATGCATGATGGACAGACAAGGGCAGTTCTGGACGCTGAGGAAATATGAAGGAAATGTGTCATGGAATCTTCCTTGCAGCTCCTCCCCAAATAACATGTCCTTTGCCAGAGTCAGCATACTGGCCTATATACATGTGTTATGTATATGCAGGTTTATCACAAAGATGGACTTCTGTGAATAAAAGTAGTTTTTCCATACACCTTAAACTCCAATATCTTTACCTACACAATATCTTTTAATCAAAGTGGTGTGGGATTTGGGTTGTTGTTCTTTGTTTTGTTTTGTTTTTTGAGTGTTTTTGTTTGTTTGTTTGTTTGTTTGTTTTGCTTATGGTATTTGTAGATAAGCAGCTTTTAATCGATTTTCCATAAGCTAGGAAAATTAATTTATTTACAGTTCTTCAGGTGAAACAAACTGATGCCTTCATACTTAATATTAAATCAAATATATTTGTACAATTAATTATCCATTTCGCCTGCTTTGGAAAATAAGTACTTGGAACTCCTTTGTGTTTGATGATAAACTGAAGATAGAACAGTGAGAACTGAGCTACCAAAGTGAATGTTTTTTCAGAGTAGATAATTAAAACAGGGTGGGTGATTGCCCAGGGCTACTGATGGGGCTTCGTGTTTGGTGCTTACCTGTCATGAATTAACGCAACACATGATTTCCGTTTGTGAGGGTGGCAGCTGTTTGGAAAGCTGAAGTGTTTGACAGCAATAAATATAATAATGGTTTCCATTACAGAAAGAGGAGAAATAAGATCTCTCCTAGTACAAAGGTGGCTCTTGCCACCTGTTGTTTTCAGTTCCATTACCTGCTGACGTGTTCCAAGGAAGTGGACCTTCTTTGTGTTAGGCAATAAGCAGCTTTTCACTGTATCTTAGGGATTCAGTAAGCAAAAAGGCCAGTCAAAAGGATTGTTTTCTCTCTAGAAAACTGCTCTCATCTTTTAAAAATCACTTGTAGTTATGAGGGTGGAAAGAGAAAATTTGGAGAGGAGCACTGCATTATGTAGACATGAGGAAGAAGGCTCAAGCCATTGTGAGAATTCTCTGCACCTGGAGAATATCTTCAGATGCTGCCAAGTTTCGGTACTCCTATCCATACCCAACTCTGACAGCTCAAGTTTCTTATTAAGGAAAACTTATGACTCTGGCCTAACAAGAGATGCTCTTTGCATATAAGAGTGTTTATAATGAAAAAAAAAAAATAAATAAATATTATAGCATTGGTGATTCTGCTGTGCTTCTGCCATACAATTTTTTTTCTTGTATAAGCGGTATTGTACTCTTGGCCATTACAAGCTGTTTCTGGACCCTGAACAAATGATCACTGTACTGATGATCCCTTTCTATGCTGTCTTAAATCTCCTCATGTTACATCCCCCTCCCATACTTCCTTTATTAATATCTGCCATTTCTGGGGTGATGGGGCCGGTTGGATATTTGGAAAGATGGGATGGGCCAAAGCAAGAAAGGACGTCTGGGCTTTCTGTTCTGCTGTCCTCACTTTCCAGACCAACTCAGCCGTGGACAGCCCTGGGGAGCTATGAAGCCATGACCACGCATGTGTCCCCATGTGCACACGCTACAGTGGCCCTAACAGTTAGTTCAAGCAATGAACTATTAGGATTTCTCCTTATGATGTTACATCTCAGCGTGCTACTGTACTCAATTTGAGATGAAAAAACTTTGTCAGGCTCATTCACCTTAGTACATTTTCTCTGTACCACTCTAAGAAAACAGAAAAAGAAGTTGTGGAGTAAGAACACAAATCATTTGCTGTCTTTTCTTAGGTATTTACTTTATCTCTGAACCAAAGAATGATGAAAGTTCAATGAAAATCTCTGACTTCGACTTTTTGATACAACCATTAAGCACCCTTAATTTTTAATTTTATTTTTTTGATTTTTTTGAACATTCTTCATAGTTTACAGATTTTCATTTAAACTTTTGACAAATCTGCACATTTTAATGACAGACTGACATTTTTTATTTTTCATGGAAAACTGTAAATCAGTCTAGCATTGAGGTTTTCTACATTGAGTGACGGTATTTGGAAAATTCGCAGCTACTTTTTATTTAGATATATGTGTAAATATATATTTATGTGTTTGCCTATATCTGGAAGACTTGCTGCAGTGTTTTTTTTATCCTGGCCTAGAATAAGTTTAGTACTTCAATGCACATACAGTTATTTCCAGTAAGACTTCTTCTCTTCAACTTAATCTAAACATAATTTGTTGAACCTTTCTATGGCTGTGTTTGGAAAGAATTCAGAAATCCTCATTTTAATATGAAATGATCTGATTGCTATTAAAAGCTGTTACATCTTTAAGGTTATTTACACTATATAATATCTTAATTCCTTTTCTAAAACCTGCCAGTTCTCAGTTATTAAAAAAAAAAAAAAGAACACAGAAAACTTCAGTTGTTCTTCGACATCTGTCAGACCTCTCAATTTGTCAGAAAGTATTTCTTTTCTGATCATGACATCTTGGTTTGTCTGTTACTCCGCTTTGTAACCTCTCCTACAATTAGATTTTTATTAACTTATTTTTATAACCTATCAAAACGAGTGCTTTTGTTATCATTGCCAGGAAATGCATAGTTTTTTTGACAGCAAGTAAATAATTTCATAAAAGCAACTTTACTATGTCACTGGATCATCAACAAGCTGCTTTTAAGTTTTGCACAAATTCTCACTGCTTTTTTGCTTTCTCCTGCAGTGCCCCCTAGGTTTGTGGTTCAGCCAAGTGACCAGGATGGGATATATGGAAAAGCTGTAATTCTCAACTGCTCTGCAGAGGGTTATCCTGTTCCTACCATTGTCTGGAAGTACTCAAAAGGTAGGTTTCTCTCTATGATCAAAGGGAACAAATTAATTCTATTTTAGTTTACTTACTGCTACTGGTTTAAACTTCATGTAGTTGCAAGCAAGTAGAATGCAATAAGGGAAGTATTTGTTTTTACAGTTCCATCATATCCCAAAGCACATTGTGCTGGCCACTGTCACAGATGCAAGGCTGACCTCTGTGGACTTTTAGTCCGCCGTAGAGACATCCTGAGTCTGTGGATGAGCGTATGTGTTAGCTATGGTCTCAGTGGGAGAGCAGTGTAGTGGACGGCAGAGAGAGAAGAGATATGGCTTTAAATGAAACAACCTCAGAACAAGGTTCACTGGCAGCATTTGGCTGATTTTTTTTTCTCCTTCAAAATTCGTGATAACATGGCCAATCATATCTTTTTAGCAAAGAAGAAAGGTCAGGTAGCATTAGCATAAGCAGTAATTCGGTATGCATTTTACATAATGCTTTAACATTTTCTTCTCATGTAGCAGAACATTAAAACTGCCCCCACTTGACCTTAAGTAACCACAGGAAATTGACTACTTTTTAATTAAAATTTGCTGCCTGTTAAGTTTCATACTCTTGCCTGTTGTCTTCTGGTTGGTTTTAATGAGAAAACAAACTCCAAATTCTCTATCTGTGTATGTGGGTTAACTCTTTAATGAACTTCAAATGTGCATGAAATGAAATACGGACTATCACAAAACTAGATGCAATAAAGAGATCCTTATGCTCCATGCAGTGTTTGGTTTCCTTAGGATTTAAATCTAAATGAAATTTAAAGAAAAAGCATAGGGGGAGATGAACGTTCATATTACAATTGATTTTTGCTTATATTCATAAATTCTGTTCTGTGGCAAGAAGGGTATAGCTCTCAAAATCCCATTAATCGTCATGTTTTAATTATGAATATAGGTCACAAAGAAGAAATTCTGCTTTGTGTTGTTTGTGTGTTGAAATAGGAGGCCAAGTCAAGCTAGCTGAGTTATAATTAACTGTGAAGAGATAAGCTACACATTTTAATAAAGGAGAAAGGGACAGTGATTTGATTTTAGTGATATTCTATCATCAAGAGACTGTTTTTAATGTTTTTGATTAACAGCTCTGACGTATTCAAGTCATAGAAAGTCTTAGTTAATACTTCATGTAGGCATAGCTATCAAACTGCAGTTTCAATTTTTGGTTAAAATAACTCAAGCTGAAAAGGTCAGTATTTTTACGGAAGACTTTATTTTCCTAATACATGATTTCAATTTCAATACTTGGTCTGTACAGTTTGGTAGGCTGTATAGCAAATCTTCCCTTAAAAAGTCCCTTCGTATAGTTAGCTTATCAGCTATGTTTGCACGAAATTCTGAAGTAATTTCTGAGGTAAGGCCAGCAAAATCAAATTGTAGCTTATCTGTATGCTTTACAATAGAGTAGAACATTCAGATCGTAGCTTATTTGTAAGTTCCACAAAAGAATACAAAGGACATGCATACGCCTGTAGGAAAGTTTGTGTCATCGGCCTTTTGTGTTAGTGAAACATGGAAAGGGAGAGCTCTTCTTGTACGTTGGGAAAGACAGGTAACTGATTTGAAGTTTTTGGAGTGCAACAGGAGATCAATGCAGACACTCCATAATTATCAAGAATATGTTAAGACTTAAAAACATTATGCACAGAAACTGAAAAACAAGAGGATCTGTCTGAACATTAGAAAATACTGTTTTTACTGTGAAGGTGACAGAGCACTGGCACAGGCTGCCCAGCGGGCCTTTGGAGTCTCCTCCTTGGAGACCTTCAAAAGCCACCTGGACATGATCCTGGGCACCCTGCTCTGAGTGTCCCTGCTGGAGCTGGGATTGGGCCAGATGGCTTCCAGAGGTCCCTTCCAACCTCAGCCATTCTGCAATTCTTTGATTCATGAACATGTGGTCCTCTTGCAGATGCATGCAGTTGCATGTGATAAGCTGCTGTCATTACTCAGGATAAATTTTGGCTGTAATAGCAGAAATGGTGTGTGAGAAGAGTTAGAAGTCTGTGCTGTGCAAATTGTTATGCAAAATGTTGCCCAGATGTAGTTATCATTAGGACCATCAGCTCTTTCCTTTCTATGAGCACCAAATTTTTCCCAGAACTTTTCATATGAAGAGATATGAGAAGTGAGTATTTGCATCTACCTGCTTGGACAATCCATTGCAGACAGGTAGAATTAGTGAAGCATAAATGTGCAATCCAGCTAAATGACAAGAAAAATGGCTTATTAAAGAAAAAAGATTAAAAAGGGAAGGAAGAGGATAAGTATGTGACTAAAACAGTTGATAAATCATCAGTGACAACTGCTTTTTCTGAAAACATTATCCCTTTAACACATATAAGTTCATAGTATCAGCCTCAGGAAGTTTCAGTGTAACTGTTAAGTCCCCAAAGCAAACTTTTTTAGGACTAGAAGAAGTTTTAGTATACATCTAGTCTCTTTTAATATTCTTAACATTGTATTTGTAAGCTGTTGTAGCTCGCTATTTTATATCAAATCATTCTCCATAGTATTTATTCATCATATTTCCTCCTTAGCTGACTCAGCCAACTGCATGCAGTAACTAATGCTGACAGATATCAATTTCATGTACAGGAATTTGTATATCAGAATTACCTTGAAGAAGATTATCTTGTGATTTCCCTGAAAAACTCCTCTTCTGGTGCTAAACTAGGTTGCAAAGCTCTTGTTACAAGAACTGTATCTTAGTGCACATTGAATGAATTTGACCTCCTGGAGAAATCTGAACTTGTGGTGGACCTCTGAATAGTATGCCAATGCTGACAGTATATCTGTATTGTATTCCCTGTTCCCTAGATCACCACTGACTTGTTTCCATAGTAAAGTAGGTCCAACACAGCTAGCTAGGACTGGGATTTCAATCTTTCCTATTTATACTATAATTAACACTCCAGCAGTAACTCAAGAATCATCAGACACTAGGTCCAATAATTCTGCTAACGTGTAATTCTCAGCTTGTTCATCATGGTGGAAAGGAGTAGTGCATTCATCTGCAATATTAAAAGATGAAACAGACATTCTTTTTATTTCTCTGTCTTACCTTGTTTAAGCAGAACCATGCAAGGGTGGGAGAAAACTTCCTCTATTGAAAGGGCAAAGACATGATGCTTCATCAACTTATAAAGTAGTCATCTGAAAACACAAGAGAAAACATATGTGGGCCATGTCCACGTGTCTTTCTCCAACCAGCTGCCACTTCGTATTATTATTTATTATTTATCTTAATTATTTATCTTAAAGATAAGTGTTTGGGTGCCTATCTGCAAGTATACACATTTCATAGGTCTAATTTTTTTTTCAATCGTTAAGTTGTATTAAGGTGGGTTTTTCTTTTCCATCAAACCAAAGTTAATATAAAAATCTTTGTCTTCCTGTGTTTTTATGGATTTTCCATTATTGTGGTATTACCAAACATGGCACTTAATGCCTAATTGATGTTCTGAGCTCTTTTTTTCTTTCTCTCTTTATCAATCTTTTTCTTAATAAATCTAAATGAATATTGGCTCCAGACATGGCAGAATAGACATTTTATGTGTCAGTCAGTCAGCTGTTGGAGGAACCAAACAGCACAGTTTCTGATGTGTTTTCCTACGTTACCCAGAGTTCAGCAAACAAGGTCCTAAAGGTCCCTTGAGTATTCCATGTTTACTACAACAAACATGCCTCTTAGTCATAAGAAATTCATCTGGTGTATGCATAAGGGATGCACACTTGTATGACTGTTCAGCTGTAATTGTCAATTATTTATTAGCCTCTAAATGTACAACAAATGTGCCTTTTTACCCATGAGCTGTCTGAAAATCTCTTTCATTTTCTTTCTCCCCCTTCCTGGTTCTTTTGCTCCTGCTTTCTGCGCTTTTTATCCCTTTTAACATGAGCAAGTTATTGCTACCCTTATATTCCAGAAGCTTTTCTTCTTTCCATTTAATGAATTCAGTTTTGTCAAAAAAACAACCAGTTTCTTCCAGTGATGCCAGAACAATTTGTATTGTAATCGAATCGAGCCTCTAAGAACAGGAAGCAATAGTTTCTGCCTTATTTCATTAAAAAAAAAAAAAGAAGTGAGACACTTTCTCTCCTCACTAACCTGTTTTTGCATTGGTCCTGCTGTAGGTGCCGGGGTTCCTCAGTTCCAGCCAATTGCACTGAACGGTCGTATCCAGCTTCTCACAAATGGCTCCTTGCTGATTAAACATGTGCTGGAAGAAGACAGTGGATACTACCTCTGCAAGGTCAGCAATGATGTGGGAGCAGACGTCAGCAAGTCCATGTACCTCACTGTTAAAAGTAAGAACTAAAACACTTCTCTGTGGAACTAAAACACTTCTCTGTGATCCAGATATTACCATAAAGCGAAAAGGGCTTGTGTACTTCATCCTTAGTTTAGATGACGGAAGTTGTTTTTGTTGTTTCTAATTTCATGTTGGTATTCAGCTGCATGTGCTAGCACGTGGAAAGTCAGTATGGTTAAGAAGGAACACGTAGTAAAGGGAGAAAAGATTTAAAGGCATATAGGGTTACAACATGGTTGTCTAACCTTTTGGCTTGCCTGGGCCACATTAAGCAAACAGGAATTGCAATGGGCCGGATATAAAATGTATAATAAACTTAATATATATATATAAGTAAAAAAACTTGTTTTTTTATGAATTTTTATTAAAACATAAAAATCAGAGCAACAAAAACATAAAACTAGTGGGATGTTTGACCTTGTTTTGGTGCAAATAATGCATCAAGCTGGTTCTATAGCAGTGGTTGCCATTTCAAGTGGGTTCTCAAGGTGTTCATAAGAGATTTTTTTATGAAATATTACTCTTCCTGTGCTTCATCCTTGACAACAATTGTTCACAAATGTATGCACTGCCAAAAAGTGATGACATGAATAAGACATGACTGTGAAGCAAGGGGCATTTTTCTCTGGTAAGATAGGGCTTATGAAAGTTTGGTAAAGAAACTTTTTTTTAGTTGAATGTCTGATCGCAGCTCTATAAACTGAACATGAAAATTTGCAAGTAATGTATTTATGTTGACTGAAAATGAAGACACAAATGTACAAAAAAAAAACCCAAAAACATTTTTTTTAAATCTGGAAACCTATTCTCAATTTTTTTTTATCAAAATGGAAAGCATAGCTGCATATTTTTCACTTTTCTCAGGACTGATTTTAGCCAGTCAATCAAAATGCATGACGTTATTTGCCATAACTTGAGCTTACCATAATTTAAGATGCGGTGATTTTTGTCTTGAAGACACTCATTTAAATGAACAGTGAAATCGACCAAAAAATGCTAAGTCTGTGAGCCATTTTTAATCTTCTTGCTCTGGCACAAATTTTCCTTTTGATTCCACAAAGGACTTGATTTCACTTTGCAAAGTCTTTTTAACATTTTACCCCAACTTAGCCACCTTCCTTCAGAAAAGGATGGTTATGACCCCATAATCAGCACCCTCACTTTTTTTACCAACCATCACTGGGGCACCACCAGTAGCTATACCAGATACATTGACAAAAGTTAAAGAAAACAACTTTAATGTATTTTTTTAGTGCTTCATACAAATCAAGAGATTTAGTTGTGTCTTTCAGTGGCACCAAAGAAGCCATTTCTTCAGTGATATTGTATTCGTTACCAGTACCTCTAATGCAAATGGCAAGTTGAGCTGTATCTGTAGCATCCGTATTTTCATCTATTGCCAAAGCATAACATTTGAAATTAGCAACTTTACTTCCCCAAATGTTTTCAACAGATGTTCCTTTTTTTTTCAGTTCACCTGCGTATAGTCTAGTGAGACATAGTGATTTTAGAAAATCCGTTTTTTAATCAGGACACATTATATCTGTTGTGCTTTCCATACATTGCTTAACAAACTCACCGTCAGGAAACGGTTTTGATTTTTTTGCAGTCAGTTTTGCTATCACACAACTAGCTTTTATAACAGAGTCCATTTGAGTTTTAAATTTTTAAAAAATATTTTGTTGAGTTGACAGACTTTTTTCAGTTCAGCTGTTTTGTCTTTATGAAGCATTTCTTGATATCCATCGAATTTGGCAGCATGTTTCTGAATACCATGTCTTTTCAAGTTGTAATCTTTGAAAACTGACATGATTTCCTTGCAAATTAAGCAAAATGCCATATTATTTATCTGTTGACAGATAACTTTCAGAACACACAAAAATTCTAGTGAATATGGAGTTTATACATAACCTCAGCCTACCTGTAATTTCTAGGCATTAAAGACAAAGCAATCCACTTTTCAGGTTCATGTTAGTTGTAACTCCGAGTGTGAACATAGCTGAGAATACACGGGAAAGATTATGAGAAAAGGTCTTAGAATATAATTTCTCACTAAAGAGAAAAAGAACCTATTGGCACTTGAGTACACCAGGTGTTCCTAGGTGACCTTTCTGAAAAGTATTGAAGAAGATCACCAAGCCATGCACGTTCATGCTTACAGGATACTTGTAGATTGACTGAGTTCTTTGAAGTTCTGAGATGTCAATTAACTTGACAAAAGTGTTGCCCTTGAAAGTAATAAGAAAGATATGTTTTTATTTTTTTTTTTTATTTTTTTTTTTTTCTGAAAGCAAAGAAAAGCCAACTTTTTCTCCATTGGAGAGCTATATATAAGACCACTGATGTTTAGAGGTGCTGATTTGTTATAATATCAGAGAATGAATAGCTAAAGAAAGGAAGAGTGTCAACCCTGTTGGATTTGCAAACCCCAGTACCTCAAATGTCTTTTCCGCTCTCATTTACCATACTGGCTGCATTTTCTGAAAAAAAAATCACGATATTCCAAATCTCTCAAGCAAGTACTTTAATTGCGTATTTCTTCTGCGGGTTCATTGAAATTCCAGCTTCTGTGGCTTCCATAGCTGGGCATTTCTGGGCCAATCTTCAGCTGTAGTAGCAATGCACTGCTGTAATATGCTATGGAAAAACAGCTTTCCTCTGGTTGGCAGCTATGCACACTGCCTGTCTGATCACTGCATGCAGTTTCATGTGTGATAAAAGAGCATCCCTTATCAAATAAGAGCAGGAGCTTCCCTGGAGAGTCAGTTGCTGTTTGAATCTAATGAAAAGCCCTCTGGCTCTGAGATAGTAGGCAAGCACGTGTCTGTACACCCTCACACATCCACTAACACACATACGGCTCCCAGCATGGCTATAAGAGCAAATGCTGTTAGTGTGTTGGTGCTGGTATAGAAGAAGCACAGCTTTAACTTTAATTAAACACACATAAAGAACAAGCTGCGTTAGAAACTGACTAGAGTGGAGATGTGCCATGATGGACTTCAGGTATACCTGGATCCCCATTCCCGGTGACATGATTATAGCACAAAATCCTTGCAGCTAATCATGTGAAGAAACTCCAAAGGGGAGGGCCTGTGCCTGCTTTGTTCTCCCTAGTACTGTACCTATTTTTTTGTTTTCTTTTTCTCCTTGATTATTCTTTCTCCCTTTCTCCCTTTCACAAAAGCTGGTATATGGACCCAAAAAGCTTAGGCTTCCTCCATGAAATTCATAGTGTTCTTAATTAAATGATCCTGCATTATGTGGTACCTTGCTTCATAAGGTCACCCTAAATATTACCTTTACTCAAAGGCAGAAGGTGGTCAGACCTGTCCCAGATAGTTGTTTCTGGATGAAAAAGTTGGTAAGAAGCAACCTTCCAACATGTAAACAAAGATTAATATTAATACATCCTGCTGTGGCTTCCTTCTGATAAAATGTCTTTCAACCCTCCTTCAATCTGTATGTGGGTTGTCCATGTGAAGGAGCTCCAGTTACCTGAGAAAATGGTAATGGACCTAGTCACTGTTTGTGGAACTGAACTGCCTCTCAGAGAAAGAGACATGACAGCAATCCTTTTACAACTACTTCTCTTCTTTTGAACTGCTCTCTGTACAACTGATATCTTGTGTATACATATGCTAACCATGGATAGCATCCCTGTGAACTTAAAATAAAACCCTATTTTACTATTTTCCTCCACGTTTAATGAAAGCTTTCACCTACTCTATTTAATAATATTTCTGGATAAACTTCCACCTTCTGCAGTTCCTATGACAAATCTTCTCTTAGTGAGACTAGATGCTTTACCCTTCCAGCATTTTCTGTGTTACCTATATATAAACAGAAAAGCTATTGACATTTGATGTCAAAAGAAGGTAGATGGATTTTTGTTTTGGCAGTTCAAGAGTGGTCAGAATCAGCAGTGACATAAATGTACTTCCATGACCTGCTACCTCTAAAACTGACAGAGCTTTATTTGGTGTAAAAGCAGATTAAGCTTATTTAAATCAACTTAGCTTGCTTAGCAAGGCTCCTAATGCTATGAAGGAAATGTTAACAGCTCCAGATACACATTTATTTAGTACCTCAGTGTTTGCTGAGTGACACCTTCACCTCAAAGAAGTAGGTCCAACTTCTTGTCTGAGGGGAGACTGTATGAGGAGGGAGTGCAAAGAAAAAAGATGAGAGGAAAAAAAAAAAGCCTTCAGAAATAGTAAAAGAGATGTAAAAAGAAAGAGCTGCTAGAGTCAGTGCTGGATTGGGAACCACAGGGCTAGAATAGCAACTGTGAGAGCAGAGAATCTTCACTTTGCAGTTATTATCTTTTCCCCTTTCTTTGTAAGAAATGGGCATAAAAATCATGATCAGTCACTTTTTATTTTCTTCTGAACCAAGGATAAGCAATTCTGAATAGTTATTCACCAAGACATACAGTATTAGAAGATTATGAGAGAGATCTGGAATAAGGAAGCTCGTGCTGTCTTGAGAAATGATTCCTGGAGCCTGGGATGAGAAGACTTCTAAAGAATTTCTATAGAAGATAATGAGCCTTTAACATGAAGGGAAGAACTAAAATTATTTAAAGGTTGCCTGGGAGTCACAAAGGAAGAGATGTCTGCTTAAAATGGACTGCCTGCCTGCCTTCATCTCAATAAACGTCATATTTCTTAATTCCACTTTAGGGGCTATATGTAATATTATAGAAAAGTATTGTGGAAAAAAAATCTCTAGTGGAAAGCAGGCTTTCAGTAAGGTATATATATTTCTAATATGTGTTCCTATGCAAATAATCCTGTTGGAGGTGTTCATGTCCTGCCTCTTCCCAAATCCGTCATTTATTTAAACGTCATTATGGAGACAGAGGAATTTTAATCTGATCACCAGAATATCTCCAACAAATCCTGTCTGCAAATAAATAGGAATTGTTTCATTCACTTTCCTCTCAAGTATGCTTCTTAACTATTGGCATTATGTGTTTAATACATCAACCTAAAGCTGTATGCTTCAGTTAGAACCACACTTCCCTCCAGCAGGAACATATTAATCCCTGCTAATACTTTAATGCTAAGTATCACCATTTTAAACATTTAAAAAAAAAAAAAAAGAACTTAAAAAAAATCTTTATACTTGACAGAAAATGCTGTTTGGGAAAGGGAGCCTGGTGCTGTCCTGTGTTTTGGCTGTGGCAATTCACCACAGTGGCTCTGCTGCCTCTGCCTGCCTTGATGTCTCTTCTCTATGGAGACCGTTTCAGGTCTCCAGGAAGGAGCTGTTTCTCTCCATCTTCACGGAACTCATGGAAAAAAGAAACTGTGATTGCATAACTAACTTATCTGCAAAAGAAATAGAAGATAATAGTAGTTATAAACAAACCCAAAATGCATTTATGAAGGGAGATTCTGAATCTAGTGAAGCTTTTCCCCTGTACTGCTGACATGCTGCAGCATTTGGCTATTAAAATGTATAGAAATTTTCACTTGGCTGCCTCCATGATCTTGATCTGGGCAGGATAAATGTGCACTTCCTGTGTGACCAGTCAAATGAGGTTGCTTTGCTACAACATCTGCAGTACAGACAGCATGCTGTGATTGGAGAATTCACCGTGCTTTGCTCACTAGGGTTCCTCTAGATACTCATCTTACTCTTCAGAAATATAATTCTTTGTCTAGAATATAGCAATGATGAGATCTGTCCAACCACTGCTTTTCTTTGTGGAAGAAAATAATAGCATTTACATAGAGATTATAGTCTTTTGTCTATGTTGAATTTCTCATCAAAAATTCATGTGTTCCACAAGATGCTAGTAAGGGTGACAATGCCTACTGTGCATTTCCAAAGATAAATTATCCATTTTATCCATAATTATCCATTATGTTGTAAACAGTGGTAAAAATCATAATCCCCAACACCTTTAAAAATGTTTTAAGAGGAACAGAAATCATACTATGTCAAATTCACCTAAACCCAGCTATTCTGATATTTTGCATTCTCTCTCTGCTCCATTTTTCAGTCTAATGGCCTATAAATAGTGTTTTCTGTGGCAAAGCAAAACAAAGTCCTCTGGTCTGGTAGTGTACTGTGCTTTATTACTTTTCTTCTCCTAACGTTGTCATCTTTGAGCACAAGGCTTTGCTATTCATTTGCTTCTTCAAAACTATTTTGCACCTATTTCAGATTGAATGTATTTTTGCCCAATGTACAAATTTGGCCAGAATTGGTAAAAATCTCTAGCTGGATTATTTGCATATCTCATCAGGAAGAAAGTAAGGTAAAGGGATTGAAAACCAAAAGCAAATTCAGTGAACTGGAGGTGCCCCTGTATCCCTAAAAGTCCTTTCTCATGAGCTGGCCAGCAAGCTACCCTGACTTATCTTTGCCTTTACCCTTATCTCAGACAACGATGATGTGAACAAACCACACTAGAGCTCAGTTCCAATTTCCAAGTCAGTGGTGATGGATTATAATACTCTCTTGGTTTTAATTACTTACTTATTTTCATTAAATGCATGACCTAAAAGAAGCTGTAAGAAAGCTCAGGTAAATCTTGGAAACATGAAAATTCTCCCTAGACACAAATACTTTCTCTTGCTATTAAAACAGCCCATTTTTTTCCTAATGAGGTCCTCCCTCTAGGAGAAATGCACGAGGTCTGAATGCTGTTTTCTGCCTCTTCAGACCATTGGCACAGCTTTGATTTAAGGACTTGCACTTTAATCACCCATCATGTGTCATTACCCCGACAGGCGGCAGCAGCCGCAAGATACAAGCTCCAATAAATTGCACTGAAAATCGCTGAAGCGATCCTTTGTTGATTTTCCTTTACAGCTATTCAATGGCAGATCAGCTGTCATAACAACACAGTGCCTGTGGCAACAGGGTGAAATTAAACGTGAAGTATGTTCAAGGTAGCTGGTAGAAAGCCGGAATATCCCTTTTCTTCTGTAAATTCAAATGCTTTCTACTTCTCTGGGTAATGCCAAGCCTGTGGCAATTGGCCAAAACGAATGCTTTCTCTTGTAAGATAATTGTCAGATGCACTGCAGTACAAATACTCAAGTGCTTTTGTATGCTAATCTTTGCAATGCTGTTATTTAAGAAAAGGACAGGAGGTAAGGAATTCTCTCTTCTAAAAAAAAATAAATAAATAAAAAATAGAATTGTATCTAATTGGATTCAAGCAGAAGAAGAACACAGCAGCCTTTTTTTAATTTCTAGGAGGCTGGCTGCACAGCAATGTTTCTAGCAGGCAGGTGACACATAAGTTTCTGTCCAGATATCTAGCTAGCTGGAAAGCACACATAGGCCCTATTGTACCTTTACATTTGTATCAAGAGTATCATTTTCATTATTTTTTTTTCAGGATAGTTATCTCTCAGTTTTATGTTGCCCAAGTTTCAACATTCAGAATGAAGTCTGGGTGGGAGTTATTTTTAAAAGTTCTCTTTCTATTGAAAATTTCATATTTCATATTACATTTTTCAACCCTAAAATAGCAATCTGTGCAAATGCGTGTCTTAATGAAAATAGTGTTAAGACAATGTTCTGACAGGTTATTTCTTTTTTTCCTTCAATATGTGTGATAGAGGAATAATGACTAAACACTAACCATGCCCATAAATCAGTAGTGATGTTTACTGGTTTATATAGAGCCAAATGGATTTCAAATTCAGCACATATATCAGTGCACAGCCTCATTTTTCTTGAATATTTACCATTTAATGCTTATGGTGAATGTAGCTCCCTGGATTTCCATGCTTCTGTTTTATTGAACCAAGTGATTTTCCTGAGTAATGCTTTAAAATATAGATGCTTCTGTGAATACATTAATTTCAGCTTGGGGATGGGGGAGCTTTATGTGATGTGTGTGCTGGGTTTAATGTTGACTTCTAGTGGAGGAAGTGCATGCATGATATATTCTCAGTTATTTTTATATTTGCAATGTCATTAGGAGTTTGGCCTATTTCACTAACAAAGATTAAATAAATCTAAATCAAGAGAGCACTGTAAGGCAGTAGTGGGATGTAAATTAATTTTGTGAGTACGTACTGTACACATGACTATTTCCACTTCAGAAGAGCTGGCTTTTATAATACTGTTTCTTATACCTTTCCCTTCCCCTTCACTTTCCCATCTCTACATCTATCTTGTCATTTCTTTTTCTGTGTATAGTCATGCTAACCTTAAGATACATCTCCTTTATGGTTGTAGCCATGTTCCAACAGGACAAAAACTCAGGCTCAAAGAGAACAATATTCTCATGTCTCACATCATTTTCTCTTCCCTTTCCTTTCTTCTGACTATTCTCATCTAAACATTTTCTTCTCTTGTAGCAGAGCAAATTTCTTTTCACAAAGACTACCTGCAGAATGATTTTGGTTGTGTTCTCTTTCAAAGTTCATCTGAAGGAAAGGAAGCCAAAGTTCTACCCATTACAAGAAAAGAATGAAAGTGGAATGGTGTCTGACACAATATGTTTAAGTATCACCTCCCTATAGCCTTTGAACAGGCAACCTGTAAAGGATGCTGTGACTCTTTTCCTCTTTTTCCCTTGCCCTCTTCCAGCTTGACTGGTGCTTATCACACTTTGCTAAGGGAAAGCTACTTCTCCAGGGCTGTGCATCCCTACTAGCCAACCCACACCTAGAAAATGTTCAGAGTTCATCAAGGCATAGCAAGAGCGTAGCAGCAAGTTGCATGCCAGACTTTGCTGGGTTTTTGTTGTGGTGGTGGTTTATGTTGTTTTTATTTAAAGGAGACTATTCTTTTTTCTTAATCCATTTGGATTGCTTGATAGCTTTAGACACCACCACTGGTGTACCCTTCCAGACCTTGCTCTGCCTCACTCCCTGTGAGTGAGTTGTCTCGTCCCCCTCCTACAGATTTGCATAGTCCATCCCCACTGGGGCTTCCTACTTCTCATGGTCACTACCATTCCACTTTCACTTATTCATCTATCCATTTCAGAGCTTCACATTATTAATCCTATGCAAGTTGAGGATTTGAACAGCAAAGAGCATGAACAATGTCTTGCATCATATTTCTTCTTACATATCAGGGGTTCTTCTGTACTTTGAATGAGATAACCACAATCTTTTTCAGCATAAGATCTATGTTTCAAAAAGATTATTCACTGTTTTTGATTACTGCATGCTGCCATGGGTCTTGCATCATAACTCTTTTAATTTGTTTGGGACTTAGGGCCATTGAGATATTTTTGTTCTGTTCCCCAACAAAGACCGATGGTTTGCTCCTTTATTAGTACATGTACTAAAGAATCTTTCTTCCATAGTTGAATGTTTATCCATAGCTTTAACTTGATGTTAAAGTTTACTTTTGCATAAAACTAGGAAAGAAAGACCCATTGAATTACAACAACAAAAATTTACAATAACTTAATAACATGTAGGCTCTAAACAGCATGTGAGTATCAAGTGACAGAGACACCAAATCAGTTACATACATTTCCCTCTATGATTCTCGTATAGGCAATCTCGTACATCTGCTTCCACCAGTGTCATTTTAAGCCTTTCTTAAAAGAAGAAATTTTATCTCCCAAATATAAAGCAAATGTCATTTTATATACTGATTTCTTTTCAAAAACAGGTTTTTTCCTACTCTTCAAAAAGACTTACATGTTAGCTTTGTTCAGAGTTCTCTGTGGAAATCCTACCGTAGTACACAGTATAAATACATATAGATTCTATGATGATCAAATAAAAACAAAAATTTACATCTGTGAGGCATACAAAAGGCACAGAAAGTACAAGGTAGGAAGACGAGCTGTTTTAAAAGCTGAAGATGTTGTATGCAAAAGAATTTAAGGTATTGTTTCCTATACCCATTCCTGCTGTGCATGTCAGGTACAATCAGAATGAAGGATTTGTAAAGGCAAATTTTCTTTCAACAGTCCAAATGTGTTTTCCTTTTGTGAAACAGGTTTCCTTCACTCTGAATTTTGTTCCTAGCCATTAAAATTCAACCTCTGCATCAGCATGCAAGCTTGCCTCTACATTTTTTCAGATATTTGTTTGGTATGTGATATTTGAACATATCTTTATCTGTTGTTTTATGGTCTCTGGGGAAAAAAAAGAAAACGAATTATGGGGAACTGAAGAAACGTGGCTCCATTTTCCGATGAATCTTATTAGAATTCAGCAGGGTTAAGGGATGAATCGATTAGGTCTGTCAAACCAGGAGCTAATGAATGAATGAGATTTTACTGTTGTCCTAATTATTTATGATTAATCCAACAAAACCTATATTTTTTTTAACTGTTTGCATCTGGCCTCAGAATAGTGAATCTTCTGTTCACTTCCCTTTTTCTTCTCCATATTGAGTTATAATATTTGATCACGTGGGAATTGTATTGTGTGGGCACTATATACATCTTGATGAAATTCATTTTACCTTCTCTAGCATCATTTATTCAATGCTTAACTTCGATCTGGCAATCTCTTAGTAGACACTGGAAAAGCTATTTTACATAACTCTGTGGATGTAGGTGAACATATGACCAAGGAAAAAAGAAAAATGGTTTTTCAATGAAACAATAAATGCTATAGTTCCAGCTATAGCTTTTAAATGCTGGAAACTAATGTTTCCAGCTAATTTAAACTAAACTAATTTACACTAATGTTGCTGTCTTCTTGTGAAATACGCAAAGACTACTGCTGAATTTGCAAAAGAGTAAGTAACAGTATCCACAGAGTATTTGGATATTTATGAATACACTGTACACCTTTAGCAGAACATTAAGATAGAGAAGTTTGTGCAGGTACAGGTAGGTCCAAGTAGAATTGCCAAGCTGAAATTGTTGTAGCGGTAGTGGCTGTAAGGCTTTACCATGACATACTGCTCATGCAAGCAGATGTGTTCTCAGGCAGTCCAGCAACGTGTATGAACATGCAGGCACTTGCATAAATATGTTGTTTGATTCTCAACCAAAAACAAAGAATGCAAAAGGTAACAGAAATATCTAGACACAATCAGATGGTACAGGGATTTCCTGAATGTACTTCTTAGATTGTTTATCCAGCTGTAGTACAGCTTTCAGAGGGATACCTAAAATGACTGATTTTTGACTGATCTGATTTCAAACCATTACAACAAAATAAAACTATTCATCTAGGATTTTAGCAGAAAAAAGTAAAGAGCAAGGAAATCTTGCCTTCACCAAACAGAATAATTCTTCTTGTCTGTGGTATTGCTGTTGATTTTTTGACATTAAATTTATTCCCTAATACACATTCACCTAAAAATGCATCCTTATTATAACATTGCTACAGCCAGTTATTCATTCTTAAAGTAGAGCCCTGATTTATAAAAATGGTGTGTATACAATGATTTTTTGTAACATCAGTGACATGCTGAAGAATGCTTAGAAAAGCAGATTAATAATTAGTGATTTAAGCATATGCTGCTATGAGTTGTTTTTAGGTTTGTTTTCTGTTGATGTTTTAAAGCTTAACTTAAACTTCTAAGGAAGTCAGTATATGTATCATATATCGTACACTGCAAGGAATGTATAATTAAGCTCCAGAAATTGTTGTTACTCTTTGGAAATGAATATGCCTGTTGACAACAGTAGTCAGGCTTTCAGTCAGCACCACAAGTTCCCTTAGTTCCAGCTTTCCGTTCTGACATTTTCCTAGATCAGTTAAAATACTTTCCTAAATATTTGACCTAGCAAGAAGTTAGGTTTCTACTAACTGATGTGTCATGTTGAGCTGCAAGTACCTTAGAAACCATCGTGTTCTCCTCTTACTTTCATCTCTCTGCTCACTAAGCACAAAGATTTTCTCAAAATGTAGTGATAGCGGCTGGGAAATGGGAAAGAGACTCCATTCTCAAGAAGAATTTTCCTTCAAAAAAAGGAATACCTCGACAGAGTTCTTATATAAATACATTTTGTTACGTGTGTTCAGAAAAGTAGAAAGAATATCTATGAGATGGTTATTTTTACTTTTTTGCTTTTAATTACTATTCAGTGATTTTGGTAATTGCACATATGTATGTACACAATCATGCAGCAGGCTTTTTTTTTCTGTGGTCTTATCTTAAAACTGGCTTTTCAATGAGAGCCTATTACTATAAGTGCTCCATAAGAAAGCAATGCTCTGCTATTTTTGTCTCACTTTGTAATGCAGCGTAACTGTTGCATTTACCACTGGTACAGGCTGGCTCATTGCCATGCACTTAGAGCCATAAACCCATACTTTCAGCAAGGAAATCTGCTGCTATTAGATTTTGAGTGGTGACTTGCCAAGCAGAAGTAAGGAAGACCAGACTTTTTGTAAGTGGTTGCATATTGCTGTTGAAAATGAAATTACTGTTTGCTAAATGCCCATCTCTAAGATTTAAATAATAGTTAAATGAAGTTCCTGGCTTTTAAGGAAAGTAGGTATGTACTTAAATGCTGAGGAAAACCATTACAGAGCTGCACAATGATCCAGGATGCCCTCAGGATTTTTTGCTGGCACCATGAAGCATTTCTGTGTGTTTCCAGATACATTTCAAGGAATTCACCAGTGGATAGACTAATGTGAATAAGGAGTTCTGGTGTTTGTTTACCTATGGTATTCCTTTTCTTTCTGCATTGACTTTGTTTAGGCATTCCAAAATGAAGAACTCATTGTGTAGAAGTGCTAGTACTCTCCCTTTTTGATCTTAGAACCTTTGGTGTGGACCTGGAGACCTTCTAAGGCATTATAGGAGGTATTCAAACTGATGAAAGTGAGGAGTAAGTTCAGTAGTACCCACTATATAGCTTCACTAGGATGACTAGGGCTCCTTCTTCTGCAGCAGCCTACTTTTAAACATTGTGAAGTAGTTGTTTCACCTGTTGAAGTCCAGGTAGCAGAATAAATCTCTTTTCTCGACTGTGGGGCTCAAATATGACATCAAATGAGCTGCAGTGACCTGGTGGCTTGGCCTCTGCTGAGCTGTGGTAGCTATCCATGTCTGCCTAGCATAGAAGAGATACGAGGCAATTACTCAATAATTAAAGAGGCTGAATTTCTTCTGTTTGCTGCAGGGTAGCCATGTGAACCTGGGAAGTTGCCACAACTTTACTAATAAACAGTAAATTCTTCAGATGCTACAGATGTGTATCTGTGTGCCTGTATATGCATATAGCAATATATACACATGCTGGCTTCTGCAGTTCTCCTTAAGTTAGATCTTTTCCATATTCAAGACTATTTCTGCTTTTCCTAATTATTGTAGTATGTTCTAATAGTGACATTACTTAGCTGTAATGTGTCTCACATGGACACTTTTTCTGGAGCAAAAGTGACTTTTTGCAGCTTAGTTAAAATGATTTCCAAAGTCAGGGGACTCCTCAATGGACAGATGAAACCTGAAGCATTAACTTGAAAAAAATTATGCTCCACCATCTGTATATGAATGAACATGCCGTTTGTGTGAAGTATAGGATCTCGAAGACAACAGAGATTTAACCCAGAGCCATCCAGGGATACTTTTGGATAGCACACACGTGAGTCAGAGTGCTTTTAGGGGATGAAAGCTGCCTGGGCTGTAGTGATTATGCTATGGCGGAGTTTACAGTCCTGACGGATATGGTACAGGCAAAGAGTAAAATCAGGATGCTAAATGTTATGAAGGCCAGCTTCCAGCTCTTCAAGGAATTAGTCAACAAAATCCCATGGGAATCTGTCCTCAGGGGCAAGGGAACAGAGCATAGCTGGCAGATCTGTAGGGAAGCTTTCCTTAGGGCTCAAGAGCTCTCCATCCCCAGGTGTAGGAAGTCAGGAAAGCAAGGCAAGAGACCAGCATGGCTGAACTGGGACCAACTGATCAAACTGGAGAGCAAGAAGAAAATGCACAAGCAGTGAAAACAGGGACAGTTACACTGGGAGGAATATAGGGGTGGTGCTAGGTTGTGTAGCGAGGAGTCAGGAAGGCCAAGGCCCAGCTGGAACTAGGCTTGGCAAAGGATGCAAAGAAAAATAAGAAAGGCTTCTACAGTTATGTAAACCAGAAAAGGAGAATATAAGAGGGCATACTTGTAGCCCAGAAAGCCAACCATATCTTGGGCTACATCCAAAGAAGTGTGGCCATCAGGGCGAGGGAGGTGATCCTGCCCCTCTGCTCTGTGCTGGTGAGACCTCACCTGGAGTTCTGCATCCGGATGTGGAGTCCTCAGTACAGGAGAGATGTAGACCTATCAGAGTGCATCCAGAGGAGGGCCACAAAAATGATTCAAGGGATGGAACACCTTTCCTATGAGATCAGACTGAGACAGCTGGGGCTATGCAGCCTGGAGAAGAGAAGGCTCTGGGGAGATCTGAGAGTGGCCCTTCTTTGTTTAAAGCAGGGCTATAAGAAGGAAGGGGACAGGCTCTTCAACAGGGTTTGTTATGATAGGACAAGAGGAAATGGTTTCAAGATAAAAGAGGGGACTTTTAGGTTGGCTATAAGGAAAAAATCTTTTACAGTGAGGGTGGTGAGGCACTGGAACAGGTTGCCCAGAGATGTGATGGATGTCTAGTTCCTGGAGATGTTTAAGGTCAGGCTGGGTGGAGCTCTGAGCAACCTGATCTAGCTGTAGGTGTCTCTGTTCATTCCTTGCAAGGGAGTTGGACCCGATGGCCATTAAGTGTTCCTTCCAACTCAAACGATTCCGTGATTCTATTCTACGAAACAGAGAGACAGAAAAACACAAGTTAGTGGTATCTCTTGAGAAACAGTTTTGTTGATTTGGTTTTGCAGAAATATATCCAACCACTCCTGTTCTGGAATGCTTCATGCATCATTTAATTCAGTTCAAAATTTATCCTTTGGAGGTTATGAGGCCCCCAAAAGCAGTAGCTCTAACTGTAGTTCCCCATTTCCCTCCTCTCCTGTCCTCCCCTTTGGCTGACATGACTAATTCATTCCCTTGAGGATGATTTCAAGGAGCATATTCTGAATAGAAATGGAAGGAGGGGCAGTAGGATAAACATGGAGTCAGATTTTCCTTTTGTATCTGTGCTTAACTATGTGGAGCTGCTATGAGTTTTCATCTACTTGGAGAATTCAGCATGATCCAGCCTTCATCAGCTCTAGCTTCTGCAAACAATTTGTTTTCAGATGTCTTCACAATATTCTGGTCTCATTCCAGTCTCCTTAGACAAATCACAGGCAGTTTTCCTGAGGACTGTGACTGTGGCAGGTTGGCAATTTTGTTCACTGCCATCTATTCTTGTGTGGCTGTTCCTAAATGCATATATTTGTCTGGAAATATTCTCTATGCCCAAAGATAGCCTTCTGAAAATTCAAATAAAGCAAAATAGTCTCTGAGGAATTTTGCTGGCCTGAAGGGAGGGGAATGAAACATTGGGCTTGAAAACAGATTTGAGGGTATAAATATATCTGTTCTTTCAGTAAGCTGGAAGTGTTGAAAAGGATAATTGAATTAGTAGTGAAAGCACAACATACATTATACTAAAACCATAATATGACTAACATCAGGACATCGGTCATATATAGTGGCAAAAAAATGATGTCAAAAATAGATTATATTTTAACTCATCAAATGGATGTTCATTATAACAGTGAGGGATAGAAATAATTAAGGTTATATAAGAAACCTTCATGTGTCTGAGACCACCTTTAAGACAGTTTGCTTCTGTGCAGCATGCAGACAAGGATGTAAGAAATCTTTTTCTGTCTTACGGCTTAGGGGAGAAAGACCCTCTGCAGTGGGTCTGCTATCCACATGTCTTCAGTTTCATTGTTATCTATGTATACCAATGAAATATAATTATTTTCTGGATAACATTGATAGGAGATAGGTTGACAAAGGGTTTTTGAGCACTGCTAGGTTCCTGTTTCTCTCATTGATCTCTACAAGAACAATCATTATTATAATGATTCTAATCCAAGCTGCTATAATATAACTGAGGAATAAATGCTTCTTGCTTAATATGCCTCAATTAATGGGTCACCCAGTGTAGCTGCAGCAGGTTGTAAGTAAGTAGCTTTCAGGATGTGAGCCTAAATAATTATAGGTTTTCTTTCCCTTTTTAGATGAAATGGATTCATAAGCCTTATTCAAATGAATCGCTCTTGTAGTCATTAATTATAGTATACACATGTTAATGACATCATTATCAGAAGATAACATAATGTCCCAAGCACCACGTGTCACAGTTGTCTCCTGTGCAAACAATTGTGCTTGATAACACAGCCTGTCACAAAATGTCAAAAGAAACCACATGGTGTCTTGAAATAATTGTGAAATTATCATGTATCACAGCTATGTATGTCATAAACAATACCATCATGACTAGATTTTTCATTAGCGTCTTGAGTGTGGGATACTGAAGGGAACAAACAATTAACATTCTGAACATCTGAAATGCAGCACATAATGCAGCAGTGAATTGTGTAAAGCATGCCCTGTGACTGAATCAAAATACATTAGTCATGAATTGAGGATATGCATAGTATTAGACAATATTAAGTAGCTTTGGAGAGACTTTTAGTGGATTCATTAAGCATAGAAAGGAATACATATATATGTTTAATATTCTACCGTTTAGGTCTCATTTAACACCTCTTTTTTAGCATGTATGAGGACTGAATAGTAAGATTGTAGAAGTTTTCCGTATAACTTGTATCCTGCTAAGTGAAATCCTAGCAAAAAAAAAAAAAAAAGTCAGTGACAGAACTCCTCTGGACTTTTGCTGCATCAGAATTTCACCGAAGTGGCTATCATTCTACAGAAGTATAAGCAATCTCACTTATATCCCTGCAAAGAGAAGCTGATGCAGCAGCAACTATTTCAAGCGTGTGGTTGGTATGTGGGTTTTCTGACTGATAGTCACAGGAACAGAGCTGTTGCCATTATCTGAGTCAGTTGGGCTAGCATCATCCCACAGCACTTATCTACATTCTCCTGCAAGACTTAAGGTGTTGAAATCCATCAATGTTTCTGCAGAACATGGGCTTATCTTCGGCAAACTGATCAGCTTCATCACAGCTTCAGTCTGGCTGCATCCAAACCATTTCCTGCAGGTCTAGTAGGATGTCACCTCTCTCTTAGTAGACTCTGCAATTTTGCATTTAAGAGGCAGTGCTGGAGATGGGGCATTCACACCTCTCTTGACCTCAGAAGCCCACAGAAGCAGTGTTGTGGCATGGATGAGGAAACTGACTCTACCAGGGGCTAGTCTATGAACAGTATAACCAGAACAAGAGAAAATAACTGTGCTTTGGTTTAGTCTCAGCTAGCTATTAGGCTCTTCCTATGGTTAGAGGAGCTTCATTGTATTTGAAAAAGGTGTCTTATTCAGATCGGATGAATTGCACAGTGGTGGTGCTTACTTCTCCCTCTATACGTGCACCCCACAAACTTCTCCTGTAGGGGCTTGAAGGTAGATGCAAAAACATCCTGAATGACAGCCTGGTGATCCTACACCTGTGTTGTTTTTGCCACGGCCTAGTGCAATAATAAAGACTGAATTTCTCCTTTTTGCTACCTTTTTGTTAAGTGGGACCCACTGACAAACAACTTGGTAGAAGAGCTTTTCATGTCATCATCTTCCAGAGATGTTATTTGTTTAGTCCTCAAGACTGTATAGATGCTCTGCTGATAGCAATAATACTGTTGCAGTCACGCAGTAATTAGTTGTCAGTAGCAATGTAGAAGTCTTTGTCCCTCCATCTGCTTTCTCTATACAGAGAGATTATTGTATATGAAAGATGCATGAGTGAACCAGCCTTGCCAAAGCAAGTCCAAAACAGCTGATACGAAAATGTTTCAGAAGATTTGAACTTGACAAGGGCTCCTGCTGCAATCTACTTTTAAACATTGCTAGCTAGTTGTTTCACCTGTTGAGGTACAGTAGCAGAATTAATCCCTTTTCTCAAAGGAGGGGCTCAAATATGCTATCAAGTGAGTAGCAATGACCTGGTGTCCCTTTTCTTTCTGCAGTGATTTTGTTTAGGCATTTCAAAACAAAGAACTCAATGCATAGAGGTGCTGGGGATCTCCCTTTTTTGTCTTAGAGCAACAGTTTGGTCTCTAAAGCAACAGTTTAGTTTATATCTTTGTATTCTGTGGTTCTAGGTGATCCCAAATGAGGAAGAGAAAACTGTTTCACAGACTGCTCTTGAATTATGTCTTTTCTTACCAGGAGTAATGACATGGCAGCTCTTGACAGTTGATCTTTTTTTGCACTTCTTGAAATGTTTCAATAACATTAAATTAAGAATTCAGATTCCTCTCTGGTTTTCCCTGAGTACCAAATGTTCCAGTGTTTCTACTAAACTAATTTTTTAGGTTTAGTCCAGCAGTTACAAGCTAGCTCAGCCCTGGTACATACAATAAATTACCAGTGACCCTTTTTTCACCTCTTTGCCTCAAAGTTCTATTCTCTACAAGGGATGTCGTCTAATTAAGAGCACAACAGAGGCCTGCTCAGAAAGGAGCATAGACTTAGGGGGAAATAAATTGTATAACATTATTGTGATTTCTTCTGGCAAAATCTGAGGCAAGGAACATGAGCTCTGGATAGTGAAGTGTAAGAAACCAGTGAGATTTACAAAAAACTGGCAGGGCTGACAATAGAAACTGGAGGAGTTACTGGAGCTGCCAACAACATTATAAGCTTGTGGAAAGAAAATCGAAGGATTATTATTTGTCAGTAGCAGCAGTAAAAATGTATTTAGCTGACACGGGACTGAGAAGACTTTGACTTTCTTAAGTGCTTCAGAAATGACTGCATATTAATTTTTTTCCACAGTTCACTAGAGTTCAGCTCCCTAATGAGCTTTTCATTGTAGGACTAGCTCTGGGTGCTCTGTCTCTTATACAGAACAACTGAGCCAAGTACGTAACATAAATACAGGAACATTTCAGGAACCACACAACTTCCAAATTATCCTTGGAAAGACTTAGTTAAATATATTTGGATCTTTTCTTTTCAGCTTATGTAACTACCACTAGAGATAGCAAATGTGCCACATGTTATCTGTAGATATACTTCACTTTCTAGACAATTAGGGCATATTTTTAGGAAGTATTCAGGAATGTTAAGCAATTTGGTAGAATAACTTGAACACCTAGAAATAAAGGAAGAAACATAGCAATGTCAAATAATGTGGGAAGTCACCCTTTAGTAAACTGTAATTCTACCCCATAAAATGGAATATAATGAAAATATCCCTTGTGGCATTCAGCAAGCCTAACTAAAAGACAAGATTGTTTTTTTTTTTTTTTTTTCTTGAAGTTTTTCACTGCATTTTCTAACCAAGTGCATAATCAAGAACAAGGCAGGAACAGGAAAGGTTATGTAGTTCTCTTACTGCATAACCCTGAACACTGTGTATTTCCTGTACTACTGGGATTGTGTCTTGTGAGAAAGCAATGCCGGTGTAATTCAAGTATGTATCATCAAACATGACCACAACACAGTAATAGACTGTAAGTTTCAGTTCTGTGTATGCTTGAACTTGCCATTTAAAATAAGTTTATTTCATAATCCATATCAGATGAATCCAGAGACAGTTCCTTATTTTTCTGCTTATAGTTTACTTCCTATGTATTTTAAAAATCTACCACCAGTAGAGTCTGAATTTTCAAAATACTACATCATTATTCAAGTTGCAGGACTAAATACTGCCCTTTTCCTTACATAGGTAGCTGAGATGATACAAGAATCTATTCTTTTATCTCAGTTTAAAGTCATAGTTACAGCTGCTTTCACAGTGACAGCACCTACTTTTTTAAAACATTCATATTCAGTTATTAGTTTGACATCATACCAATCCTGTTATTATTTTCATTTATCTTACTAGTAATGCAAGTGAAAATGAGATACTATTTTTTTAGCATCTTTCAATTCTGAAATCTCAGTGAAATATTATGAGACATAAGTACAACTCTTCTTTAAGGATTTCTTTTTTGTCAAATTTCCAAGAAAAATGGATTTTCTATCAATTAACAGACCATAGTAAACTGCAAATGATTCTCAAGATAAAATCTCAGGATGTTTTTGATGGGATATTAGTAATCTGATAAATCCCTTTTAACAAGCAGCTACCAGAAGAAAAAAACTAGGTTTCAGTAGTTATTTGCAAATGAGTAGTAGCATGGGTGTACAACATTAGATTGTGCCCTATCCATCAATCATGCAGTCTGTTCTTAGCAAAAAACCTAGAAGCAATCATCTATGGGGAAAGTAATTAAACTAGAAGCTGAATAGAAATTAGTGAAAACTACTTCATGGTAGAAAATAGATTTTTTGCCTCTGATTCCACAGTACCACAACCTTGCATATTATATTTTATTTCACAAAACTAATTTTTCAGTTCCTTATGGAACAAATGAAAAAGTCAGGAATGTATTTTGGGAAAGTTAAGAATCATTTTTACTGATTTCATTGTGTTACATAACCTCTAACTAAATCTCATTTGTTGAAAATACCTGGAGTAGATCAAGCAGCAGTACAGAGTCATGAAACAAATTGTACCATTTCTGTGCTTATATCATAGTCTTTATAATGCAAGTAACTCTATCATTTACTATAGTGTTTCCACAATAAAAAAAAAAAAGTTTAAGTGCTTAAGCCATTGTCCTTATATCTCACCAGTCATTTTATGAAAGGAGTTGTAGAGTCTGTGAAGTTGAAAATGGAAAGCAATGCCTTTTGCCTCTTACTATTTGAAATCTCTCTATATTCATGGTGAATGAAGTAGCATTACTGTTCAGCAAGTGCTTTGTGCTATAAATCCAGTTTCATAACAGAGACAGATAAGCAAGAAGTGAAGCTTGCACAGCAGCTGATGGCTGTTGCACTTTTTAATGAACAAAACAAACAGAAGATTTCTGTGTCATAGAGAAATGATAGCAATGTTTGCTAAAAAAATATTACTTCAGTGATTTGTTTAATTTCAAATATGTTTGTGAACATTAAAAAAAAAAAAAAGTTAGATATTTGCACAGAAAATTAAAAGAACGGCTCAAAAACATTTACAAAGTTCCATCGACTGACTCAACACCAGCAGACTTCATTTGTAAATTCCTGCCCGAGAACCAGGCTCTGGTGGACCTGACTAGCCATGGCTAACTATGAATCTTCCTTAAGGAGGTGGTAATAATGGCTGAATTGGGAGTTGTGGAGCTTGGAGGTTGATGCCACCCATAGTGTCAAACTAGATTCAGGGACCTCACAACAGGAATTTTCATTTCAACCTGGGTTTTCTCCATTTTCAGTTTCTTTCTCATAGAGCCAAGGAGAGGTAGGGCTATAGTCAGGGACATAAGAAAACCCTTTCTTTCCTTGTAGTCATAAAAAGCAAGAGAGTATCCCAAGCAAGTGATTAGATGCAGTTTTCAAAGCTCTGCTTGGCTAGTCTCACATCTTGGTATTCTTACAACCAACCTGTAAGCTATAGTGTGGTGAGTATTTCTCAGTGTCTGTTATGGGAAGTATTTCGTTTTGCATATATAATCAAATATTATTTCAATTACTTGAAGAAAATTAACAGTTTTTGTCTGCTTTGTTTCACTTTATGTTATTGACTTTGTCCAAGTTTGAATAAATAGTTTGTCATGCTAGTAAAACAGAGAAAGGAAAGGGAGAGGGAGAGACATTTCAATTCAAGGTTGTATCCTGAAATAGGCTTGACTATACTGCTTACTCTGCGTGTTTGTAGTCTTTTTTCTTTTATTATAACCAGCAATTGAATACTGAGCTAGCAAACCCATTTCAGTGATTTCTCCAAAGAGAGCACATTCCTATACAGTGTTTAGGATTGAAGAAATCAGCTCTTTTCTGACAGATATATGACAGTCCAAAGTACCAACAGAACTGGTTCCAAAAAGATTCCTTCCAATTTACAAGAAACTCTAAAATGTGTCATAGAATAAACAAGACCCCTATAAAACCTGGAGGTAAGACCTCCCTCTGTGTGTGACTATTAAGATTGTTATATATTGTATAGTCTTATGATATTCCATTGGAAGAGATTTTTCCTTTTATAAAGCAATATAACGTAAAAATTAAAATAAAAACAAAAAACAGAAACTTGGTGTTTCTACACTTGGTTGTTCTGTACTGGCAGTTAAAACTCCTGGATATCCTAGAGCCAAACTCTTTGTGAAGGTAATTTAATAATTTATATAACAAAGTTTGATCTAAGTATTGACAGTATGTATATATTTTACAGATGTGATTAAAATAGAAATCTGTTTTAAACAGAAAACAGAATCTGGTTAAAAAAATATGTATTTTTTTATGTTGACCATGTAACTGGCAGCTTCATTTATTATATTCAGTGTCCACTGCGTAGAATGTGAATCTGTGCTTAGCATCATTACTTCTTATTTTGCATTATCACCACTGCCAATTTGGCTTCTGCTGTATCTGAAAGAAGGATTGGGAGATCCTATTCATCTGAAATATGATATAAAGGAAAAAATAAACCAAGTCCCTTGAATTCCTTACTACATTTGTGCTGTCAGAAGATACTGTGAAGGCAAGTGACCTGCAGCCCCCCATGCCATGTGCTCTGTTCAGGAGATGGATGGCTATAATTTACTTCTGCCTGAAACACTAGAATTTATGATGCCTTCCCTTGGCCAAAGGGTAAACATGGTCTCCAGAGAAATAGAAACTTTTTTTTTTTAAGACAGTATTGAAAAGACAAGTCCATAGGACAGCTGAAGGTCAAGGGAAAGAGACAAAGATGGTTGCTTTTTCTTCATTTCCAGGTAATCAAAGTAACTCTCTGTTTTTGACTCCATGAAAAACAATTTTTTCCTCATAAATACATGCATGTAAATACAAACATACACAAACCCCTTGACCCCAGTTACACAGGAGTATACCAGTCATATAGCAAGACAGTGTCAATATTGGGAATAGCAGTGCAAAATTAGGCTTTACAAATCTTTTGCACCTGTTCTTTGGTTCACAGCTGGATGGGCATATTAGTCCCTCTGAATAAGCAAAAATAACCATAACCCTAGTTCAGATTAGTGTCTAAGACATTTGGGTGCTGAAACCAACTTGTCAGCTGCTGCCTTTGTCTGGAAGCTTTAATAATTGTTCAGTTAATCAAAAAAATCCTCAGTGGAAAGACAGCCGTTAGGTTTCAAAAAGCACTTCAAAGCATAAAAAATTCTCCAAATGGGGTCCTAACTTAAGATTTAATTGAAACAAGTGAGATTTTGCCTTTCTGATGTTCTGCTGTTAAAAATGGCTGCTTGTTTATGGGTCCATGTAACTCACTGAAGTATTATATTGAATATATTTACTCTATAAAAATACTGTGTTTATTTAAGCTCTCATAGATCTTCAATACTAGCAATTCCTTCTTTCCATAAGACATATGTTTTTAAAATATCTTTAAGCAAGTTATCCATCATCTTTGTTCTGGACTGTGCAGCCTTTAAGGTGATTTCCCCTTCTACTGAAATCTTTCTTCTTTTTCTGCCCAGCTGAAGAGATCTGTTTTCTGTGTAGAAACTTCTGGCAAGCTGAGAAGTCAAAGTAGAAAAAAGACCTCACAGCGAAATATAAAAGAGTAGATTGTGAATCAGGTTTGTGGGTTTTTTTAAGCAACAAGTGAAGCTAATAGTCCATAGGTGGTTTGACCATTCACAGACCATTCTCTTATGGTCTCTGTGACAGAGGGCAAACACTGAAATCTTAACTGGAGAAACCAGATTAATATCCATTAAAATAAATGCCTTCAGATCTTTCTATTAGTTTTTTTTTTTTTATACCCAGTTGAATCTCCTTTCCCATCTTTTCTAAAAACAGCAACATTTATTGACATCCTAAGTATCCACCTGAAGTGAGGTTAAGATGAATGAAACTGCCTAATTCTGTGAACATACTCTACCTCCACACGTACGTGGATGATTTTGTGTATATTTACAATGCCATAACACCTTTCTGATAGTATTAACATGCAGAATGTGTATTTATTTTTATTTATATTTTATGTTAATGTATTTATGTAGCAAATGCCTACCTTAATATATACAGAGTACCATGCTGATTTTAATATCTTTGAGTTTTGTTCCCACTGTCAGGATATCAGATGGTATTGGGATATCTGCATCTGTCCAGTCAATAAAAATACAGTTCATCTGGAAGGCCAAGCAAGACTAGTTCTACCAGAGCTCGCTTTCTTATACATCACCAGATAGTATTTCATGGCTTTTAAGCTCAGAATGGTGCTGTTATAGATCCAAGTCACCATCCTTAAAAGTATACTTACTTGCATGAATGAGCAGTGAATGAAAATCATTAATGTCCCAGCATGCACTGCTCACCAGTACTCATTTTTGTTGTAGCCAGAGTTTCTTAGCATGTTTCTGCTTCATTTAAACCCATCAATACCTCAATTAATGCTTGCTTCTCTTCCACTAGGAGGGACATTTACACGTCACTTCACAGCCTCCAAAACCTAAAAGACTCAGGAGAATTTTACCAAGTCATAAAATAAATCCTGATTAAAGCTCATGTTTTCCAGTGATACTCTGCCTTAAAACAAAACAAAACAAAACAAAACCCAACAAAATAAAAGAAAAACACAAACACCAAAACAACAGAAACAACCTCTAAACTGCTCAGTTATTTTTTATGAAAGAGCACAAATAGAAAGTTTAAAGAATGATAAATTCTAAGAAAATGAGCACTCCCCCTTGTCATTCCACAGTCTCTGGTCTTTACTGATTCATGTTTAGGAAGTCTCAAAAAATTAGACCACTGTACTTTACAGTTGTAATAGCAATAACCCTCTCATTAACATTAAAACTTGATGCTGTCTTGATGTCAGACTGAATTTAATTTAAGATCAAAGCACTAGAGAAGATATCTAAAATTATGTATTGCTAGTTTTAACTGTTCTAACAGTCCTGCTCTTTGCGATCTGACTTTTATACAGGATGAAGAAAGATAGTAATTGATCTGGAACAGAAAGTTATCCTAGAAATATATACTTAAAGGATGCAAATTTATAATATATATTTCTTGGCATCCATACTTTTCAGCAATGATGATGGTGATAAGATTGTCCATTAATTTATTGTGAAAGAAGATAGTCTAAATTTTCATAAACAAAAATTCTGTAGATGTTCATGTATTTATATTTTTTATAAATCTTTGATCTCTTATTTTTCTTGACAATTAGACAACCTCTGAGAATACTGATTTTCCAGTGCCTCACGTGGATTACAATAATTTGTCACAAATTTCCACAGGCTTTTACTATAACTGACTGCAGGGAACAAAGCTGTCAGCTTATCATTTTCCATTTTCTTTCTCCTGGTTTTTAGGAAGTACAGTTAGACAAAATGGGAATTGAAGCTGCATGACAATGCAAAAGAAAGTCGCATTCATTTTGCTACCATGTCAAAGTCAAAGGAAAGACCAAAAAATATAAGCAGCTGCTGGTCTCACGTGTATTATTTGAAGACAGCAGTTTGCACTATACAAACATAAAACTAATGCAAGAAAAGACCTCAGGAAGAGGGAGGAATTGCCTCTGCGGTTTGAGACAAAAGGCCTTTTTTATTTTATTAATGTATCTTTTCGTTAAAATTCATAGTTGTCATGCAAAATAAATCAACTTCTTTTTCTATAATATGACCTGAAACTGCTTCTGAGTGAATAAGATATGTACCCTAAATGTTCACAGCCTTTACCCTGACATATTCAATCAGATTGTGAGGCGCCAGTGAAGCTGCCAACTACTCGAGACATCATTGTCATTCTTATTAAAGCTTAGCATCAAACAAGGTCTGTTTTAGCTTGGAAATGCATGTTTGAATAATGCTTATAATCAAAGTAACTTTGTTTATATCAGTGGAATAGATAGCTGAAATCATCTGTTAAAGTGAATAGAATCCTTATTCATTCCCTCTTGGTGATATATTCTTTCAGAATTTTTTTCAAGATTACTTTGTAGGGATTCTTAATGTTCTGATAATGCAGTTTTTACATACTGCTGAATCTCATGTTTAGATATGGGATTTGTAATGCAAACTTAGCTGGGACGTGGACTGATCATACCCATGTTTACTTTCTCTCTATTATTTACATGTCCTAATTCTCATAGTTGTCACTATTCACTAAATATGAAGATGCGGTTTCTATTGTGCACAGTCTCTTTTTTCATGGCAGGTACTGTTTTTTCATACTGCACTTTCAAAAATTTTGCTGTAGAACTGTTAATGAAGCTCTTGCTTATTTTCCAGAAATCTGTTCAGGTAAAAGTTGCTGATGAAAAGCCAGTAGTACTCCTTTTAGGGCAGGTTGGGAGTAAAAGGTCATTTGATTTAATTTGCTTTATTAGAAAAAAAAAAAAAAATAGAAATATGTTCATCAATAAATTATCTGGATTTATGTGATGTATTCTGTAGACTCCTGAAACTAACAGTGAATAAATAATTCAGCCTGTCGCATTAATTCATCAAATTTTTCCTTTTCTCCTAAAAGTTCTCAGGTTTATGTGTTTGAAACAATTTCTCCTAGTTTGAAACTTCAGCTTTAATTAATTTCAAAGGATTTGATTTTTGATTTTGAAATGTATATCATATTGATAATTTAGTAACTGGTTGACTTAGCTAAGTAATGTTTCTGTTTGAGAGTTGTATTGCTTACACAACAAATTCATTACTAATTCTAAGCAATAGAATAAAATATGCATTCAAAATTCATTTTCATGGAATATTTAGATATTTGAGATTGAGTTTTTAGAAGATATTTATCCTAAAACAATATGTCGCTGAGAAGTTTCACAGTAAAGGAACATGACGGGGCCACAAACATGAATTTCATGTTTAAAATTACTGACAATTGAAAGAAGACACATTTTTATTATTTGCTTTGCTAATTTTCAATATTTCATTAATAAAAACAGAAGTTAAAGCAAAATAGGAAGTAAGTTAATTATGCATTCATTATTTTTGTGAAATTAATTTATGTTCAAAAAATTGAATGCTTACTTTTGTGTTAACATTCTTTCACCCTTTGGGACATGCACTGTTCTTTCATTTTGAGGATTAGGATGAGGGCTAAGAGCAATATTTTCACCTGTTAAGGAGGTCACAGTTTTGCCAAGAAACTGTGTGCTTAAATTAAAGTTCCATTAAACCATCCCACTGACTTAAAATTTTCTGCTAGTTTCAGTGTACCATTTGAATTCTGGAGAGATGCTACTTAAGTAAGCAAAAATGTCACAACAGAAAAGGAAAGGAAGTTAAAAATTCTAGTTATTCACTAATTGACTTGTAGAAGTCTACTACATTTGAAAATAAGATAATAAATAGAAAACAATTGATTTTAGTGTGAGAGCTTGAGCCTTTTAAATGTAAGTAATTTATTTTTATGGACCCAAGCAAAAGTAGGCTGGAGAAGAAGGTTTTTTTGTGTGTCATGGACAGAAGCATATTCTCACTGTATTAGATCAGCAAGCTAAAATTGACATTAAAATTGGAATTGATATTAAAAATTGGAATTGATATTAAATTGGAATTGAAATTATTTTTTTTCAATACAATTCAATTCAACTTTAGATCAGCTTTCTCTTACCCAAATTCATGATCCATGATGTTATTTTTACCTGAGGTTGTTAAACCATTGAGACTGTGGTCCTCTATCTCTAGTAGTACAAGAAAAGCAGATGGAGTTTATCGTCCATCATTAGAGTACATCTCTGCAACTGAGCAAGGCATTGCTGGTTCCTGAGCAATCAGTGTAAAGGGCACTTTTGAGGACACAGTTCACTGGTTAGATGAACACCATTCTAGAAATCTTTCTGTTGAGGAAGTCTTTGATGACTTGATTAGCAGAGTTGCTTGCAAGATGGATCCCACCACAGTGGTAGGCATTTCCACTCTATGGAGCTGGGAGCAGGGCTACTTCATGGATGGGTGCTATCAGACCTCAAATTGGCCAGTTCAGGCATGCTCCAGTGAAGAAGTTAAGTTCCGTGGGAGCTACACTCAGCCAGGGCAGAAATCCTAACACTAGGAGAAGTGGAGGATCGGATTGGATATTAGGAAAAAAATCTTCACTGTGAGAGTGGTTGTGCACTAAAACAGGCTCCCCAGCGCAGCTGTCCCCACGCCTGTCAGAGTTGAAGAAGTGTTTGGACAGTGCTCTCAGACAAAAAGTTTGATTTTTGGGTGGTCCTCTGTGGAGTCAGGGGTTGGACTCCATGATCCTTGTGGATCACTTCGAACTCAGATTATTCTATTATTCTATTGTTCTGTGGACATATGGTGAGACACATTTATGTGCCAGGAGCTGCATCACTAGCAACAGCCAGGACATGTCAGTTATCAAGCACACCCAAAGTCTAACTGTGTTCAGTTATGTCCGTGCCCATGTCCATGTCCATTTTTCCTCAACTGCTTCTTTTTCATTCTCAGGAATATATTTAATCTTCATTAATTTCTGGATAAGGGCAACAATCTAACTTTTGAAACAGCTCAAAACACATTGTACAGTGTCACATGACATTTCCCATCAATTGTGTTGTTGTCTGTGATGTATTCCTCTCCTCACCACAACAAAGTTTCTAGAAAAATTAGCATTTGGAAACTCCAGATAGCAGTAGTTCTTAAACATATGGAGAACTTCATTCAGTCCTAGAATCATTTAAGGATGCTGCTTGAAAATTTATTGTTTAATTACAAATTGAAAGTCTTGTCAAGATAATTAAATGTTTTCGTTTTTATTTGCGCTCAGTTCCTGGTAAAACATTCAGCAACAACAGAAAATAAAAAGGCAAATTAAGGAATTTTTTACTGAATCTCAGGAAAGGTCCAGATATTTGATTTTCTGTTAGAGTTAAATGAGAGGTTTTTGTTTTGTGTAAAACACTTCCATGATTATTAAGAGTAATCTCCACTCCTGAATTTTGCACTTTGATTTTTAATAATGAAGTTAACAGTGTAAAACAATTAGGTTACTCCCTACAAGGCTGACACAAAGGGGAAGATAATGGGTTGAACTGGGAAATTGAATAGACAATTCAGCTTTCCATATGGAAGCGCATCTTTAAATAAAAAAAATCTCCTAGATTAATGCTGCTGTCATTGAAATAGAAATCACTGTAATCTATAATCTGTATCTTCCAGTTTGCCCAACAGGCCACCTTTATTATTGGCCAGTTCCACCTGACATGCTTCAGAGACAGATGTGGAGAACCCCAAAGGAAAGAGACTTGGATTAATTTGTACTGCTGTACATGCTGCGTGATACTTGCACACACACAGCAACATTACCTTCCCTTCCAAAATTCTCTTACATAAATGCATGTCAATGTATGTGTATGTGTTTGAAAGAATATGAGAGGATCCATATTTTATGGTGTCTAAATAATATACTTCTAAATGCATTCACTCAAATTCTTTTTAAGAAATCCTAGGAGAATATCTCATACATATATACCATAGATTCAGTTTGCTTGTTTACAGTTTGCTAGATTATTTTGTCAGTAAAGAGGCAGTATATTTAACTCAGTTATTTGCATCAGTAATTTGATTAAAGATAGTTGGAGGATGAAGAAAGACATTGCCTAAAATATCCTTGGGAACATGGCTTTGTTACCAGAAATCTTTTGACACAGAGGAAGATAAAAAGAAGAGCTTATGATTTTGGACCATTGGAGATAAATTGTGAAGAGTGAAAAATTAGCTTTTGAGGAAGGGGAAATATTTAGCTGTGAGGCATTGCTATGGCAATAAGGAATCAGTGTGGAAGATTATGTGACAGGAAGGGAAGGATAAGTAGGGATAAAGCTGCATCTGAAGAATGAAGTCATCTTTCTTTATGCTGCTCTTATTAAGAAAGTTTGTTGGAAAAGAAATTGAGCTTCATTAGCCAGCCTCTGTTTTTTAAAAAGGAAGCAAGATGGTCAAGGCATTTCATTTGGTACTGTTACCCATGAGGGGACTCTTGATAGACACTTATTTAGGGGACTGGAATGCGGAGAAGTCTCTGAGACAGCCTCCTCAAGGTCCATGGGATTTAAATACAGTTCCTACATCCCATTTTTTTTTGCGGGGTACACTGTGTGTTGATACCTGAGAAGAAGGAGGAAGGTAAATCTACTAGTGTAAGGCTCACCTGCTTGATATTCTGAAACCTCCTGCCATGAGGCACGGGCACCCCAAATGCTCAGGCGCACTGTAGGGAGAAAGGTTCAGAGTAGGGTAAATACATGCTCCCTTCATCGCTAGAGGGCAACGGGATATTTGGAGTAGTAGGTAAGTAGAGAGATACTGATGGGAAAGAAAACTGAAGTTTTAGACAAAATATGTAAATTAGGGCACTTGGGATGTTGGAAAGATTTCATTAGGGAAGGGAAATGAGACTGGAGAAAGAAAATGTGTCTGTGAGGGTTAGGAAGCATGTGAGAACATGAGAAGGTTGTACTAGGAAGAAGACATGGAGATCTGAAGGGAACTGATATTTGTTGCATTGAGGGGAAATGAGGGAGATATGCAGAAGTGCTGTAAATGAATTAAGGGACACGTTGGAAGCCTGAAAGATTATGGAAGAAAGAAATGGGCTGACAAAAACTAATGATTGTAATGTGGATTCTTTAATAACCTGCCACTCATCTGAATTGGATCTCTTACTGCGTAAGGTAATATATTGGTCTAGTTTAAGTGTTGCAGATGAAGGCAGATGTATTCAGGTAGGCAAACCTAGGTATGTAGGGCCCACAAATCGACAACTGTTGATATCTAGTAGTTTCTTTGTTCAGAAACAAAAAGATGATGTCCCCAAAAAGTGCCTTTCTGATACCCTTGTTGTGAGTATCAGTACCTGGAAGGAATTCAGGTAAAGCTGTAGCTATTTCCATCCTCTAGAAGATGGTATCAGACTCATCCTAATTTTCTATTCTAATCATTCATCATCTCTTCTCATGCTTTTCTTTGACAAAACTAATTGGTATATAATAGCAACATAGTCAAACAAGACATACATTGTCACTAATTTACATCACTGCCTAAAGAGCCTCATGTCTTACACAAGACTTTCCTAAGTATTTTTCCTGTAATTAGATACCATTTGTAATTCTAACCCACAGTTCTGCAGCTCTGATAATTTTTAAATCAGTTTATTATGGTTCAGGAGTCCTTTGTACAGAAATGGCTGCATCCTGACATATTGTCATATTCAAGCATCAATAGCTCTGACATGTGAAAAGGTCATGCCACCAAATATTAACATTTCAAAATAGAAATTATAGTAATTCATTTAAATAAGGATTTTTTTTTTTTGCTGTCTGGTAGTAATAGAAGCAATCTATGCGGGATGAAGAACTGAGAAGGTCTCAGACCAGCTTCTCTGCCAATGTCATCTTCTTAAAATTGAGACTCAGAGAAGTTCAGATGGAGTGAGTAAGTTGTGATAAGGAGAGGCAAGTGTTCATCCATGAAAATGAGTATCATAGAGCTACTTCAGGAGGCAGCCCTGGAGTGCAAGAGCATAGCAAACAGGCTTTTTATGTCCACCTCAAATACTTTGAAAGGAATGGACTGATACATTTAGGGGAGAACAGTTCTGAATGTTATCAAGGGCTTTCTAGATTCTCCCATATGATAAATGATCATAACTAAAAGACAGACTTCTAGACTTTGTTTTTCCTTCTTACAAATGCCTACCTCCTATTAATTGGTGGACAAATTATATGGTAAGAAAAAGACAACTGAGGACATCAAAGAGACCATCTTGTTTAAAAAAAATGAATTATCATTCCAAAATATGAAGATACTTAGATTTTAAGTCAATTCTTGTTAGGCAAGAGAGTACTTTAAAACTTAAAAAAATTTAGATTCCTGAATGGTTTATGAAATTGACTATTATGTTTCAACTGTTCTGCAGATTCTACAACTAACTTTCAGGTGTATTGAACACAAATCAAAATAGGTTTGTTTTCAGTTTAATTATACTTGCAGTTCAGTGAAGTTTAGTTATGTGCTCAGCACACATGTGGATTGTAAGTCCTTCGGTGCAGAGTCTCTCTTTTCATTTTGTACATCTCCTGGCTTAATGGAGCCATTGTTTTGATAGGCCATTACTGTCATACACAAGGATAGAGCGTGTATCTGTCAGCAAATAAAACAAGTGAATGTACTTTCTGTTAGCTTTGTGCACATTTGTGATGAATGTATAATAATATGACTGCCTCTCCAGAAGGAATAAGAAATTTATATCAGTTCTTTATTGGCCCCATTTCTGAATGCTTATTATTTACAATAGTTTTTTGTGCTGTACTTGTTTTAATCATGGTACAAATTGTCCTGTGGGCAGCAAAACTGATGCAGCCAGGTTTTGTTTGGATGTTCATTTTCTTTCTCTGTAGCCACACTGTCCAGTCCCAGCTTCTCTCTGCTGAGTTCCCTTTGAGGTTCATCGTCACTCTTAAGAATTTCTCACATAAAAGTAAAAGTAAAATCCTTTCTCACATTTTTGACCATCTGGTCAAATATGAACAGACTGAATTAGACCCAGAATGGAAGGCCAACACTGTGACAGGATATCTCACTGAAAAGCCATCTTTGTTGCTTTGTCTGATTTTAGTTCCGGCTATGATAACTTCCTATCCAAACACCACCCTGGCAACACAAGGTCAAAAGAAGGAGATGAGCTGCACGGCGCATGGAGAGAAACCTATCATAGTCCGCTGGGAGAAAGAGGACCGAATCATTAACCCTGAAATGTCCCGTTACCTTGTTTCCACCAAGGAAGTTGGAGACGAAGTGATCTCTACTCTACAGGTAAGAAAATAAAGTGACCTGTGACTCATTTACATGTGTGAGATTGTTGGCTGGTTTGATTCTGATGGAGATGCACAGCTGCTTCTGTCCTAGAAGGACAGAGCCCCATCTATGGCACAGCCTTGAAGAGGTAGGCCACCAAGAGGAGGTAGAGCAAATGTCTGCATCCTGCCTCCCAGAAAAATCAATCCCCATCTCCATCTTCTCGTGCTCCAGAGCAATAAGAGAACAGGCCTGACTCACAGCCCCTGCCATCCTTTTTCTCAGGAGCAACACGGCTAATGCCTCGGCTTGTCCTTCCTTGGAGTGGCAAGGCTCAATTTTGAGCACACTGCCCATAAGTGCTGAATGAATATCTGACTCCTAGTCCAATGTGCATCAGTCTTAATTTCACCAAAATCATTAAGCTGTTCTGATATGAAAATGCTATCTTCTAAAGTACATTTTTTTTCTCCCTCTCTTTCACTCTGTGGGGCTTGTGAGCTACCATTTTACAAAGTCAAGTTAGTCATCAGATTCAAAATGAGATAGAAGGAAAAGACACATAGATAAGTAAGTAATCTATCTACAGCTACCAGTTGTATTTGATAATCATCATATACAGTAGCAGAAGTCACCAAGCCCCATAGCAAGTGGTCAGAATTTGCATCTTAGCTTCTGCTTCTCTCACAGGCAGGTCTTTGGTGATGTGGCAAGCATGCATCTTGCCTTGAC
>JANHGO010000072.1:46465208-46509717 GCA_024606505.1 Aquila spilogaster | reverse complement strand
CTGAAAAATCCCTGACTTAGTCTAAACACTACTTAGCAACAACTGAAAACATCAGTGTGTTATCAACATTCTTCTCAGAGTGAACCCAAAACACAACATCATACCAGGTACTAGAAAGAAAATTAACTCTATCCCAGCTGAAACCAGGACACATAGATAGATAATATAGGTACAATTACAGTAGATACCACAAGATGTTATAACATACTATAAGATATTATAGATCCAGCCTCAGTAGTCATTTTGACTTAGCCACTGGCAGGTAACTTTCAGAAAAGGCATCTAAGTCTGTTGAATCTGGAATGCGTACACAACCTCTATCTGTCTGTACTTTTAGGCACAAGAGACAAAGGCAATCCAGTTTTTAGGTGCGTGTTAGCTGTAACTCCTTCAAACATGAACATTGCTGAGAATATAGAAGAAATATTATGAAAAAAAGTTGTAGAGAGAATATAATTTCTCACTGGAGAAAAAAGAGTACTGACACTTCAGCATGCCAAATGTTCCTGGATAACCTATTAGACTAGTATTGAAGGAGGTCACCAAACCATGCACTTTCGTGTTTGTAGGATTTTTGAAGATTGACTGAGTGCTTTGAAGTTCTGAGATGTCAATTATCTTGAAAAAGGTCTGCTCTTGAAAGTAAAAAGATATTTTTTTTTTCTGAAAGGAAGGAAAATCCAACTTACTCTCCATTGGAGAGCTATACTTTAGACCATTAATGTTTAGGTTTAAGGGTGGTGTTTGTTGTAATGTCAGAGAATGAATAACTAAGTTCTTTGAAAGGAAGACTATCAACTTTGTTAGAATTGCAAGCCCCAGTACCTCAGATGTCCTTTCCACTCTGATTTACCATAGTGGCTGCTTCTTCTGAAAAATAACACAATAACCCAACCTCTCAAGCAAGTATATTAATTGCATACTTTTTCTGTGGATCAGTAGAAGTTCCAGCTTCTGTGGTTTCCATAACTGGCTGGTTTTGGGCCAATCTTCAACTGTAGTAGCAATGCACTGCTGTAATATGGTACAGAAAAACAGCTTTCCTCTAGTTGGCAGCTATGCACACTGCCTGTCTGATCACTGCATGCAGTTTCATGTGTGATAAAAGAGCATCCCTTATCAAATAAGAGCAGGAGCTTCCCTGGAGAGTCAGTTGCTGTTTGAATCTAATGAAAACCCCTCCGGCTCTGAGATAGCAGGCAAGCACGTCTGTACACCCTCACACATCTGCACTAACACACGTGCTGCTCCGAGCACGGCTGTTAGAGCAAACACCATTAGCGTCTTGGTGCGCGCGTAGAAGAGGCACAGCTTTAGCTTTAATCAAGCACCCATTAAGGACAAGCTGCTTTGGGGAAGTGTGCCATGGTGGGCTTCAGGTATAGCTGGATCCCCTGTTCTGGTGGCATGGCTATGGCACATAATACTTGCAGCTGGTCAGGTGGAGTGACTCCAAAGTTAAGGCCTGGACCGGCCCTTATTCTCTCTGGTACTGTATCTAATCATTCCTTGTTTTCTTTTTCTCTGTGGTTATTCTAGCTCCTTTTCCCTCTCCCCCACCAGCCTGTTTCTGGACCCTAGTCCTCAGGTATAGCCCTACTACTAGATAAAAACCTTGCTCTTCCTTCATGAAATTCACTGTGTTCTTAATTAGTTGATCTTGCTCCACAAGGTCACCCTAATGCCTTCTTTACTCAGAGGCAGAAGGTGAGTCCTGGCCCAGACAGTTGTTTCTGGGTGACAAAGCTGGTAAGTTAAGAAACAGCCTTCCAAAACATAAATAAAGATTAGCATCATTACATTTTGTTGTGGCTTCCCTGTGACAAATGGTCTTCCCACCTTCCTTCAGTCTATATGTAGGTTGTCCGTGAACAGTAGCTCAAATCACCTGATAAAAAAGTAGAGTGGCTTAGATGGATTTAGTCACTGATCATAAAACTAGACTGCCTCTCAGAAAGAAAGACATGGCAGCAGTCCCTTTACAGCCACCTCCTTCACTTCTTAGCTGTCCTCTGTACCACAGATACCTCATGCATGCAGATGCTAACCATTGATAGCATCACCACGAACTTGAAAAAAAACCCTGTTATGCACAGGTGATTCTTCTCCTCCATAATTGATAAAAGTTTCCACCTACTCTGTTAGTAACATTGCTGGATACATTTTTGCCTTTCATAGATAACTGTGACAAATCTCTTAAATGAGACTGTATGCTTTACTCTTCCAGAATTTCCGATGTCACCTGTATCTGAACAGAAAAGCAGTTGACCTTCGATGTCAAAAGAGGGTAGACAAATTTTTGTTTTGGTAGTTCAGGAGTGGACAGAATAAACGTTGACCTAAAATACTTCCATGCTTTCTACCTCTAAAACTAACAGACTTTTTCTTAGTGAAAAGCCAGCTGAAGCTATAAATCAACTTGGCTTGCTTAACAAGATTCTTAATGCTAAGAAGGAAATGATAGTAATTCCAGATACACATTTATTTAGTGCCTCAGTGTTTGTTGCATGACACCTTCATGTCAGAGAAGCTGGTCCAGCTTCTTGGTTGAAGGGAGATTTTATGAGGAGGGAGTGCCAAGAAAAAAGATGAGAGGAAAGAAGTGGCTTCAGGAATACTAACAGAAATGTGAAAAGAAATAGCTGCTAGAGTCGATGCTGAATCAGGAACCACAGGGCTAGAATGGCAGCCGTGAAAGCAGAGAATCTTCACTTAGCAGCTATTATCCTTCTCCCTTTCTTTTCAAGAAATGGGCATAAAAATCATGATCAGTGATTTGTTCTCTTCTTCTGAACCAAGGATAAGTAGTTCTCAAATTCCTTATTCACTAAGACATACAATATTAGAAAATTATGAGAGAGATCTGGAATAAGGAATCTAGTGCTGTCTTGAGAAATGACTCCTAGTGCTTGGGATGAGAAGACTTCTAAAGAATTTCTATAAAGGATAATGAGCCTTTAACATGAAGGGAAGAACTAAAATTATTTAAAGGTTGCCTGGGAGTCACAAGGAAAGAGATGTCTGCTTAAAATGGACTGCCTGCCTGCCTTCATCTGAATAAATGTCACACTTCCTAATTCCACTTTAGGGGTTATATATAACATGATAGAATGGTATTGTGAAAAAATTCCCACCTGAAAAGCAAGCTTTCATTAAGGTATGTATGTTCGTATGTAAATAATCTGTTGGAGGCAGTTGTGTTAGCCCTGCCCCTTCTTAAATCTGTCACCTATTTTCATGTCAGTGTGGAGCCTGAGAATTTTTAATCTGATCACCAGAACACTTCCAAGAAATCCTGTCTGCCAAGAAAACAGAATTGCTTCATTCACTTTCCTCTCAAATGTGCTTCTTAACTATTTGCATTCTATGTGTTTAATATATAAACCTAAAGCCATCAGTCAGACCCACACCTCCTTCCAGCAGGAACATACTAATCCCAGCTAATACTTTTAATGTTATGTTTCACCACTTAAACTTTAAAAAAAAAAAAACTTTAAAAATTGTTATCTATGACAAGAGCTGGTGGAATAACAGAAGAGGCTGTTGGGGAAAGGGAGCCTGGTCACAGTGTAAAAGTGAGTCTAGTGCCCTGTTGCTGCAGCTATCTTGGGTCTTGGCTGTGGTAATTCACCACTCCGTGCCTCTGCTGCCTCTGCCTCCCTTATAGTGCCTCTCATCCATGTTGACCACGACCTCTTCCAGGCAAGATTTGTTTCTCCCCAACCTCAGACAACTCATGCATCAAAGAGGCCCCAGTCATGTAACTAGCTACTACTGCAAAAGAAATCAAAGGTAATAGTAGTTATAAACACAAATAAACCCAAAGGATGCTTATGAAGGGAGATTCTGAATCTATTGAAGCTGTTCCCTCCACTGCTAGCTAACAGTTGTTCCACTGTATGGCTGAAGCATTGCAGCATTTGTTTATCAAAATGGATAGGAGTCTATGCCTGGCTTCCTCCGTCAAACTTCATCTGGGCAGGATAAAGGCACGCTTCCCATGTGGCCAGTCAAATGAGTTTGCTTTGCTGCAACACCTGCAGTAAAGCCAGCAAGCTGTGATGGAGAACTTGCTGTGCTCTGCTCACCAGGGTGCCTCTAAATGCTCATTTTAGTCTTTAGGAAAATAATTCCTTGTTGAGAATATAGGAATGTCAAGATCTGTCTGATTCCTACTTTTCCTTGTGTACGAAAAGAATAGCATTTATACATAGATGCTAGCCTTTTGTTTATGTCCAATTTCTCATTAAAAATGCATATATCCCACAAGATGTCAGTAAGGGTGTCACTGCCTGTTCTGCATTTGCAAAGATAAATTATCCATGATATGTTGTAAAGGAAGATAAAAGTCACCATCCCTAACACCTTCAAAAAATGCTTGTAGGAAGAACAGCAATCATACTATGTCAAATTCACCTGAACCCAGTATTTTGATATTTCTTAATCTGTCTTTGCTCCATTTTTTTTCACAGTCCCATGGTCTGTAAAAAGTGTTTTCTGTGGCAGAACAAAACAAAGTCCCCTGGTCTGATTGTCTACTTTGTTTTACTGTTTTCTTCTCCTAACATTCTGCCATCTTTAAACAAAGGGCTTTTTCATTTATTTGCTTCTTCATACTTACTTTGTGGTTATCTCGGATAGGATACAAAAATGGCCAAAATTGGTAAAAATCTCTAGCTGGATTACTTGCATATCTCCTCAGAATCAAAGAGTAAGGTAAAGGGAAAGAAAACCAAAAATAATTCCAGTGAACTGAAACTAGTCTTGTATCCCAGAGTGTCCTTTCTCATGAGCTGGTGAGCTGCCCTTGCCTACCTTCGCCCTTACCCTCGTGACAGGCAACGCTCTCTTTCAGCACCTATTTCTTAGCCAATAAAGGCAAAAACCGTGTTAAATATGAGGATGTGAATGAACTACAGTACAGCTCAGTTTGAATTCCAAGTCAGTGGTGATGGATTGTAACACTTTCTATCTGTCTTAATTACTTATTTATTTTCATTAAATGCACAGTCTAAAAGATGCTGTAAGAAATGTACGGTAAATCTTGGAAACATGAAAATTCTCCCTAGACACAAGTACTTTCTCTTGTTAGTAAAACAGCCCATTTTTTTCTTAATGAGGTCCTCCCACTATGAGAAATGAACAGGGTCTGAATGCTGTTTTCTGCTTCTTCAGACCATTGGCACAGCTTTGATTTAGGGACTTGCACTTTAATCACCCATCATGTGTCATTACCCCGACAGGCGGCAGCAGCCGCAAGATACAAGCTCCAATAAATTGCACTGAAAATCGCTGAAGCGATCCTTTGTTGATTTTCCTTTACAGCTATTCAATGGCAGATCAGCTGTCATAACAACACAGTGCCTGTGGCAACAGGGTGAAATTAAATGTGAAGTATGTTCAAGGTAGCTGGTAGAAAGCTGGAATATCCCTTTTCTTCTGTACATTCAAATGCTTTCTACTTCTCTCAGTAATGCCAAGCCTGTGGCAATTGGCTAAAATGAATGCTCTCTCTTGTAAGATAATTGCCAGATGTACTGCAGTACAAATGCTCAAATGCTTTTGTATGCAAATCTTTGCAATACTCTCATTTAAGGAAAAGAAGGGAGGTAAGGACTTCTCTCTTTTAAAAAAAAAAAAATTTTCTAATTGGGTGCAAGGAGAAAAAGAATATAGCAGCCCTTTTTCTTTTCTTCAAGGCTGGTTGCACAGCAATGTTTCTAGCAGGAAGGTGAAACAGATTTCTCTCCAGCTAGCTAGCTAGAAAGTGCACATAGAGTCTGCAATGTCTTTTCCATTTGTACCAACAGTATCATATTTATTGTTTTTTTCAGAATAGTTGTCTCTCTCAGCTTTGTGTTGCCCAAATAGCAACATTCAAAAGGAAGCATGGGTGAGGTTTATTTCCAGAGGTTTTCTGTCTATTGAAATTTTCATAGTGGATACAGAATACTGAGGCTTTCCTGAAAAGTGACCGGTTTAACAAATTTGTGATGATTTCATCTTTTGAATACCTTCACATCTTCACTTTTCTTGGAAAGCCTCATAAGGGATAGGATTTACAAGGTACGTACTCTAGCTGCTGTTTTATTCTCTCCCTTTATTGAACACCTTAGTAATACTTAAACACAGCCAAACCACAGATATTTTTACAGTGTGTCCTCCTTTCTCAATCTTAATACCTCCTGTGTCCTGTAAAATTACTATTTTATTCAGAGAAGGGTTTACATGGCTCTCAGATTGCAATGTACTCTGTGTCCAGGTTTGGCCAGCTGTGGTTAGTAGACTCTGAAAAACAGAGATCATTTCAGATCAAGGATTACAGCTCCTGTCTCTGAATACTGCTGAAACAAGACTTGAAAATAATGTCTCCTCTGCTTTCCTCCTTCAGTTGAGAAGGTGGTGGTGCAGTGATTGATGCAAGCTGGATAGATAACCCATTCATAATAACCTTCATCAAGAAAGTGAGCTCACAAATGTCAGTATATTGTATTTGGCACAATACTGCAAACTCTGCTGTGCTAGAATATAATAAATGGTAATCCTGAAAGGCTGTTATCTTGGGGGAAATATTCTGGAAATTATTCTTACTGATAATTTGGAAGGTCATTTTCTTGAAAGAGAACTTAAAACATAACTATTCAGATTTAGGCTTGCCTGCACATGAAATGTGAAGGAATACCCTTCTGGAACACAATATGTCTCAATGACCTTTTAAGAAAAGTATATGGCAGTAAGCGTAGCACACTTGACAGCCAGGATTTCAGGATTGCTCATCTTGGAGTTACTCATTACTCATCTACCAGCTTTAGTTTAGTAAACATTACTCCTCCTAGTTTGATAGGACAGGTGGAACATCCTCAAATCTCTGATGCTCATTGTTATCTTCCTTTCCACCTCTGGCTGCAAAATGGTTTAGTGCCCCGCTCCTGCTCCTGCTCCTGCTCCTGGCTCTGCCACCGTGCCCCTCCTGAGCTCTACGCTACCTCTAAGCCTTGTTTGGGGGAGTGGGCAGAGACCACCCGAGGGTGAGAGTCACTGGCTCGACCTGCAGCAGCTCAGCCGGCTCCTTCGGGTGGAACAGCTTTGCAGGGCACACTCCAGGCATCCTATTCAGAAGCACAGCAGCGGAGCACTAAGTGGTTGGAGCTGGATGTGAGGGCATTTGGAGGTTGTGGTGACATCTATCATATGATACCATATCAACTGGAAGATGGGGAGAGAAATGAGTAGACACGGTAATTAAATTTGAACATTTATCTCAGAAATTCTCATTAGAACACACCACTCAAACTAAAACATTCTTTAATTCTTTTTTTCTGATGTTTTCTTAAAAAAGTGGCTCTAAATCTCAGTCAGCTACACAAAAGTGTGTCTTCATACAAATAGTGTTAGAACAGTGTTCTGATAGGTTATTTCTTTATTTTAAAATATAGATGCTGCTGTGAATATATTAGTTTCATTTGTGGGGTGGGGGCTGTATGCAGTGCGTTTGCTGGGTTTAACGTTGGCTTCTAATAGAGGAAGTGCATGCATGATCTGTTGTTGCTAATTTTTATGTTTGCAATGTCATCAAGAGTTGGGCCTACATCTCACTAACAAAGAATAAACAAACTTGAATCAAGAGAGCATTGTAAAGCAATAGTGGGATGTAAATTAATTTTGTGTGTGTGTGTGTAGTATACATGACCATTTCCACTTCAGAAAAGCTAGCTGTTATAGTACTGTGTTTTTGCCTTTCCTTTTTCCTTTCCTTTCAACTCTTTTCTCTGTGTCCAGTAGTGCCAGCTTTAAGGTACATCTCATTTACAAAGTAACCATATTGCAGCAGGACAAAGCCTCAGGCTCAAAGAGGATGGTATTCTCATGTCTCACATCATTTTCCCTTCACACCCACTGGTGCGTCTTCCTCTTCCTCGCTGTCACCATTCTGCAAACCTCAAATCTCTGCCATCACTTCCTCCTTTTTTTCCATCCTTTTCCATCCCACACTAATTCTTCTATCTATGCATTTCAGAGCTCCCTATTATTATTCTCATGTGAGTTTAGGATTTGCAGAATGCTATCTGAACAGCAAGAACAGTGGACAAAGTCTTAAATTACAGTATTTCTTCTTACATATCAGGGGGTTTTCTGCACTTTGAATGACGTAATCACAATCTTTTTCAGCACAAGACCTACATTTCAAAAAGTTATTCGCTGTTTTTTATTATTGAATGCTGTCATAAGACCTTCATGATGATTCTTTATAATTTTTCATTTTATTTATTTATTTATTATGGCTCATTGTTTATCCCTATCTTTAATTTGATGTAAAAAACTAAATTTTGCATAGGAAAGGAAAGAAAGAGACAATTAAAAATATATTTCACAATAAAAAACATATTTCACAATATCTTAAAAACTATGTAGGATATAAACTACATGTGACTATCAAGTGACACAGATGCCAAATCAGTTACATACATTTTTCTGTATGATTCTCCTGTAGTAAAAGAAAAATGTAAAAATATATGCAAATATTTTATGCTTTAGATAAGAGTTTATTTCTTTTTATATATAATATCAAATGTCACTAATAGCCAAAGACAATCTTTTACAACTGCTTCCATCAGTGCCATTTGAAGCTTTTTTTAAAGCAAGCAATTTTGCCTTCAAATATAAAGTGTCATTTTTTGTATTACTTTCTTTTTCTCTTCAAAATAGTTTTTCAAGAATTGCATGGTAGCTTTGTTCATATCCCTCTGTGAAAATCCTATGATGGTATTCAGTATAAATACTGCGTATAGATTCTGTGATAATCAACATAAAGACAAAAATTAAATTTACATCTGGGAGGCATAGAAAAGGAATAGAAAATGCAAGAGCTGTCTACAAACTGAAGACGCTGTATACAGAAGAATTTAAGGCATTGCTTCCTATACCCACCCCTTCCTGCTGTGCTTGTCAGGTATAATCGGAAGAAAGGATTTGAAAATGCAGATTTACTTTCAGCAATATAGATGTATTTGCTTTGTGGGAAACATGTTTCCTTCACCCTAACCATTAAGATTCAACCTCTGCATCAGCGTGTGAGCTCCCATCCACGTTGTTCATTCAGATACTTGTTTGGTATGTGATGCTTGAACATATCTAAATCTGTCACTTTTATATTTCTTGGGAAAAAAAGGAAGTGTCCACTTATGGCCACAACAATTGATTTCTGAGTGTCTTCACCATATATATAACTAGAGACGCATGGCTCCACTTTTAGATAAATCTTATTAGGATCCTGCAGGGTTAAGGAATGAATCGATTTGGTCTGTCAAACCAGGAGATAATGAAAGAATGAGCTCTTACTGTTGGCCTAATTACTTATGATTAATCTAACCCAATGCATTTTTTTTTAACTGTCTCCATCAGGCCACAGAATAATTAGTCTTACATTCACTTTCTGTTTTCTTTTCCATACTCAGTTAGAATATTTGATTATGTAGGAATTGTGTTGTCTGGACAGTATGTACAACTTTATGACATTAACTTTACTTTCTCTATCATCGTTTATGCAGTGCTTACCTTCCACCTGCCAAATTCTTGGTAGCCTCTGGGAAAGCAGTGTCGTGTAACTATGAATGTTGGTGAACACATGACCAAATTCAGAAAAGAGAAATGATTCTTCAGGGAGGGAATAAATGCTATAGTTCCAACTACAGTTCTTGACTTGTGAAACAGTATTTTCCATTAAAATTGTTATTTTATTTAGAAATGTGCAAACCCTCCTGCTGACTTTGCAAAAGTGTAAGCAACAGTATCCATTAAGAATTTAGATGTTTATGAAAGTTGCTCACTGTATGCATTTATCAAAACATTAGAACAGAGCCGTCTGTGCAGGTACAAGTATGTGATTGCTATTGTGAAATTGTTTTAGCTGTGGTAGCTGTGAGTCTACACCCTGGCATATTCCCTTGTGCAAGCTGCTGTGTTCTCAGGTGACTGAGGAAGCAGCCCAGTGTGGGCAGGTATTGGCAAGGATGCTGTTTAAACTCCCTGCTGTTAGGATTGAAGCTTCTTCTGCTGAAAGTTTCTGTACTTCATTTTGCAAAATATCATGTGATGCCATTATGCTGTAAAAGTCCAGCAGGATCTCTTTCTCTCTTTGATCTATGTAAGTTAATGACCTCAATTACCAATATCTCTGTGTGCCCATGTGCATGAACATGTGGGCACTCACATAAACTTGTTTGATGCTCACGTAAAAGAAAGAATGCAAAAAGGAACAAAACCCATCCAGATGTGGTCAGATGGTATAAGGTTTTCCTGAATGTACTTCTTATGCTCTTTACTTAGCCATAATGCAGCTTTCAGAGAGACACATGAAATGATTGATCTTTGGCTGATCCAATGAAGGTGACTGATTTCAAATCTTTGCAGCAAAAAACAATGACACATCTAGTTTTGTAGCAGAAAAAAACCTGAGAGCTATGATGGGAATCCTGCCTTCATTAAACACTAAAATTCTTCTTGAAAACACATTAAATTTTTCTTGTCTGTGACATTCCTGTTAATGTTTTTGCATTAAACATAGTTCCTAAAGATACATTCTCCAAAAAATGCATCCTAAGTGTTACGTTCCTAAAACCATTTCTTCATTCTTAAAGCAGAACGCTGATTTATAAAAATAGTATGTATACAATTGTCTTTCATGTAATCAGTGACATGTTGAAGGATGCTTAGCAAAGCAGATAGCTATTTAGGAGTTTAAACACATGTTGCTAGGGGTTGGTTTGGGTTTGGGGTTATGTTGTTGTTGTAAAATTTGCTTAAACTTTTAAGAAAAAGTCTGTGCATATATATTGTATGCCATGCTCTGTAAGTATATGTAATCAAGCACCAGCAAATGTTGTAAGTCTTCGGAAATGAATAGCAAAGCAGCAATTTATGTCAGTTGTCTGGCTTTCAGTCAGTACTGCAAGTCCTCTCAGTTCCATTTCCCCATTCTGAACTTTTCTGGTATCAGTTAAACTCCTAAATAATATCAGCAGTGATCTAATAAGAACATTTTTCTACTAATTGACGTGCCATATTGAGAGATAAGTACCTGAGAAACAATCCTGTTCTCTTACTTCCATCTCTTTCCTCACAAAGGACAAAGGTTTTCAAAGGATCAAATGTCTTTTCTGAAAGTCAGATGATATAGGCTTGTGACCACAAAATGAGAGAGAAATAGGCAGAGAAAAAGAATACTTCAACAGAGCTATTGCATAAGTACATTTTGTTGCAAATCTTTAGAGCAGTAGAAAAAGCATCTGTTAGAGGGTTATTTTTTCCTGACTTTTAATTACTAGTCATTGATTTTGGTAATTGCACACATGTACATGCACAATAGTGCAGCAGGATTTCACTTCTGTGGTCTTATCTCAAAACTGGCTTTTAAAATGAGTGCCTATTACTGTAAGTGCTCCATAAGAAAGCAGTGCTCCGCTATTTTTGTCTTACTTTGCAATGCAGCATAACTGTTGCATTTACAACTGGTACAAGTTGGCTCTTTGCCATGCACTTAGAGCCATAAACCCCTACTTTCAGCAAGGAAAATCTCCTGCTATCAGATTTTTAAGTGGTGACTTGCCAAGCTGAAATAAGGAAGTACAGACTTTTCATAAGTGGTTGCATATTGTTGTTGAAAATCCAATTACCATTTGCTAAATGCCCATCTCTAAGATTTAAATAATAGTTAAATGAAGTGCCTAGCTTTTAAGGAAAATAAGCATGCACCTAAATGGTGAGGAAGACGATTACAAGAGTGCATAGCAATCTTGGGTGCCCTCAGGAATTTTGCTGACTCCATGTAGCATCTGTCTGTTCCAAGACGTATTTCAGGGAACTCATCAGTGGAGGGGCAGATGTGAACCATGACTTCTGAGTTTTGATTGTTTATAGTGACCCTTGCCTTTCTGGATCTACTTTGTTTCAGCATTCCCAGCAGAATAACTCGTTGCACAGAGGTGCTAACACTGTCCCTTTTTGGTCTTAAGCCTTTCAGCGTGAAACTGGTAGACCTCCCAAAACACTTAAAGAGGTATTCAAAAACTGAGAAAGGAGAGAACGACCTGGCCAGAAAGACTAAGGCTGGCACTACCCACTCTTTAGCTTGGCTAGAATGACTAGGGCTTCTTCCTTGGCTGTGACCTGCTTTTAACCATTGCTATCTGGTTAGTTCACCTGTTAAGGCACAGTAGCAGAATAAATCAGATTCCCTTCTGGAAGAGGGGGCTCAAATGTGCAATCCAGTGAACACGGATGAGCCAGTGGCTTGGCATCTGCTGAGCTGTGGTAGGTGTCCATGTCTCTGCCTAGCACAGGGGATATGCAAAGTAATTACTTGACAATTAAAGAGGCTGAATTTCCTCCCATTTGCTCTGGGCTAGGCATGTGGACCTGGGCAGTTACCATGGCTTTGCTGATACACAGTAAGTTCTTTGGATGCTACAATTAAACTGTGTATTTATGTGCTTATATGCATATACCAATATATATGCATGCAATTCCCAGTAAGTTCCTTAGATCTTGTCCCTATTCAAGGCTATTTCTGCTTTTGCTGATTAGTCTAGCATACTCTAATAGTAACATTACTTAGCTGTATTACTATAAATATCTCACCTGGACACTTTTTCTGGAGCAAGAGTTAACTTTTTACAGCTTAGTTAAAATTACTTTCAAAAGCAGGGGACACACGAACGGACAGATGAAACCCAAAAGATAAACCTGAAACAAATTTCATTTCAGGTCCCGCATTTGAATGAGCAAGCTGTATGTGTGAAATATAGGAGCTTGAAAGCACCAGGGATTTAACTTGGGGCCATCCAGGGATACTTTTGCCTGGAACACACAGGAGTTAGAGTACTTTTAGGGGATATGTCATGTACTTCCAGCTTGCTTGTACCAAGACAGGTTGACTTACCAGTGAATTAGCCTGTTTCTCATGCAGTGTGATGTAAGCCAACCCAGGGAACATTACATACATGCTGAAATGCGAGTGACCTCAAGGAGTTATACTCTTACACCAGAGTAACTTACTTGCATGCTTTCATGCCCAGAAAATGGAAAAGGGAGAGTCATATTATATGAAGTGTTATAAACCATCTAACTGGTTCAAGTCAGGGAGTATCTGTGCTCTTTTTTGTCTCTCCCCATAAAGCTAGCGGGGGGTGTCCCCAGGTACCATTGGATACCTAAGCAGGCGTAATTGTCATTGTTGAGATAATGATCTGGAGGGGGTTGCTTCTTTAATTCTTTTACTCCAAAGAAGTTTAAGATATGGACTCTGTATCCATTTAATTTGCATCATTTTATGTTTCAGCAAGATAGTGAGAGTGAGGACTTTTCAGAGCCTTTGTGCAAGTCATGTAATGGTTTTTAAGTCTGGCATGCTCTGTGTGTACCATGCGATGTTTTCCCAGCAAAAAATTGCCTGTTTGCTTTAAATCTGATTTATTCATACAACTCCTTTAAAGGTCTTTTACCCTTCCTTCCCTTCCCACTGGAAACCCACTTTTATGTCCCTGTGGAGGCCAGGGGAGAAAAAAAAATCCACATTTCTAAATGCACAGAGGACTTTATATGGAAAAGGCCAACATGATTACTGAAAGTATGAGGATGAACACATTTTTAAATGTGGGTGTCTCTTGTAGTCATATATATACATGCATTCTCCCTGTGCAAATACATATATGCATGCACATACACGAATATGAGTAATGAATGCACAAGTAACTTCATAGCACCCCTTGACATATTGTTTCCACTGAGTATTTTCAGGAAAAATATGTTTTCCAGCTAAATTTTGCGCAGTATTAATTGCTAAACCAATCTGCATAGCATTTAAAAGGTATAGAACTTATCTGCCGGGAATAATCTTTAATCAGCATGTTTGCCTCAAACTGTTGAGTCAAGCCAGGGTTCTAAATTTACAGTAAACTCTGGCATCCTTGTTTTGACTATGTGAAAATTTTTCATTTGTTTATGCTTTTCCAGAATTAAGTCTGTGATCTACTTGCAATAGAAATATTTAATATATATTCCTTGATTGCTTCTACAGCTCCACTAATTTTGTATGGGTATACAGATTTTATTTCTCCTTTTGGAAGCATTTTCTTTTAATGTGTTGTTATAAAGGATGTTACAATCAATAATTATAAAAAATACTGCAATTAAAAAGTTAAATGAATAATACATGAATTGTAGATTTTGACTCATAAAAGATTTCTATTGACCAAGACTGAGAACTTTCCAATTCTTATGATTTGCATGGAGGAAAAACCACACTTGGTTCTGAATCAGGAGCTTTTTTTAGGAGGAACAGTCATACTTTGCTTATTTTTAATATCACAACAACATTTTTGAAAGACAACAACACAGGTATGGAACATACATGTACAAATACAGATATAACATCTTTATGAGGTAAAGAAAATGACTTCTGAATGTTAACTCCTTTATTATGTCTCTCACATCAACTGATACTAATAGTGCTCCAATATACCGTTCCAGAAATCCTGATTTTTCATTTCTTGACTTTTTAAATATTTTGTAGTTCACATCATGAAAATAAATGTTATTATTTTATTCACTTTAACTTAAAAAAGTATAGTGCACACTGAAGTAGATACACTGATGATTATTCTGAAGTTACAGAGTAAGAAGGGCTACTACATATGTACGTATTTAGTGTTTCAAGCCTCAGAGCAAAGTTAATGATGCATATAAATCGTTATTTATGCAATATACTTACATAATCCATATGCTCACTCTATAGAAACAATATGTAGGAGGCAACAGAAAAGTCAAAGAGATTGACCTTGTACAGTTATGAAGCAGTTGGACAGGATGGGTACACTTGGGTCTCCCAAACTGCTCTCCTCCAGTGCCACAGGAAGAGAGAAGGAACCAACAGAAGTTAATGGTATCTCTCAAAAAAAAAAACAGTTTGTTGATTTTGTTTTGCAGGAACATATCCCTGTGCCCCTATTCTGGAAAAGCCTGACTAGTGTTTTGTGTATCTTTGAAGCCTGTTCAAAATTTGTGCTTTGGGGATTGCTGGGAGGAGCAAGTCTGCTCCCGGTTCCCCAGCTCCCTCTTACCCTGTTTTAATCTATCTGGAGGATTCAGCGTGATCCAGCCTTCATCGCTTGTAGCTTCTGCGAGCAGTCTATTTTCAAGCATCTTCACAGGGATCCAGTCTCATTCTAATCTGTTTAGACACATCGTAGGCAGTTTTCCTGAGGACTATATCTGCGGCAGGTTGGAAATTTTGTTCACTACCAGCTATTTTTCTGTGGCTGTTTCTGTCTGCAAATAGCTTCATGAAAATATTTTGTATGCCCAAACACAGCCTTCTGAAAAATCCAAATAAACCAAAAAGTCTCTGTGGGATTTTGCTAGCCTTAAGGGAAAAGAGTGGATTATCAGACCTGAAAAAAAAAATGTTGGGAGTCTATATATATCTCTTTTTTTAAGAAGCTATAAGCAGTGAAAAGCAGAATTGAGTTTGTAGTGAAAGCACAACAGACATTATGCTAAAACCATGGTACGACTAACATCGAGACATCAAACCTTCAAATATATTTGCAAAAATATGATGGCAAAAACAGATTATATTTTACCTGGTCAAGAAGATGCCCGTTATAACAGTGAGAAATAGAAACTATTAAGCTTATATAAGAAAGCTTCACGTGTCTGAACTGCCTTTAAAACAGTTTGCTCTCTATGTGGCATGCAGACAAGGATGCAAGAAGTGTGTTTTTCTGTCCTACGGCTTACAGGAGAACGAGGAGATGTCATTAACTGCAGTGGGTTTGCTATCTACACGTCTTCAGCTTCATTATGTTAACTGTGCAGGCTGATGAACTGTAATTGTTTCCTGGCTACCATTGGTAGGAGATAGGGTGACAAAGGGTGTTGGAGCACTGCTAGGTTCCTGTTTCTCTCATTGATCTCTATGAGAACAATCATTATGATAATGATTCTAATCCAAGCTTCTGTAATATAACTGAGAAATAAATGCTTCTTGGTTAATATGCCTCAATTAACGGGTCACCCAGTGTAGCTGCAGCAGGTTGCAAGTAAGTAGCTTTCAGGATCTGAGCCCAAATGATTATAGGTTTTCTTTCCCTTTTTAGATGAAATGGATTCATAAGCCTTACTCAAATGAATCACTCTTGTAGTCATTAATTATAGTATACACATGTTAATGACATCATTATCAGGAGATAACATAATGTTCCATGGACCACGTGTTACAGTTGTTTCCTGTGCAAACAATTGTGCTTGATAACACAGTCTGTCACAAAATGTCAAAAGAAACCACATGGTGTCTTGAAATGACTGTGAAATTATCACGTGTCACAGCTATGTATGTCATAAACAATACCATCATGACTGAATTTTTCATTAGCTTCTTGGGTGAGGGATACTGAAGAGAACAAACAAGATCTTGAACATCTCACGTGCAGCACATAATGCAGCACTGAATTGTTTAAAGCATACCGTGTGACTGAATTAAAATGCATTAGTGATGAATTGAGGATATGCATAGTAATAGGCAATATTAAGGACCTTTGGTGATTTTTTCTTGGTTTTATTAAACATAAACAGAAAGGAATTAATTTTTTAATATTCTATGGCTTAGTTCTCTTCTAGCACCTCCCTTTCAGCTTGTATGAGGACTGGATAGTAAGACTGTAGGAGAGTTGCCAGTGCAACTCTTACTTAAGCAAATTAAATCCTAGCCAAGCAAAAGTCAGTGACAAAGCTCCTCTGGACTTCTACAGGACCAGAACCAGGTGGCGTATCGAGCTCTAGAAGTGTGAGTGATCTCACTTACACCCCTACCGCGATACAGCAACGGTTTCAAGCCCATGGTCCGCCCATGGGTTTTGGTGTGGGCAGTCACAGGAACAGAGCTCTTCCCATTATCCGAGGCAGCAGGGCCAGCGGGTTTCCCACAGCACTTAACTACTAAACCCTTCCTGCCTTTGCTTCTGTGCAGCCCAGTTCAGTAAGAAAAACTGAACTCCTCCTTTTTGTTATCTATGGATTTTGGCAGTGTTACCATCTTCTAAAGTTTTCCGTCTGAACTATGAAAGTGACAATTTATTGAGCTATCTATTTTTGGTTTTCCTGTTTTTCTTTTACTGAAGTGAGAAACGTGATTATTCTCCTTCTGGAAGTAAGCTGTGCAAAATTGCCAAGAGGCATGGGTTCGCCAGGCACAGAAAGGTTGAATGGTTTTCCCCGGGGCTGCAAAGGCTGCTTGTTACAGGACTGCCAGGAGCTTTCTTCCTCTAATGCTGCCTCCTCGGTAGGGTTATGTGGAACCTGCTGACAAATGGCTCCCTAAAAGAGCTGTCAATATCATCATCTTCCAGACTTGTGCTTTTTTTAATCCACAAGACTGTGTGTTTAGATGCTCTGATGATAACAATAATACTGCTTTAGTCACGCAGTAATTAGCCATCAGTAACAATGTAGACGAAGGGTGCTACCCAAACTTTGCTCCTCCATCCTCTTTCCCTAACCATTGAATTTCAAAAAGTGTGTGCTCCTGATGCTGATGCTACTTTTTACGAAAAATACATATGAGCCAACCAGCCTCCCTGAAGCAAGTTGAAGATAGCTGACATGCAAATATTTTAGAAAATTTGAAGTTGAAAGACCAGTCTCTAAAGCAACATCTTAGTTTACATTTTTGTACTCTATGGTTCTAGGTGATCCCGAAAGAGAAAACCATCTCAGAGGCTGCTCTTGAATTATATCTCTCCTTACCAGTAATAATGAGATGGGAATTCTTGACAGATGACCTGTTTTTACGCTTCCTGAGAGGTTTCAATAAGATTAAGATAATGATTCAGATTCCTTTCTGTTTCCACCTGAATTGGAGTACCAAATCTTCCAATGTTCCCTGCAAAACTGATTATTCAGGTTTACAGTCTTGCAGTTACCAACTAGCTCAGCCCTGATACATGCAATAAATTACCAGTGACCCTTTTTTCACCCCCTTGCCTCAAAGTCCCATTCTCTGCAAAGGACATCATCTAATTAAAAAACACAACAGGGGCCTGCTCATACACGAGGGTAGACTTAGGTGGGGGGGGAACTGTGTGACATTACAGGGATTTATTCTGGCAAAGTCTGAGGCAAGGAACGTGAGCTCTGGAGAGAGGTGTAAGAGACTAGTGAGATTTATGAGAGACTGGCAGAGCTGACAATAGAAACGGGAAGAGTTACTGGAGCTGCCAGCAACTTTGCAAGCTTTTGGAAAGAAAAATCAAAGGATTATTATTTGTTAGCAGCAGTATTAAAAATGTGTTTAACTGACACAGGGCTGAGAAGGCTTTTCCTTTCTTCGGTGCTGCAGATATGATTGCATTTATATCTTTTTCTCACAGTTCACTAGAGTTCAGCTTCTTAATGAGCTGTTCGTTGTAAGACTAGTTTTGGGCACTCTGTCTCTTGGTTGATGCCGCTCATACATAACAACTGAGTCAAGTACACAGCATAAATACAGGAACATTTCGGGAACCACACAACTTTAAGAAGTTTCCAAGTTATCCTTGGAAAACCTTTGTGAAATATGAGTTTGGATCTGTTCTTTTCTACCTGTGTAACTACCTCAAAAGACAGCAAACACATGCCACACATTACCTGTAGAAATAATTCATTGTCTAGATAATCAGGGCATATTTTTAGGAAGACTTCAATTGCGTTCAAGGGTGTCCAGCAATTTTGCAAAGCAGCTTGAACACCTAGACATAAAGGAAAGAACATAACATCTGTCAAAGAAGGTCAGAAGTAACCTTCTAGGAAACCTTAATTTTGCCACAGAAAATAGAGTAAAATGAAAGTATCCTATGTGGCATTCAGCAAGCCTAGCCAAAAGACCAGTCTTCTTTCTTGCTTCATTTCATTTCCTATTTTCTAACCAACTGCATGATCAAAAATAAGGTAGAAATAGGACAAGTAGCATCATTCACTAACTGCATAACCCTGAGCACTTTGTACCCCCTGTACTAAAGGAGACCTTACCTTGTTGGAAAACAAAGTTTGTGTAATTAAAGGTTATCATCAAACACGATCACAACAAAATAGCAGACTGTTGGGAAGTTTCAGTTATTTTGTTTATTGAAATTTGGGGTGCTTGAATTTACCATTTAAAATAAGTTTCTTTTTTAATCCATATAAGATTAATCCAGAGAGGATATCTTATGGTTCTGGATATACTTTAATTCTTACATATTTTTAAGGTCTGCCACCAGTACAGTCTGAATATTTAAGTCTTCAAAATAGATTTCTGTCATTCAAGTTGCAGGTTTCAATACTAACGGAAGATGGAACACACTCTTTGAGCCAATTGCTGGATCTGGAGAAATGGACAAAGCAGCCTGGTTGAATAGTCCCCCTAGGGAAAAGAAATAGGAATTTCATTCCTAGGAATTGAGGAAAAAAACTGTTGTCCACAAGATGTCCTGAAGGTGTCCAATGTCATCAATGACCCACTTAACTTACTAGAGGGAAAAGAAAGAAAAAATAAATTGGGATGGAGAAGCAATCTGCTTTTATCACCCTTTTCCTTGCATAAGTAGTTAAGATAAAGTGGTGTACTGGTGGTTTTGTCCAGTTTAGAGTTGTAGTTGCAGCTGCTTTGACAGTGGCAGCACCTACCTTTTTAGAACATTCATATTCAGTTATTAGTTTGGCATCATGCTGCTATCGTTATTACTTTCATTTATCTTACTAGTAGGGAAAGTGAAAAAGTCATGTCATTTTTCAGCATCTTTCAACTGTGAATTCTCAGTGAAATACTATGGGACAAAGGTGTAGTACCTTACCAACAAGGGATTTTTCATGCCAAATTTCAAAGAACACCCAGATTTTCCATCAGTTAACACAGAGCAGAAGTGCAAGAGTTTCTCAAGACAAAATCTCAGGATGTTTTTTACAGGATCTTAGGTAATATGATAAATCTTTCATTAAAAGCAGCTACCAAAAAAAGCTGAGTTCAAGTAGTTATTTGCAGAGGAGAAGTAGCATGGGTATACAACACTAGATTGTGTCCTGCCCATCAATCTTGCAGTGTTTTTAGCAAGAAACCTAGAAGCATTCATCCATGGGGAAATTCATTAAACAAGAAGCTGACTACAAATCAGTGATAACTTGACTTCATGGTAAATAAGAGATTTTTTTAACCTCTGATTCAATAATACAGTGAACTTGTGCATTGTATTTTACTTGGCAAAACTATTCTTTCAGTTCCTCATAGAATTAAAGAGTCAGGAATCTATTCCCAGGTGACCACCAGGACATCCATGTCCCTTAGAGTGATTTTAGCTTCATGAATTTGAGCATTTGTACTAGTATTGGTTGGCTGAAAAAAGATTCAGTTTTGAGAATTTTCATACATTTTCATAATTTTTTTCTTTTTCTGTCAGAGTTTGCATTTTGAAGATTCTTGTAAGCATGATGGTCTGATTTTTGGACAAGTTCAGAACTGTAACATACATTTTTTTCCTCTCCTGCTTTCAGTGTTTTATATCACCTTTAACTAGGAGATCTCATTTGGTGAAAGCTCCTGGAGAGGGTGAAGCAGCAGTACCAAGTTTTAAAACAAACTGTACCATTTCTGTGCTTATATCATAGTCTTTATAAGATAAGTAGCTCTAACTATTGCTTAATAGAGGGTTTCTACAATTAAAAAAAAAAAGATTTTTCTAATTGGTTAAGCCATTGGCAATGTGTCTAATTAGTCAGGTTATGCAAGGAATTGAAGAGCCTGTGAAGCTGATAACGGAAAGCAGTGCCTTTTGCCTCTTAGACGGTATTTGAAATCTTCTGGATTTGTGGTGAATGAAGTAGCATTACTGTCTAAAAAGTGTTTGGTGCTCTGAATCCAGTTTCATAACAGAGACAGATTAACAAGAAGAGAAGCTTGCACAGCAGCTGATGGCTTTTGTGTTTGTTTATGAATAAAATAAACAGAAGAGTTCCATGTCATAGGGAAATTATAATTATGAATGATGGCTTGCTGAAAATTATGATTTCATTTCTCTGTATAATTTCCAATGTTTTTGTGGACAGAAAAATGAAACGTTAGATAAAAACAAATGCTTAGAAATATTTGGAAAGTTCCATCCATTGACTCCCCACCAGTAGATTTCACACATAAATTATTGCCCAGGAACCAGGTTCTGAGGGACCAGACCAGCCATGGCTGGCTGCAAATCCTCCCAGATGTCTCAGGAAGATGGCAGTAAAAGCTGAACCAGGAGCTGTGGAGCTCAGAGCTCCCCCACCCATGGTGTCAAATCACAGGCACACTCAGGGTCCTCGGCTTCATCACAGAGGGCTGGGAAATCCTGAGACCCCTATTTCAGGCAAGGTTTTTGCCATTTTCAGATTACCTGTTTTGGAGCCAAGGAAATGTTGGGCATCCTACTTTCACAGCTGGGAACATGAAAGCCCTGATCGCTCCTCTCCAAGCCTGAGCCACCCGTCCAGTCTACTGGGCAGTGCTGTGCTATAACCAGGGACCAGCAAACCATTTCTTTCTGGGTAAAAAGTCATAAAAAGTGAGAGGGTATCCCAAGGAATAGTGGTTAGGCACTACTATAGTAATGGTATATATACTTCATTTTGCAAACAAAATCAAATAGTAATTAAAGTAATTGAAGATAATGAACTAATAGTTTTAGTCTGTCTTATTTTACTTTTTGTGTTGTTGACCTTACCCAAGCCTGTATCTATAGTGAAATATCTGTCATGCTAGAAAAACAGAAAATGGGGAGGGAGAGGCTGAGGCATTTAGGTTCAAGGTTGTGTCCTCAAATAGGCAGTGATCTTTGACTATATTGCTTACTCTGAGTGTTTGTAGTCTCTTTTTCCTATCTTTTGACCAGTAATTGAATGCTGAGCTAATAAACCCTTTTCAGCAATTCCTTTCATCAAAGAGACCATATTCTCATAAAAAGTTTTGGGTCAAAGAAATCAGCTGTTCTCTGACAAAAAATGACAGTCAAAAGTCCCAAGAGGGATGGTTCTGAAAAGTTTCCTACCAACTTATACGAAACTCTAAAATGCATCATAGAAAGAGCAAGACCACCCCAATAAAACCTGAACATAAGACCTCCCTGTGTATGTGACTAATAAGATTGCTATTTAGTGCATAAACCCACACTATTCCATTGTAAGTGATTATTCATTTTATAATGGAATATAATTTTAAAAAATAAAAACAACACCGAGAATAACCAAATCAGCACTTGAAACTCCTGGATTTCCTAAAGCCGAATTCTTTGTATGAAGATCATTTAATAATTTAGGTAGCAAGTTTAGACCTAAGTACAGATTTTGTGTGCCTGTTTTTCAAGGATGTGATTAAAAAAAGAAACATTTGACAATCATCTGGTTAAAAAAAATTATCAGAGAAGTATATTCATATTGTCCCTGTAACTAGCTGCTTCATTTATCATATTCAACATCCATCATATATAATATGTCAAACCATGCTTAGAAGTATGACTTCCTTCTTACTTTGCTGGTGGTTGCATTACCACCACTGGCATTTTGGCCTCTGCTTTTGCGTGTTCATTCTGTATATGGGAGAGGGAATGGAGTTCCTATTCCTTTGAAACACAATTTCAATTTAAAGGAAAAAAATAAACCAAGTCCTTTGAACTCCTTATAACTTTCATGCTGTGGGAAGGTACTGTGGAGGAAAGTGACCTGCAGCCCTGTGCCATGTGCTTTGTTCATGAGATGGATGGCTATAATTTACTCCTGAAACACTAGTATTTACAATGCCTTTCCTTGGCTGAGGGGTAAAAATGGTCTCCAGAGAAATAGAAACATTTTTTTAAGAGCGTATTGAAAAGAGAAATCCACAGGACAGCTGAAGGTCAAGGGAAGAAGGCAATGAGGGTTGCTTTGTCTTCTTTTCCAGATAATGAAATAATTCTCCTTATTTGCCTCCATGGAAAACACTTATTATTTTTTTCCTCTCTTACTCACTCACACACATGTGCATATGCATGCATGCAAGCATGAACACCCCCTCCTTGACCTCAGTTATATAGGAGGACCCTGGTTATATAGCAGGACATTGTCAACATCAGGAACAGTATGGTAAAGTTTGGCTTTAAAACTCCTTTTCAGCTGTTCTCCGGCTCACAGCTGGATGAGCTTATTGTCTGCTCTGAATAAGCCAAAATAACTATAACCCTGGTTCAAATTAAGGTCTGCTTCCTCTGGCCTTAGGCATTTGGGTACTGGAGCCAAATTGTCAGCCATTACTTTTGTCTGGAAGATTTATTAATTGTTCAGTGTAATAGTCCCAAAATACTCAGTAGAGAGGCCTAGCCTTTAGATTTGACAAAACACTGCAAAGTCATGATAGCAATGAATGTAAAAGGCACAAAAAATATCCCCATGGGGGGATGTAATTTTAGATTTAATCAAAGTAAGTGAGAATTTTCCTTTCTGATTTTCTGCTGTTAGAGCTGCTGCTTATTTATGGGTAAATGTAACTCACGGAAGTATTATACTGAATATCTTTACGTTAGAAATCTTGTGTTTATCCAAGCCCTTTTTGTTCTTCTTTACTAGTAATTCCTTGTTTCCATAAGACATGTATTAAAAAAATGAGTAAGCACAAAAGTTACCTATCAGCTTTTCCTAGACTGCACAGTCTTTAAGATGGTTCCCCACTCTTCTGGAAACTTTCTCCTTTTACTGACCAACATAAGTGACCTGTTTTCCCTGTAGAAACTGCTGGTGTGCTGAGCAGCAAAAGTAGAAAATAGACCTCCCAGTGGAAAATAAAAGAACAGATTAGGAATCAAGTTTGTTATTTTTCAGCAACAAGCAGAGCTAATACTCCATAGATGGTCAGACCATTCCCAAACCATTCCCAGAAGGTCTCTGTGACAAGGAACAGAATTAGAATTTTGACTGGAGAAACCAGATTGATGTCCATTAAAATAAATGTCTTCAGAGCTTTTTATTAGGATCTTATTCTCCCCACTTGAATATCCTTTCCTGTCTTTCCTGAGATAGGAGCATTTATTGACATCCTAAATCTCCTTAGTTAAGAGAATGTAGACAAGATTACACCTTTAGCACTGGATTTCCCTGACTTTAAGCTGGACTTCTAAAGGTTGGTTGTAAAAGTCTAAGCAGCTCACCCTGAGGTCCTTTTATCGTCAATAAGAAGCCATTCGTCGTCTTTAAGGCAAGATGAATGGCCCTCCGGAAGGTCTTGTTTCCCCCCAAGGACTGCTACAGAAGAAGCCCTCATTTGACTTGCTGAAGGTTTGGATGACTTATGTTTAGCCACCTGAAGTTAGGTTGAGATGAAGGCCATTGACTGGTTCTATGAACGTGCTTTACCTCCATGCACAGGTGAATGCTTTTGTATATACATGCAATGCAATAACACCTTTCTGTTAGTATTAATATGCAGAATATATATATATTTATATAATTTGTGTTAACGTACTTATCTAGAGAATGCCTACATAAATATATAGAGAGTTGTATCTTACTGATTTTAATATATTCGAGTTCTGTTCCCATCATCAGTGTATCAGATGCTATTGGTCTATCTGCATCTATCTAGACAATAAAAACATAATTTACTCCAAAAGGCCAGACAGCACTAGTTCTACCAGAGCTCTCTTTCTTATACATCAGCAGATAGTATTTCATGGCTTTTTAGCTCAGAACTGAGCTGTTATAGACCCAAGTCACCGTGCTTAAAAGTATACTTACTTGCATGAATGAGCAATGAATGAAAACCATTAATGTCCCAGCATGCACTGCTCACCAGTACTCATTTTTGTTGTAGCCAGAGTTTTTTAGTGTGTTTCTGCTTCATTTAAACCCGTCAATACCTCAATTAGTGCTTGCTTCTCTTCCCCTGGGAAAGACATTTACACATGTCACTTCACAGCCTCCAAAATCTAAAAGACCCATGGGAACTGCTGGATCATAAAATATATCCTGATTAAAGCTTGTGTTTTCCAGTGACTTTCTGCCTTTTTTTTTTTTCTTTTAAACTTGTAAACTGTTCAGGTATTTTTAATGGAAGGGCACAAATGGAAAGTTTAAAGCATAACCACTTGTAAGAAAATAAATACCCTCCCATGTGATTCTACAGTCTCTTTTTTTTTACTGATTTGCATTCAGTAAGTCACAAAAAATTGAAGTGCTGTATTTTACAATTATGACAGCAGTAACCCTCTCAATTAACATTAAAACTTGATGCCATCTTGATGGCAGACTGAATTCAATTTAAGATCAAAGCATTGGAGTAGTTATCTAAAATTATATATTGCTAGTTTTAACTATTTAACATTCCTGCTCTTTCCAGCCTGACTTTTATACAGGGTGATGAAAGATCGTAATTGATTTGGAATAGAAAGTGACCCAAGAAATTTATACTTAATGGACACATGTTTCTAATACTAATTTTTAGGCATCCGTGTTTTTCAACAATGGCGATGATGGTAACACTAACATTGTCCATTCATTTCCTGTGAAGGAAGATGGTCTTTGTCTAAGTCTTCATAGATCACAATCATATACATGTTAATGTAATTTTTTATAGATCTTTGATCACTTTTTTTTGGTTTGACAATTAGCCAAGCTTTGATGAAGCTGATTTTCCAGTGCCTTGTGGGTTACCATAGTTTGTCACAAATTTCCACAGGCTTTTACTATAACTGACTGCAGGGAACAAAGCTGTCAGCTTATCATTTCCCATTTTCTTTCTCTGGGTTATTAGGAAGTGCAGTTAGACAAAATGGGAATTGAAGCTGCATGGCAAAGCAAAAGAAAGTCACATTCATTTCAGAACCATGTCAAAGTCAAAGGAAAGACTGAGAAATATAAGCAGCTGCTGGTCTCATGTGTATCATTTGCAGACAGCAGTTTGCACTGTACAAACATAAAACTAATGCAGGAAAAGACCTCAGGAAGAAGAAAGAATTGCCTTTGTGATTTGAGAGAAAAGACCTTTTTTATTTTATTAATGTGTCTTTTGGTTAAAATTCATAGTTGTCATGCAAAATAAATCAACTTCTTTTCCTATAATGTGACCTGAAACCACTTCTGAGTGAATAAGATATGAACCCTAAATGTTCACAGCCTTTACCCTGACATATTCAATCAAATCATGAGCCACTGGTGTAGCTGCCAAGTACTCAAGACATCATTGTCATTCTTATTAAAGCTTAGCATCAAACAAGGACTGTTCTAACTTGAAAACACATGTTTGAATAATACTTATAATCAAAGTAACTTCATTTATATCAGTGGAATAGCTAGCTGAAATGGTATTTTAGGGTGTACAAAACCCTTATTCATTCCCACTCAGTGATTTATTTCTTTTTAGAATTTTTTTCAAAGATTACCTTGTATGGATGTCCTAATGTCCTAATAATGCAGTTACCACTGAGTGTCTTGTTTTGATATGGGATTTGTAATGCAAACTTAGGTAGCTGGGACATGAACTGGTCATGTCTATGTTTAATAACTCTCTATTATTTATATATCATAACTCTCATGGACATCACCCTTCACTAAATAGAAACATAAAGATGCAGTTTCTGCTGTGCACAGTCTCTTTTTCCATGGCAGTACTGTTTTTCATACTGTTCTGTAAGAAAATTATTTGGCTAATAGAACTGCTAATGAAGCTCTTGCCTATTGTCCAGAAATCCATTCATCTGTTTTTAATGGAAGCGTACAAAAAGCTACTAACCTTCCTTTTAGGGCAGGTTGGGGGTAGGAGGTAATTTGATTTGTTTTGCTTTGTTTTAAAAATATTTTCAGAAATATATTTATCAATAAATTTTCTGAATTTATTTTATATACACTGTAGACTCCTGAAACCAAAGCTGAGTAAATAATTCAGTCTGTCATATTAACTCATCAAATTTTTACTTCTCTCCTCAAATTTCTCAGGTTTACATGTTGTTTGAAATTATTTTTCCTAGTCTGGAACCTCAGTGGCAATTAATTTCAAAACACTTGCTTTTTTTAATTTGAAATGCATGCCATATTGATTAGTTACGTAATTCACCCGGTATTGCTTCTATTTGAGAGTTGCATTGCTTACACAAAAAATTCTGTACTGATTCCAAGCAATATAGTAAAACATTGCATTCAAAATTCACTTTCATGAAATATTTAAATATTTTAAATTGAATTTTTAACATAATTATCTTAAAAGAACATGTCTCTGAGGAGGTTCACAACAGATGAACATGAGTAGGTAACAAACATGAAATTTATTTTCAAAATTAGTGAATATTGGTAGAAAATAGTTGTCATTAATTATATGTCCATTACTTTTGTGAAAATAACTTGTATTCATAAAAATGGGATGCTTATTTTTGTGTTAACATATTTCTTTCACGCTTTGAGACATGCAGTTTGTTTTCTAGTCTTGGGCATCTCTTGAGGATGAGGACTAAGAGCATTATTTTCACCTGCTGGAAAGGTCACAGTTTTACCAAGGAACTGTGTGCTTAAAGTAAAGTATTTAAGCAGTCCTATTGTTTTTAAATTCTCTGCTAGATTCAGGACACCATTTGAATTCTGGAGAGATGCTACTTCAGTAAGCAAAAATGTCACTTATCAGAAAGGGAAAATTGAAGTTAAGAGAAGAATTTTAGCAACGCATTCACTGACTCCTGGAAGTCTACTAAATTTGAAAATAAATTAACAAATAGATATCAATTAATTACAGTGTGAGAGCTAGTCTCCCTTAAATTTAAGTAATATATTACTTAAATCACGGGCTCTCTTTACCTGAGCAAAAGTGGATTAAGGAAGAGGGAATTTGGTTTTGAGGTAGAAAAATCTCATTTGTCATGGACAGAAGGGCATTCTCACTGTAGCTGACCAACATGAGAGGACATGCTGAATTTGGCTTAAATGTTAAATTAGAATTTTAATTCATTTTTTTGATGTATATTCATATAGTTTTCTCTTATCACAACTCCTATCCCCATTCATGACATTATTTTTACCCAAGGTTGTTAAAACTCCATCAAAGGGCCATAGTCCCCTGTTCTCGAAGCTGTACAAGAAAAACAGATGGTGTTCGTCTTCCCTCATTATAGCACTAGTGTGCACATCTCTGCAACTGAGCAAGGCATTACAGGTTCCTGAATGATCAGTTTAAAGAAGAGGCTTCTGAGGGCACAGTTCATCTGGTTAGATGAACAGCACTCTGTAAGTATCTTTCTTTCCATTGAGGAAGTCTGCGATGCCTACCTTGGCATAGATGCTTGCAAGATGAATCCCACTATCGTGACAGACATTTCCCCAAACTGGCCAGTTCGAGCATGCTCCAGTGAAGGAGCCAAGTTATGTGGGAGGACACTCTGCCAGGGAAGAGATCTTCAGAAAAAGAGAAGTGGAGACATGGTGAGACATGTTGATATGCTGGGAGACACATCACTGACAGGGTCCAGGACATGTCTGTTACCGAGCACACTCTCAAATTCTCACTGTGTTCAGTTATCTCCAGATCATTATATCATTAGATTTGTTTATCTGCTGCATCTTTTCCATCCTCTTTCTCAAGAGCAACTTGAATATGCATTAATGTTTGGCTATGATCAGCAATCTAACTTTCAATACAGCTCAAAACACTTTGTACAGTGTCACATGACAACTCCCCATCAATTGTGGTGTTGGCTGTGTTGTATTCCTCTCTTCTCACCACAGCCAGGTTGCTAGAAAAATACCATTTGGAGACTACAGATAGCCATAGTTCTTAAACATACTGAGAACTTCAGTCAGTCTTAGAATCATTTATGGCTGCTACAAGGATATTTAGTGTTTAATTACAAATTAAAAGGTTGGGAGCCTTTTAATTTGCTTTCTTCCCACATGGCTATTTCAGTCTATGAGCTAAAAGAGAGAAAAAATAGTTATTCCCCCCCACACTCCCTACATAATTTTTAAAATGAATGTGAATTTCGGTTTTCTAGTAATTTGTGAAGGTTTATTCTAAAAGGATCCAAAAGTTTCTGTTACTTTGCTCAAGCTTCACCTAACTTACTATAGCCTTCTTATTCTGGATAATGAGACTAGTCTTTGTCAAGGTAATTAAATGTCTTCATTTTTATTTGCATTCATTTCCTGATGAAACACTCAGCAGTAGCAGAGAAAAGAAAGTTAGATTAAGTAATTTTTACTGAATCTGAGGAAAGGTCCAGGTTCAGTTTTCTTCAAGAATAGGACAAAAGGTTCTTGTTTTGTCTGAGCCAGTTCCGTGATTCTTAAGAGTAACCTCGACTACTGAATTTTACACTTCAACTTTAATGATGAAGTTGTTAATACTATAAAGCACACAAAGAAAGGGGAAAACAATGGGTTGACCTGGGAAAAGGAATAAACAAACCAGCTTTCCAAATAGAAGCCCAACTTTAAACAGAGAAATCTCCTAAATTAATGCTGCTGGCAGCGATATGCATACCTTGAAAATGGAAATCTACCTGGACTTGTGCAAAGCATTTTACACTGTCCTGCACAACATCCTTGCCTCTAAATTGGAGAGACATGGATTTGATGGATGGACCACTTGGTGGATAAGGAACTGGCTGGATGGTCGCACTCAAGGAGTTGCCGTCAACGGCTTGATGTCCAAGTGGAGACCAGTGACGAGTGGCATTCCTCAGGGGTCAGTATTGGGACTGGTGCTGTTTAACATTTTTGTCAGCGACATGAACAGTGGGATTAAGTGCACCCTCAGCAAGTTTGCCAACGACACCGAGCTGCGTGGTGCAGTCGACACGCTGGAGGGAAGGGATCCCATCCAGAGGGACCTTGACAGGCTTGAGAGGTGGGCCCATGTGAACCTCATGAAGTTCAACAAGGCCAAGTGCAAGGTCCTGCACGTGGTTGGGGCAATCCCAAGCACAAATACAGGCTGGCAGAGAATGGATTGAGAGCAGCCCTGTGGAGAAGGACTTGGGGGTGTTGGTTGACAGGAAGCTCAACGTGACCCGGCAATGTGCGTTTGCAGCCCAGAAAGCCAACCGTATCCTGGGCTGCACCAAAAGAAGCGTGACCAGGAGTGGTCGATGGAGGTCATTCTGGACATGGACCTGTTGGAGTGAGTCCAGAGGAGGGCCACGAAGATGATCGGGGGCTGGAGCACCTCTCCTATGAAGACAGGCTGAGAGAGTTGGGGCTGTTCAGCCTGGAGAAGGGAAGGCTCCAGGAAGACCTTATAGCAGCCTTCCAGTACCTAGAGGGGGCCTACGAGAAAGCTGGAGAGGGACTTTTTACAAGGGCGTGTAGTGATAGGATATGGGGTAATGGCTTTAAACTAAAAGAGGGTAGATTTAGATTAGATGTAAGGAAGAAATTCTTCACTATGAGGGTAGTGAAGCACTGGCACAGGTTGCCCAGAGAGGTTGTGGATGCCTCATCCCTGGAAGTGTTCGAGGTCAGGTTGGATGGGGCTTTGAGCAGCCTGGTCTAGTAGAAGGTGTCCCTATCCCTGGCAGGGGGGGTTGGAACTAGATGATCTTTAAACCCAAACCATTCTATGATTCTATGATTTTATGAAATCATCATAATCTATAAACTGTAGCTTCTATTTTGTCCGACTTTGACCAACAGACCTTTAACAATGCCCAGCACCACATGGCATGCTTCAGAGAAAGACATGGAGAACCCCAGAGGAGAGAGAATTGGATTAATTTGTCCCATAGGGAAGCCTACTCCAAAATCCTGGAACATGACGCTATGCATTCCTTGAACATGCACAGCAACATGCCCTTCCCTTCCAAAATTCTCTTATATAAATACATATCATTATATGAGTGTGTATATAATGTATATTTGAAGAGCTATAAAGTATACACACACTTAATATGGCATCTGAATCATCTTGATACATTTCTAAATGCCTTCACTTTTTTTTTTAAGACATCCTGAGAGAATCTCTCATGCATATATAGTACAGATTTAGTTTGCTTATTTACAGTTTTCTAGATTATTTTGTCAGTAAAGAGCCAGCATATTTATCTCAGTTATTTGCATCAGTAATTTGATTAAAGATAGTTGGAGGATGAAGAAATACATTGCCTAAAATATCCTTGGGAATGTGTCTTTGTTACCAGAAATCTTTTGACATAGAGGAAGATAAAAAGAAGAGCTTCTGGTTTAGGATCATTGGAGATAAATCGTGAAGAGTAAAAGATCAGCTTTGGAGGAAGGGGAAATATTTAGCTGTGAGGCATTGCTATGGCAATAAGGAATCCTTGTGGAAGATTACGTGAGAGGAAGGGAAGGATAAGCAGGGATAAAGCTGTATCTGACGAATAAAGTCATCTTTCTTTACATGTTTTTATGCTGCTCTTATTAAGAAAGTTTGTTGGAAAAAAATGTTGAGCTTCGTAAACTAGCCTCTGTGTTTTAAAAAGCGAGCAAGATAGTCGTGGTATTTGATTTGGCACTGTCACCCATCAGGGGACTCTTGGTAGACAACTGTTTAGGAGACCTGAAAGTGAGGAAGCAGTCTCTGAGACAGGCTTCTCGAGGTCTGTGGGATTTAAATCCAAACTCAAACATTCTGTTTTCTGTGGGTGCGTGCTGTGCGCTCCTACCCGAGAAGCAGGAAGAGGGTAGACCAGCCAGTGCAAGGCTCACCTGCTCCGAATGCTGAGCCCTCCCGCCTGGGAACACGGGCACCCCAGGAGCTCAGGTGTCTCATGGGGAGGTGCACACCACCCCCCAGCTCCTGGGTGGGCTAAGGACATGCTCCCTCTGTCACCAGAGAAACTCAAAGTAGAAGATGCTGATGGGAAGGAGGACTGCAGCTGTAGAGAAAATCACTAAGGTGACTTGAGAGGTTGGCGTGATTTAATTAGGGATGGGGAATGCGGTTGGAGGAGGAAAACATTGCTGTAGGGGTTAGGGAATGTGTGAGATCCTGAGGAGGTTGCAGAATGAAGAGGACAGGGAGAGGTGAAGGGGACTGCAGAGTATTGCACTGAGGGGAAAAGAGGGAGATGTGGAGAGGTGCGGCAAATGAAGAAGGAAGGGACATGTGGAAGGCTTGGGAGATTATAGAAGGAAGAAAGGTGGTGGCACAAGTTAATGATGGTAATGTGGACTCCTTAATAGCCTGCCACTCATTTGAATTGGGTCTCTTATTGATGAACAAAATGCATAAAAGGTTATATTGGTCTATTTCAGGTGTTGCGGATGGGGGCAGATATGTTCAAGTGCACATACCTGCACACACAGGGCTCACAGGCCTGCAGCTGCACAGGCCTAGTACACTAGCTTCTGTGTTTGGAAGCAACAAGCAGATGGCCACAAAAAGTGACTTTCTGAAATTAACCTCCCTGTGGGTGCTAGTACTTGGACAGATGCCAGATGAATCTGAATCTATTTTCATTCTCTGGAAGACAGAATCAGGCTTGTCCTAATTTTCTATTCTGATTATTCATCATTTCTTCTCTTTGAATGCTCCTCTTTGACAAAACTAATCGGTACCTAATATCCAAACAAGACGTACTTCATCACTAATGCGTATCAGTGCCTAAAGAGCCTCATGTATCTCACAAGACCTTTCTAAGAGTTCTTCCTGTAATTAGATCCCATTCATAACTCTAACCACAGCTCCACAGCCCTGTTAATTTTCAAATCGGTTTGATTTGGTTCAGGAAGTCTTTGAACAGAAAGGGCTGCATCCTGACATATTGTCATATCCAAGCATCAACAGCTCTGGCATGTGAAAAGGTCATGCCACCAAGCATTAACATTTCAGAATAGCAATTATAGTAATTCATTTAAATAAGGAATTTTTTTGCTGTCTGGTAGCGACAGATGCAATCTATGCAGGAGGAAAGACCGGGAAGGCCTCAAATCGGGTCCTGTGCCAATGTCATCTTCTTAAAATAGAGACCCAGAGAAGTTCAGATGGAATGAGTGAGTTGTTCTGCTAAGAAGAGGCAAGCAAGCGTTCATGCATAAAAACAAGGAGAGTGGGGCTATTGCAGGAGGCAGCCCTGGAGTGCAAGAGCTTAGAGAAGGGACTCTTTACTGCCACCTCAGATGCTTTGAAAGGAGTGGACAGGTTCATTCAGAAGAGAGCAGTTCTGTGTGTTGTCCAGGGCTTTCCAGCTTCTCCTAAGCAGGGAAAGGGCCACAACTGAAAGTCAGACTCATGGGCTTTGATTCTTCCTGCTCACAAATGCTCACAGATGCTATTCATTGGTGGAGAAATCATATGGGAAAGAAAGGACAGGCTACCGAGGACACCAAAGAGACCATCCTCTTTCAAAAATGTTGTGTTTGGAGGGGGTTGCAGTAAAACACTCTGAGGATTTTTTCTTCCTATTTCCAGAAAATTTTTATTCCAAAATGTGAAAATACTTGGGTTTCAAGCCTATTCTTGCTAGCAAGAGAGTACTTTTTTCAACATAAAAAATTTTTAAAGTCCTGAATGATTAATGACGTTGACAATTATGTCCAAACCATTCTGTAAATACCTTCTGAATACAATAAAAACTCAAATCTAGCTAGCTTTATTGTCAGTTTAATTATACTTTCAGTTCAGTACAGTTTAACTATACACTCAGCATATACTTGGACTGTAAGCTCTTTGGTGCAGAGCCTTTCTTTTAATTTTGTACAGCTCCTGGTTTAATTGAGCCCTCATTTTGATAAGTCATTACTGTCATACAAAATGGTAGAGCATATATCTGTCAGCAAATAAAGCAGTAGCTCACTAGAAAGAATAAGAAATTTTTATCAGTTCTTTATTGGCCCCATATCTGAATGCTTATTACTTACAGTACCTTTATTTACTGTGAAAATTTTAATTATGTTACAAGTTGTCCTGTGAGCGGCAAAACAAATGGAGCCAGGCTTCCTTTGGATTCGCATCTTCTTGTCTCTTCTCTACAGCCTCGCTGTCCAGTCCCAGCTCCTCTCTGCTAAATTCCCTTTGAGGCTTATCTTCAATCTTAAGAAAATTCTCTTACACAGCAATGAAAGTAAAATAATTCCTCACATTTTTGGCCATCTCATCAAATATGGACAAGCTGAATGAGACCCAGATTAAAGGACCAGGCCTGTATCAACAGACTAGTCAGCTCACTAAGAAACGATATTTTTTTGTTTTGTCTGGTTTTAGTTCCAGCTATGATAACCTCCTACCCAAATACCACCTTGGCGACGCAAGGTCAAAAGAAGGAGATGAGCTGCACAGCACATGGAGAGAAACCCATCATAGTCCGCTGGGAAAAAGAAGACCGAATCATTAACCCTGAAATGTCCCGTTACCTTGTTTCCACCAAGGAAGTTGGAGATGAAGTGATCTCTACTCTGCAGGTAAGAAAACAAAGTGACCTGCGACTCATCTACATGTGTGAAAGTGTTGCTTGATTTGGTTTTGATAGGGTTGCACACCTCTGCCCTACAAGGTCAGAGCCCCACCACTCGCTCCACCCGTGGCACAGCCCTGGAGAGCTGGCAGCAAGAGGACGTAGAGGAAATCTCTGCATCCCACCCACCCGCCACCCCCCACCCCGAAAAATTATTCTCCATCCTCCTCTGCTCCAGAGGCAACAAGAGAGTAAGCCTGGCTCACAGCCCCCCTGTCCTTTCTGTCTCCGGAGCAACATGGCTCATGCCTTAGCCTGCCCTTCCTGGGGGGCCACAGCTCAGTTTTGAGTACACTGCTGATCAGTGCTGAGTAAATATCTGACCCCTAGCTCTGATGTGTGTCAGGCTTCCTTCACCAAAATCATTAGCTGTTTTGAGATAAAAATGCTGTCTTTTTAAAGTACTTTTTCTCCCTCCCTTTCACTTTGTGAGTCTTGTGAGACCATTTTACAAAGTCACGTTAGTCATCAGATTCAAAGTGAGATGGAAGGAAAAGGCACATGTAGATACATAAGTAGTATATCTACTGCTGCCAGTAGTCCTTGGCACATATTGTACACAGTAGCAGAAGTCACCAAGCCACCTAGCAAACAGTCATAGACTTCACCTTCACTTCTGTTTCTGTGACAGGCAGCTGTCTGATGGTGTGGGAACCATGCATCTCGACCTGCCTGACAAATCAGTGTGTGGGATTCTGTTAACTCCTAAGTGGCTGACCTGGGTTAGACTGAGGGGCTACATGAGTGGCACTGCTGGTTTGGGGACTTAAGTTTCCCCAAGATGCCATGGAAGCACAGGAAACTCCTGCTGTTCTGGTGTCACCTACAATGGGTGGAACTATGACATTGCCCTCAATGTACCAGGATATATCTTTTTCCACTCAAATTTAAAATTTACCAACATGAGAAAGTTATCAGTCCATTCCTTTATATTTTTACATATGCCTTTATGAAATCTAAAAGAATTTTTTAAAAAATCATATAGATTCTCAGTCAAAAATCTTGATTTTCCATTTTTTTAGTCACATGCTTAAAAACATTTTTACCAGGCTCAAGGAAATAATTCTCTAGCTCTCTGGTGATTGTCTATATCCTAGTGTAACTCTTAAGGTATATCTCTTTCTTTACTAGCCAAAAATTGTGTTGGAAGATATCCAGTAAAAATCTGGTTTTGCTCTCTGTGAGGGAGCTTTGTCATTGATTTCTATAACGAAGAATAAGTTCTACGTGTGACTTTGTTCATATTAGTATATTTGTGTTACAAATAATATTTAATTATAGGATAGACCCCTAGACCTCTCTGCTCTCATTCGTCTTATTGACTTTAATAAGATAATGCCTGGATGCACAACAATATTTCTTTTTGGAAGGCTGGAGACCTGCTTGGAGGATTCTCTTCTGAAGCAGTTGTGTACGGTAGTGGCGTTCTACATCCATATGTATGTTACATACAAAACCTTTGACTTCTGAGAGATAAAATGCCCCCAAACTAGAAAATGTCAGGATTAAGGTTGTCTCTGAAGCTTTTAACTCAGTGCTTTTGCATGTGTGCATGATGATGTGATCTTTAGTTGTATACTCAGCTTTTATTTTTTCTGCAGGACCCCTGCCTCAGTCAGGCATGACTTGGATTTTCTCTGGAGTTGAATTAGGGTTGAGTAATGAAAAACACTGTGTGATGCAAGGCTGATCATTGAAACCAAACTTTTCACAGGTGGCCAATAATTGTGTGTTCTTTGTTTTCTAGGTACTTGCCTTGAGCCCTTGGGGTCTGATTTGCAGAAGTACTAAGCCCTCATAGCTGCAGCTTAACTCAATGGAAGCTGTTATGAACACATGAAATGCTATTTATTGCTAAGGACTCTGAGGGGGGGAAAGAAGGCCCTAGATGTATCAAATTGGGCTCTGAAAAATTTTGTTTTCCTATCTTAAAGCTCAGCCACATGTGCAACTTAACACAGCTTGACATGTTACCACATCTCAGATGATAACTCTCCAATATCCTTGTAGCGAGTGGGAAATTAATCCATTTATCTTAACCAGTGGTGAATGAGAGTTGTGCTCATATTACCTTGGCTTTGCTGAGGAATAAAGAGCACATGGAGTTACCATGGCTCAGCTAATATATGGCAACTTGTCAAGCAGCCACAAACATTATCATATGTCTGGTTCCTTAATTCCCCATACGAAATGGTGGTAATACTCTTCATGATGTCAGGGTTTATGAAAATAAATTCACTCATGTTTCTGAAATGGGTATTGCATAGGTGAATCCACAGAAAAGGCTGTGAGAAAATGAATGTCTGTCTTCAGGGCACAGTTTGAACTGTGTGCAGTAAATAAAGTGTGGACCAGCACACTGAACAATGAGAAGAAAATGGTATTTGGAATATCTGCTCATTTTAAAAAAATCCTCTCCCTATTGTACGTTGAATGAAGCAGTGGTCCTGTAGAAAAAGATCATTATGATCATGTACATAGAGATCATGTATAACTTTCTATGTTATTAAATAACAAATTGAAAAGAAAAGCCACCCAAAATTTTATTATGAGGCACCCTACTGAATACTACAGGGTTCACCACCAGTGTTTGAAACTTTATTTCCTCCACACAGACTTCAGCCACATGAGTTATTTTCAGAAATAACTGGAAAATATTGGAGGCAGCAGGAGGCACCATTTTGTATGGAAAATTTCAGCCAACTGTTAAATACCTGGCAAACTTATAAGTAACTGGAAACAAGACTTCTGATGAGAAGCTACAGGAATAGGTGGTGCTCCAACTCATGACTACACATGTAGAGCTGATAGCCTGCTTCCTCAGCCCAGGTGTTGCTAGTTTTGATAAGTCTCGGTATTTTAGATGCTTTACTATGCATATGTATGTATGTGTATAACATGCAGTATCTATTTATTACTGTCAAGTAAAACAGTTTGTACAATTTTTCTTGCACCATACAGAAAAGCTGTTGGTTTATTTTCTCTGCGTGCTGTTCAATCAATCACTTCTTTTCAAACCACCTATAGATTTTGCCAACTGTGCGTGAAGATTCTGGCTTCTTTTCCTGCCATGCCATCAATTCTTATGGGGAGGATCGTGGAATAATTCAGCTCACTGTGCAAGGTAGGAAGAGGACAACATAAGGAAAAAAACACAGCTATTGTAGTACAGTAAGTGTATGCCATCCTCAGAAATCTGTTGGGGGAGGGAGGCTCTGATTCCTAATTAAATGTATTCCTCATTGTCAAAGAAATGAGGAGCTGTGTTAAGACGCTCAGTCTTTCATTTTCCAGCATCACAGATTAAATCAAAATAAAGGATGAGCTTGAATCCTTCTAGATCTGTACAAATTAATAAGAAGAATTTTTCTTACATACACTAGCTGACACTCTACTAAAGATACTTAAAACTAGCATCTTCAGTAGGGACAGTGGATATGAGGGGGTTACTTTTCCAGGGGGAGAGGGACAGAATTGCATTTGTTTTTAAAGAACAAATGTGCTTAAACCCCAAGTCTGAAATAAAGCAAAAGTGATCTGACTTTATCTCTAGAGAAATGTTAAACCTACCATGGATCTTTAAACAAAATATTGCAAGTTTAAACAGTCAAAATAAATTGTAATCAGTTTGCACAACGCAAACTCTAGGAACCTATGGTGCCTGGGGCTGGGGTTCCCCTCGCACAGGGTTTCACTCAGGCAGACAGCAGCAAGTCCTGGAGCGGCTGAGATGCAGTATTTGGGATGCAGAGCACGGGCAGGACTCAGCCACTGGCCACTGCTTCTTTCTGTGCGATGCCTGTTCCTCTGCTTGTATGCCTTTGAGCGGGCACACAACACATTTCTAGGACTTGCAAATTTCTTTCTCCCCACTCGTGATTTCAAGTAACAGCAGATTTCAGTGAATGCCTGAGGCAGCACTGTCGAAAAATTCAGGTGGAGTTTGGGGACAGGCTCTCAATTACACCACTGCCCATTTAAACTGCCATGACAATTTAAAGGGGCATTAGAATCGGTATCAATGCTATTTATTTACATCCTTAACTCTAGAGACAGAAAGACGTTTTAGTGTAAATTTATACTGCTATCAAATTATTCTGTTATTAAATGAAGACCTTTAAACCTACTCAAAGAGATAGAAATTGTACTCCCTCCCCCCACCAAATTTAGCCCTTTTAAGTTTAGTATTCATATTTCTACCATCACCTTTTGTGTAAAAGCTGTAGAAGTATCAGTGAGACGTGGTTGTGGTGTTCAAGGCAAAAATCTTTTCTAGCATGAATAGTCCAATCCGGAGTGCTTTTAAGGAAATGCAACTCTAGGTTGCGCATAAGAAGGTTAAACAGAAGTCAGTATTCAAGATTACCTCAGTGACTCCTAGTTGAAAAGTGACTTTTCCTCCCTCTGTTTAGCGTTCTTCAGCAGGTGATTAACTGGCTCAGGGTACTAATGAGTGACCGGAGAAAATGCCATGAGAGCTTACCACCAGTAAGCTGTGCCAGTGCCATGCGCATAAATGTTATCTTGTTAAGGGTACGGGCTTTCTTCTGACTAAAACTGTGTGTGTGTGTTTACTCAGAGCCCCCCGACCCTCCTGAAATAGAAATCCGAGAGGTGAGAGCACGCAGTATTGCCCTCAGATGGACCATGGGATTTGATGGAAACAGCCCTATCACTGGCTATGATATTGAGTGCAAAAATAAGTCGGGTAAGAAATAATCTTCCTCTGAAGTCATCCCCATCACTAGTCATTCATCACTGAATTTGTATTGTAAAAGATAATTCATAAATTGAAGCTGCCTGATGGAAATTTTTACCATGGTTTATTTAATCTTCCACAGTAAGATTTATCTTCATTTGTTGTCTTTTTTTTTGAGGTAAGGACGTTAAGTTTAGCAATTGCTGCTTTTCCCTTTTACCAGAGAAACCTACACATAAGGGGAATAAATTTTTCTGTAAAACAAGCCATTCTAGGTGATAGCTGATATGATGGTTTTGCTGGCTGATTCTTGGTCCCTGTTCTTATCTTTTCTCTGTTTGGTTTTTTTTTCTTTTCATTTTCTATTTTTCCCTATAGAAAAAAAATAGCTGCCTTTACAATTTATCTTTTCCTGTAGTGCTGATTTTTAGAAGTTATTTTCTATTGATATCTGAGTACATGGCATCTTCCCTGGAAAGTCAGCAGTGAAAAAGAGTAGTTATAAGAATTTCTAGACGAAGAAAGCTGTGTGGTAGTTTGCTGAAGCACCATGCAGAGTTTTCAGTAATGTACTGGAAATACTCTGAAGGATAAGATCAGTGGCACACATTGGCAGGCCAATGAGAGCAGGTACCTTTCTGCTAGGTCACTAGGTAGTCACATCAATGAACGCCTAATAAGATGAATGAGGTGAATAGTTTAAAAAAAAAAAAAAAAAGGCAACTCCCCAAGTCAGAAAAATATTCCTGTTCCTGCACGTATTAAGCCCCCAAAATATTCACTGTTGAAATCTAAAAACATTCAAGGTGCATTGGAAATATGTGATGTAAGATCACACTTAAAATGAGGCACATTGTTAAGCACTGTCCCTGAGTCATGATTTGAGAAGGGACTAGAAAGGAAATTGCAATGGAACAACGTTTCCATATTTCAAGTATGATTAAAAAGACACTGAGAAATTATATTTTACTATTTTATGTTGGAGTTTGTTGCACTATTTTTAAGGGGACGTAGTCCACTGGTAGGAATCCTCTATTTGTGCTTATCAGTGAAACATTATGTTTATCAAAGCAACTATAGTACATTTATAGTCTTCTCCCTTTAGTTCTGAGATGTAAAAATGTATTTGTTCATAGAATTCTAAAATTTGCCGAATTTTTTTTTAAATTACTCTACTACCCATCTTTACTATTCTTCATTTGTCTACATTGTGTATTTCCTTTGTGCTTTACTTACTCAGGCAAAAATGTTGTGATGTTTTCCTTACTAGATAAAATATTTTCAAGAGTGTTAAATCATCAGTCAGCATTTTTGCATTGGCTTTGTAAATAAACTTGATAATGTACAGGTGAGCATGGTACCTGAAAGATTACAAATGAAATTTCACCACTGAGGCTGTGGTCAGGAATCACAGGTTTGGAGATGTAGGCTAGGTAAGGATGCCTTCAAGGGTTATGTATACCTACAAGTTTCTGGGCTTTGTTTTCTTTTTGATTCTTTTCCTTTCTTTCCAACCACCCACCTGCTCCAGAAGAGTTTTTGAAAGTCATTCTTGCCTGAAAGGCTCCTTTCTCACCCGAAAACATCACTTGTATTTCTGGTATTTCTGAATCATGTAACTCAGTATAACCCCACCTGGGAAGATTGAGCTGCTTTCCTTTGATTGAAGCAGTGGTGGAACAGGACTTTCAGAGCTCTAAAACATCCTTGTTAGATTTAGTTCAATGTTTTCAAGCGATAATGCAGAATGCAGGCAAAGATTAGGCGGTAATCACTGTGAATTTGCATTGCAAAATTATGTCTCTGTAACACGGCATGATAAATCAATGGCAAGACAGCAAATAAAGCGCCATCAGATTGGATGAAAACATAAGACACAACATAGTGATAAAGGTTAAAAAAAATAAATTAAAAATAGAGGGTGGCAGAATTGGTGTTGGAGAAAATATTTCTGTGTCTGTATATGAAGACAAATACTGGATGTCATGTCCTAAAAAGAGCAGATTATCTTCATTTCACTGCAAACAACAGAAACATCAGGTTTTGGAATCTGAGGCTGAATGTTTGGAGAAACTAGGATCAGGTTTCTGAATTCTTGTACATGATTATTGTCCTTAACTAAATCATCAAAAAGATGAAACACCAAAGATGGTTACTGAAGAACTTGCACAGGGTTGGGGTAAGTTAGAACAAAGAAGAAGGAATTAAGAAAAATTCTCACAGTTTCCAGATATTAACGGGACAGAAGAACACTTAGGTAAAACATTCACAATCCAGATGGTAAGCTCAGGGAACATCCTGCCAAGGCCAAAGGAAAGCTGTAAACTGCACAGTTGTGTTTAGTGAGAATTTTCCACCTATTTTGCTTACCCTGAGGACTCAGAAATGGGTTTACAGCAGGATGCATCATCTAGGCTTCTCAAGAAGGAAAACTGCAGAACTTCTCGCTTTCAGAGAATGTGCGGGTGACCACGTCATGCATGGACTTCACTATACGATGCTGCCCTCATGTATCCTATCTACCCCTGCCGTGCCACCAGACAAAAAAAGACATGTTAGTTACCCTCTAGAAGGAGCATGGAGCTGCCTGTCACATGGATAGGTGGCATCCGTAGGGTCCAGTTGCCGTTCAGGAGCAAGAAGAACAGTGGGAGCTCGGCATTTCAGGCTGTTTCAGTATGTAGATACAATGCCTCTCCGTACAGAACCGTACCTGCGGCGCTCAGACCCGGCCGTTCATTGAAGCCATCGGACTTTTCCACTGGAGGTGTAGAAAAAGGTTTGGAGATAGGAACAGGTATGGGGGTCGTTCTTTGTGCCTCTCCTCATCCCTTTTATTTTTATGCCATTAGGGAAAGCTGAGGGGCAAACTGACCATCAGTTCCGCTTAAGTCCAGATCCGAAGGGAGAGGGCTGTGCTTCGCTCTTTCTTGTGCTCACGCGTGATCTGAGCATCCTTCAGGACGCGGACGCCTTCGCAGAGCTGGCGGGTTCCCCCTCCCCAACCCCGCCGAGGGAGCGAGGGGCGGCCGGCCGGGTGCAGTACCGCCAGCGGCCACCGGGTGGCAGCGCCGGGCCGGGCCCGGGGGCGGGCAGCCCCTGTCCCGGCATGCGGCCGCAGAGCAGCGGGTGGGCCCGCATCGTCTTCCGCCGCGTATTCCCAAAGCTCCAGCCTTTGCTTTAGGAACGGGCGCAAAGCTGCTGCGTTTCATAAAATCATAAATTTCTTCATAGAGCATTGTGTCGGCGTGCATTTTATATGACACCGAGAAATGCCTGGGTGGAACAGTTCATGAGTGGAACAAGGAATGCGTTAAAAATGCCACCCTTTCTTTTTTTTTTTTTCTTTTTTTTTGCTAGACCATTGCTGCTAGTTTTCTGTGCTTTTTCAGTCTTTCTAGGTAAGTGGATTTTAGAGCTCTCTGGAACAACAATAAAAACCAGAAGAGCCAGTAGTCAATCTTAATATCTCACTCAATTACTTACCATGTGGACACAAGCAAATATTTTTAGGGTTTGCCGAAAGAAAACAAAATTAACACTTTTTCTTTTCCTTAATACCACTTAAATTTTTCAAAACTGAAAACGGTTTTGGAAAGAAATTGATTAATTTCTCTCTGGACTGATTCAGTTTGAAGGGATTGCTTTTGTTGGTTTATTTTACCCTTCAAAAAGGGGATATGTGTATCAAAATATCCTCCTGATTACCATGCATTAGTCATAAACAAACACTGGCAACCTACATTGAGAAATACAAAAGACTGTGACTTTTCATCTCTCTCTTTCTCCATGGCATGTCATTACTTAATGTACTAAGAATCACCTGAAATTTTCCAATTTGTTTATTTGATTTCAGCAGCTAATATGTACTACAGAGTCCTACCACTCAGAGTCAGTATTTCAAATAACCAAGTGAAAACTTAAGCAATTTGATAATGTACGGACTATATTAAAAGAAATTCTCATCATTCTCAAGGGAAAATTTAACACATTCTCTGTACCAAGCAGGACTTTTTTAAAAAATTTCTTTCCTGTTGGTGTGGTACACTGGAACAGAGAGAGTCTCATTCTGTGCTTGTATAACATTTAACACAATGGAGTGTAACTGCTGGTTAAAATTCTGTAAAGTTTAAGAAATTCTGTGAAGTTGTAGCAAACTGAAAGCAAGTTGTAGCAGCACTGCCTGCAGGTAACTCCTTTAAAGCTTCTGAAAGTATCCTGCAGAGGTAGCTGTGACAAACTCAGTTACCAAGGGAAAATATATTCAAGTGAAATTGGTTAGCACTTAAATGTCTGATTCCTGTATGGTTTCTGGGTAAACGAAGCCACACGGACAAGCAAACAGGCCCTGTAACCAGCCAAGCTGCAGATGTCATTGTCACAACTTGTGCATCTTTAACAAGCTCGTATAAAAGAATTTATGTGCAAATATTTTGTATCTGAGTAAGCTTTCTATTTTTAAACTATCCTTTCTTATCTGCTGAGCTTTCTGCAATCCTGCCTGCAGTGACCCATACTGTAAAACACTCCTGTAGAGCCTCCAGTGACATCCCCCATAGGATGCTGCAGAGGTTAAAGGAGGAACATTGCCTGCAGTAAGAAAGAAATGAAGGATGGCAACTCATAAAAGACATCAAGATGCTTTGAATGGATAAATTCTATTATTTTGTTAGCAGCAATTGAATGCTTGGATGAAAAGGAGTGTTTACTGTGTTTAGCCAGTTTCCATCCTTTTTCCTGTTATATATCTGGAGAATTTATTAAAAACATAACAGACATATGAATAGTAAGCATGAATAATAATAATGTGCTCTTCCTTTTACAGATATATGCAAAGAGCTAAGAGGGTTCTACATTCCCCTTGTATTAGACTGCTCTTGCATCCTAACATGAGTCAGGGAGATAGCATCAGTCCTGGAGGGTGTTGAGCCCCATGGCTAAGTACTCCAAGCTCGTGCTCACTGTTCACCTATGGTCTGAGCTCCTGGAGTTTGGGATCAAAGTCTAAGAGCCCTCCATTCCTGTTTATTAACTCCTTTCCCCCCTTTTTGGAGCACAACCCACCTTCTCGTTGAGTGAGGATCCCTTTGGGGCAGGAGCTCCCATCTTTTTCACAGTTGTTCCAATGTAGCAATGGTAAAAAAACAGTATGTACACACACACACGCACACACAACTGGGGAATCTTTGCTGCTCTCACCACTCCTTCAAAAAAAGGCAAAGGAGTAGCTATTTCCTTAGATTTGCTGATGACCCAGGGGCTGAGATCCCATTGATCACAGCACCATACTTGGAGCAGTCGGGAGTGCTGTTAAGGAAGGTGATCACTCAATTTGCTTGTAGCAGCAGGCATTTTCTGGGTT
>JANHGO010000072.1:46441017-46465108 GCA_024606505.1 Aquila spilogaster | reverse complement strand
ACCCCCCCTAGATGCTGTGGGTACAAAGGAAACTCTTGCTGTTCTGGTGTCGCTTACAGTGGGTGGGGTTATGATGTAGCATCTGATAAATCTGTATGTGGGGCTCTATGAACTCCTAAGTGGTTGATGTAGATTACTTTGAGGAACTACATGAGTAGCACTGCTGATTTGTGGACTTACACCCCCCCTAGATGCTGTGGGTACAAAGGAAACTCTTGCTGTTCTGGTGTCGCTTACAGTGGGTGGGGTTATGATGTTGTCCTCACTTTACCAGGATACAACTTTTTCCACTCAAAGTTGAACTCTGCCAGCACAAGCAAGTTTCCAGTCCATTTCTTTGTATTTTTACATGTGATTTAGAAAATGAAAAATAAATTGCTAGTATATATATATTCTTGGTCAAATATCTTGATTTCCATTTTTCAGCCATATTCCTAAAAGCATTTTCACAGGCTCACAGAAATAATTCTCTAGCTTTCTGCTGGTTCTATCTATATTCTTTTATAACTCTTAAGATGTATCTCTTTCTTTGCTAGTCAAAAATTGTGTTGGATGACAACCAGTAAAATTTTGGTTTTGCTCTCTGTGAGGGAGCTCTGTCGTTGATTTTTATGAGTAAGAATAACTGTGAACTTGTATATACTAGTATATTTGCACTGTGTATACCATTTAATTACAGGATAGACCTATAGACATCTCTGCCCTCATTCCGTATTGATTGTAATAGGACAGTGTCTGGCTGCAAAACAATATTTATTTTGGGAAGGCTGGAGACCTGCTTGGTGAATTCTCTTCTGAAACAGTTGTACATAGTTGTGGTATTCTACATCCAAGTCTTTGTTAGGTACAAAAAACTTTGAAGTCTGAGAGAGAAAATGCTCTCAAATAAGAAAATTCTGGGATTAAGATAGTCTTTGAAGCCTTTAATTTGGTGCTTTTTTGTGCGTGCATGACGATGTGATCTTTAGTTGTATACTCAGCTTTTATTTTTTCTGCAGGACCCCTGCCTCAAGTCAGGCATGACTTGGATTTTCTCTGGAGTTGAATTAGGGTTGAGTAATGAAAGACACTGTGTGATGCAAGGCTGATCATTGAAACCAAACTTTTCACAGGTGGCCAATAATTGTGTGTTCTTTGTTTTCTAGGTACTTGCCTTGAGCCCTTGGGGTCTGATTTGCAGAAGTACTAAGCCCTCATAGCTGCAGCTTAACTGAAAGGAAGCTGTTATGAACACATGAAATGCTATTTATTGCTAAGGACTCTGAGAGGGAAAAGAAGGCCCTAGATATATCAAATTGGGCTCTGAAACTTTCTGTTTTTCTAGCTTAAAACTCAGCCACATATGCAACTTATCTGAGCAGTCACCACATTTCAGATGGTAACTCTCCAATATCCTTGTAGCAAGAGGGAATTAAATCCCTTTGTTTTAGCCAGTGGTAAATAAGGGTTGCGCTCATATTACCTTGGCTTTGCTGAGGAGTAAAGAGCACAAGGAGTTACCATGGCTGAGCTAATAAGTGGCAACTTGTCAAGCAGCCACAAACATTATCATATGTCTGGTTCCTTAATTCCCCATACAAAATGGTGGTAATACTCTTCATGATGTCAGGGTTTATGAAAATACATTCCCTCATGTTTCTGAAATGAGTATTGCACAGAAAATGTTTTGAGAGAATGAATAAGTCTATCTTCAGGGCACAATTTGAACTGTGTGCAGTAAATAAAGTGTGGAGAGCACACTGAACGATAAGAAAATGGCATTCAGAATATCTGCTCATTTATAAAATCTTCTCTCTCCTGTACTTTGAATGATGCAGTGGTCCTGTAGAAAAATATCATTATGATCGTGTATGTAAAAAAAATACAATTTTCTATGTTGTTAAATAACAAATTGAAAAGAAAGACCACCCAAATTTTATTATGAGGTATGCTGAATACTGCAGGGTTCACCAGCAGTGTTTGAACCTTTATTTCCTCCACACAGACTTCAGCCACTTGAATTATTTTCAGAAGTAACTGGAAAATGTTGGAGGCAGCAGGAGGCACCATTTTGTATGGAAAATTTCAGCCAACTGTTAAATGCTTGGCAAACTTACAAGTGACTGGAAACAAGGCTCCTAATGAGAAGCAACAGGAATAGGTGATGCTCCAACTCCTCTCTACACATGCAGAGCTGATAGCCTGCTTTCTCAACCCAAGTGTTGCTAGTTTTGATAAGCCTTAGTATTTTGGATGCTTTGCTGTGCATATGTATGTAAGTGTATAACATACAATATCTATTTACTACTGTCAAATAAAACAGTTTGTACAATTTTTCTTGCACCACTCAGAAAAGCTGTTGGTTTATCTTCTCTGCATGTTGTTCAATCAATCACTTCTTTTCAAACCACCTATAGATTTTGCCAACTGTGCGTGAAGATTCTGGCTTCTTTTCCTGCCATGCCATCAATTCTTATGGGGAGGATCGTGGAATAATTCAGCTCACTGTGCAAGGTAGGAAGAGGACAACATAAGGAAAAATACACAGCTATTGTAGTACAGTAAGTGTATGCCATGCTCAGAAATCTGTTGGGGGAGGGAGGCACTGGTTCCTAATTAAATGTATTCCTCATTGTCAGAGAAATGAGGAGCTGCATTAAGATGCTCAGTCTCTCATTTTCCAGCATTACAAATTAAATCAAAACAAAGGATAAGCTCCAGAGTTTTTCTAGATCTGTACAAATTAATAAGCAGAGTTTTCTTCTTAAATACACTAGCTGATGATCTACTAAAGATACTTAAAACTAATATCTTCGGTAGGAAGAGCAGATATATGAGGGTTACTTTTGGGGGAAGGGATAGAGGGTTGCATTTGTTTCAAAAGAGCAAATGTGCTTAAAACCCCAATAAAGTGAAAACAATCAGATTTTGTTTCTGAAGAAGTGTTACACCTACTGTGTATCAACAAACAAAATATTTGAAGTTTAATCAGTCAAAATAAATTTTAATCTGTTTGTACAACACAAGCTCTAGGAACTTATGTTGCCTGGGGCTGGGTTTCCCCTCCTGCAGGGTTTCACTCAGGCAGACAGCAGCAAATTCTAGAGCAGCTAAAGTGACAGTATTTGAGATGCAGAACAGAGGCAGGACTTGGCCACTGGCCACTGCTTACTTCTGTGATGCTTGTTCCTGTGCTTGTATGCCTTTGAGCATGCATACAGCCAGTTTCCAGAACTTGCAAATTTCTTTCTCCCCACTCTAGAGTTCATGTATCTGCAGATTTCACTGAATGTTTAACCACAGGATCGTAGAATATCCTGAGTTGGAAAGGACCCAGAAGGGTCATCCAGTCCAACTCCTAAAGCAGCCCTGTCAGTAAATTCAGGTGGAATTTGGGTCAGGCTCTCAATTACACCTGAGCTCCTTTACACTGCCTTGACAATTTAAAAGGACATTAGATTCAATACTAATGCTGATTATTTACACCCTTAATTCTATAGTGGTAGAAAGAGCCTTTAGTGTAGTTAAGGCTTTTAAATGCTCATTAAATTGATTGTTAATAAATTAAAACTTTAAACATACTCAAAGAGACAGAATTCTTCCTCCCTTCCCCTATCAAATTTAGTAGTTTAGTATTATTATTTCTATCACCAGCTTTTATGTAGAAACTGTAGAAGTATCTGTAAAATACAGTGTTCAAGGCAAAAATATTTCCCAGCATGAATAGTCCAGTCTGGAGTGCTTTTAAGGAAATGCAGCTACATGTTGCATATTAGAACGTTAAACAGAAGTTAGTATCCAATATAATATCAGTGATTCTTAGTTGAAAAGAGACTTTTCATTCCTCTCTTGGGTATTTTTCATTGAGTGATTAACTGGCTTGGGGTACTAATGAGTGACTGGAGAATTCGGCATGAGAGCTTACCTCCAGTAAGCCATGTCAGTGTCGCGCTCATTAGTGTTATCTTGTTATGGACACGAGCTTTCCTCTGACTAAAACTGAGTATATGTATTTACTCAGAGCCCCCTGACCCTCCTGAGATAGAAATCCGAGAGGTGAGAGCACGCAGCATTGCCCTCAGATGGACCATGGGATTTGATGGAAACAGTCCTATCACTGGCTATGATATTGAATGCAAGAACAAGTCAGGTAAGAAATAATCTTCCTCTGAAGTCACTTAACTTTCTTCATCATTGCATTTGTATTGTAAAAGATAATCCATAAATTGAAAATACCTGATGGAAAATTTTACTGTAGTTTATTTAGTTTTTCACAGTCAAATTTATCATCATTTGTTGTCTTTTTTTGAAGTAAGGACATTGTGTTTTGCAACTGCTGCTTTTTCCATTTACTTGAGAAAGAGACAATGAAGTAGGGCAAATTTTGTTATTTAAAAAAAGACTAAGCGATAGTTGGTAATGATGATTTTGCTAGCTGATTCTTGATCCCTATCTTTTCTCCATTTGGATCTTTTTTATTATTATTTTCTGTTTCACCCTATAGAAAAACACCTGCCTTTATAAATTATCTTCTCCTATAGTGCTTATTTTTTGTTATTTTCTATCAGTGTGTGAGTACATGGTATCTTACGTGGAAGGTTTGCAGTGAACATGGGTACTTACGATAATTTCTAGTTGAAAAAAATTGTGTGGTTGTTTGCTAAAGCACCACACTGAGTTTTCAGTAATATGCGGGAAATATTCCGAAGGATAAGAGCAGTGCAAGCATAGACCTTTCTGCTAGGTCACCGTACAGTCATATTAATGAACATCTAAGAAGATGAGTGAAATTACCATGAAAAAAAAATACAACACCTCAATTCCAGAAAATGTTCCTGTTTGGGTAGATATTTTAAAATTAGCTTTTCCTTAAGCCCAAAAATGTTCATTGTCTGTTGAAATCTAAAAAAATATTCAAGCTATGTTGGAAACATGTTTGTGATGTGGGATCATATTTAAAATTAAGCACATTGATAAGCAGTGTCCTGGAGTCATGCTTTGAGAAGGGAGATTGCAATGGAAAAACATTTTCATAGTCTAAGGATGTTTAAAAAGACTCTGAGAAATTATATTATACTGCCTTTTGTTGGAATTTGTTGCACTATTTTTAAGGGGACATAGGAATGCTCTATGTGAGGTTTAAGTGAAATATCAGTTTATGTAAACAGCTGTAGTATTTTTATCATCTTCTCTCGTTAGTGCTGAGATGTAAAAATGTGCTTGTTCATAAAATTCTGAAATTTAAAAACTGAAGTTGTATTCTACTAACCATCTTTACTATCCTTCGTTTGTCTACATTGTGTATTTCCTTTCTGCTCTACGTATTTAAGTAGAAGTCTTAAATCATCAATCACCATTTTAGCATGGCTTTCTAAATGAAATTGGTAATGTACAGGTGAACATGCTAACTGAGAGGTTACATGTAGAAACTCCCCTCTGAATCTGTGGTTAGGAGTCGCATCTTTGGAGATATGAACTAGGCAAGGATGCTCTCAAGGAGCATGCATACTTAGAAGTTCCCAGGCTTTGTTTTCTCTTAGTTTCTTTTCCTTTCTTTCCACCCAAGCCCTTTTCCCAGAACAATTTTTGAAAGTCATACTTTTTTCCATGCGTATGAAGGTAAATACTTGAGGACATATCCTGAAAAGAGCAGATTATCTCACTACAAACAACATAAACATTCTTTTATAAAATCTGGGACTGAATATTTGGAGAAAGTAGGATCAATTTTTAGAATTCTTGCACACAATTTTTTCCTAATTATCAAGAAGATAAAATACCAGAGATGGTTAATTGAAACTTCTCCTGGTTTAAACAATTACATTTGTAATGTGGGATATCAAACAAGGTATGAAATGTTCTATCTTCATGGCTCCTCTGACAAAATGTCTTTTGCTAGATGGGACTTTCCAGTCCTATGATCTGATGAGAGGCCTTTGTACATCAATCTGACTAACTGACTAAGTGGATTGTGCCAAAGCCAAGGGAGAGCATGAAGAGAGGCATGGCCAAAATAATTAGCATTTTGAGAATTAACATGACAAGCAGTATTTAGCAATTATGTTTGAAGGAGATCTACCCAATCATAGCTCACTCTAGGTTGTTGATTTTTGTGTGTTTTGTTTTTTTTTTTCACCTTTTTCATTTACATTGCAATTGTTTAACTATTATCCATTCTTGGACAGCACAAATGCATGCATGATAAGCTGAAACTTGACGTGCAAAACCAGGAAGCACTGGCATCAAATGTCAGTGTGTAGTCTAAGGCACAATGTGACATGGGGACCACATGGGCTGTAGGAGTGACTGGATGGTACAACATGGTCCTTCTCTGCGCTGAACAGCTAGGAGGACCATTTTTCTCTCTTTGAGAAAACAAAGGCAAAAAGCTTCTGCCATGAAGTCGTACAGATACACCTCAGCAGCCACAAAGTCACTAGTAGGACAATGAGAACTTTCTTCTGTAACCTGTGGTGTTCCTTGCTCATACAGCCCAGTAAGCACTTCAGAACAATGTTCTTAGAGGTAACTTCTGCCTAGCTGTGACAATGGCTGTATCTTATGTTCTGTTCTGTTGCTGGAAAATATTTCTCAGTTGCATGGCGTTTTTCCAGCCTTTCTTCACAAGTGAGAGGGTTAGGTATTTTTTTTTTTACCACTTCTCCCTTCAGCAGATGATATAATTCTGGTATAATTACTTGACTCCAAAAAGTGGTTTCCAGACATAAGGTCATAGAGTCATAGAATGGCTTGGTTTGGAAGGGACCTCAGTGATAATCAGGTTCCAACCTTCCTGATGCAGGAAGGGTTGCCAAGCACTAGATCAAGTACTAGACAAGGCTGCTCAGAGTGATATACTGCAACTAAAAGCAGATATCTGTGCTGAGCCTAATGCTAAATTTCCCATGTATGTTGCTCACCCTGAGGACTCAGAAATGTGTGCACAGCAGGATACATCTCTAGACTTTTCAAGAGGAAAATTACAAAACTTTTCTGTTTCAGACAGTATTTGGGTGGTTATGTATCATGCATGGACTTTGCCATATGGTATTAAACTCACGTATCCTGTCTACCTCTGACATACTAGCTAGTAATGAAGACCAATTAAATACCCTCTACAAGGATTGTGGACTTGCCCTTTGTATATGTAGATGTGTTTTTATGGTCTAGTTGCAATGCAGGAGCCATGTGAATAGTGGGAGCTCAGTGTTTCATGCCATTTCAGTACTTAGATAAAGTGCCTGTCTGTACAGAAATGTGCCTGTGGCACTCAGACCTGGCCCTTCATTCATGCCATTGATGTGTAGCTACCAGATCTTTCCATCGGAGGTGTACAAAATATTTCAAAAATGAGAACTGGTATGTGGGTGCTGCTTTATGCCCCTCTCCTCACTTTTTTTTTTAATTCTGATGTCATTATGGAAAATTGAGGTGCAGTCTGAACATCAGTTCAGTTTAGGACCCAGTTTGGAGGCAGAGGACAGAAGCTTGTGCTTTTCTGGCGCTCCCTGCTCCCTCGGGATGATTTTGCAGCCGGGTGCAGTGCAGGGCTGTGTCACTAGATGGCAGCGATGACAAAGACACCTCTTCACCCAGCATGGGAAGAGGCACTCGTTTTCCTGAAATTAGAATTGAAGAGCAAGTGGACCTAATAGTGTTCTGAAGAATGACCCCAAAGCTTCAGCCTTTATTTTAGGAACGGGTGGGAAGCTGCTGGTTTTCATGAAATCAAAAATTTTTCATAAATCGTTGTGTCAGTGTGCATTTTATGTAACACTGAGAAGTGCCTGCAAGTGGCATTTTAGAGACGAATAAAAATCACATTAAGAATTCCAGGCTTAGTTTTAACTTCTGTTGGCTTGCTTGTTTTTGTTAGCCTGTTGCAATTTGTTTTCTGTGCATTTTCATTCTTTTAGCTAAGTAGATTTTAAAGCAATCGGAAATGGCAATTAAAAACAACAACAACCAATAGTCAATTTTAATACCTCATGGAACACCTGAAAGCGAGAAAATATTTTTAGGCTTTGCCAGAGAAAAAATAACAGTTTTTTCTTCTTAACTTTTTTTGTTCCAAGACTGAAAACGGTGTTGGAGAGAAATTAATTTTTCCACAGACTGACTCAGTTGGGAGTGATTGCTTTTGTTGATTTGTTTTCCCTTTCAAAAAGAGGATGCATGCATCAAAATATAGTCCTGAAATTTATGCCTTAGTCATAAATAAACACAAGGGGCCTACATTTAGCAGTACAGAAGACTGTGAGTTTTAGTCTCTCTTTTTCCATGCTGTGCCATTATTTAATCTACAGAAAATCACAAGAATTTTCAAATCTTTCTCTGATTTCAACAGTTTATATATACTACAGAAGTTTACCACTCAGAGGTCAGTATTTCAAACAACCAGTAGAAAACTTGAGCAATTTATTAATATATGAACAATGTTAAAAGAAAGTATCATCCAGATGAAGGGAAACTTAAATTCTCCAAAACAAAAGTGTTTATTTCTTTTTTTCTTCTCAATTCCTTTCCTGTTGACATGGTACTCAGAAAAAGAGTCTCCTTCTGTACTTGTAGAACTTCTGACATAACTGCTGGTCAGGATTTCCAAGGGATACCACAATAAACAATGTCACTACCACTGTGCAGTTCAGCACAGATCCCATTATGGCAACCTTGCTCACAAGCTTCAAAGCTGCCCACATTTTTTCATGACCTCTTACAGACCTCTGGTTGCCATGCTAGCCAGGTCTAGGACTCTCTTGGTAGCTGAGGAGAGCCCCTGGGCATTATCACACCACACTCTATATCAACCTCATCACCTCCCTCATCACCTCTCCTGTTTTCTAGGATCTACAAAGATGTAACGTTCATTAGCTTTATCTGTAGAAAGCCTCTCATTTCTAGCTAATTCTTAACCAAATAGTGTCTGAAATCTTCTCATTTTTGTACATTATGGGGGTTTTCTACTCTCCTGTGAAGCATTTGGTTTGAGGAGCTTCTGGTGTGAGCAACTGGTTAATGTGGCACTTGGAAAGTGACATATTTTAGGTGAGAGTATTGGGCATTATGAGTTATAGTGTGGGACACTGACAACACTTGACTATTAGTGTGTTTGGGAAATTCTATGAAGATAACAAACTGAAAGAAAGCTGGAAAGTTTTAGCAGTGTTCTGTGAAAGTAACTCCTTTAGAGCTTCCAAAGGTATCCTACAGAGGATTCCAAGTTTTGGAAATCTCAGTTACCACATAAAAATAAATTCAGGTGCATTTGATTAGTATTTAAATGTCTGATTCCTAAATGTTTTCTGGGTAAACTAAGTCACATATAAGCAAATGACCCACAACAACCAACAACCCTGTAACCAGTGAAGCTGCAGATGTCATTGTGACAACTTGTGTGAGCAAGCTGCAGCTAAAGAATTTATACAGTATGTGCAAATATTATGTATCTGAGAGAGCCTTCTGTTTTTAAACTAGTCTTATCTGCTGAGCTTTCCATGATATTGCCTACAGTGACCCATACTGTAAAACACTGCTGCAGAGTCCCCAGCGACATCCCCCCTAGGATGCTGCAGAGGTTAAAGGAAAAACATTGGCTGCAGTAAGAAAAAAAAAAAAAAAAGATGGATGGCTACTCATAAGAGATATGAGGGGGCTTTAAAAAGATTCCGTTATTCTGTTTGCAGAAACAAAGTGCGTAGATGAAATGGAGGGGTTACTGTGTTTAGCTGATTTCCATCCTTTTTCCAATTATATGCCTAGAGAACTTATTAAAAAGTGTATCAAACAGATGAGTAGTAGCAATAAATATTAACAATATGTGCCTTCTTTTACAGATATATACAAACAGAAAATAAGGTTTTTAATCCCCCTTGTGTTAAACTGTTCCCGTGTCCTAACAAGTCAAGGAAATAGCATGAGTACAGGAGGGGGCTGAGCTCCATGTCTAGTGCTGCTCTCACCATCTCTCATAATAAACAAACAAACAAGTGAACAAAAAGGAAACAGAGGAGCTATTCTGTCAGATTTGCTGGTGCCCCCTGGGCTGAGATCCCATTCTTTATAGCCTCTCACTGGGAGGACTTGGGAGAGCTGTGAAGAAATGTGATCACTTGGTTTTTGTTTGTAGCACTGGGAATTTTCTCCGTTAATTCAGCAGGGGCAATATCCTGCTCTGTGAGATAGCTTAACTGCAGAACTGTGTCAATAACATTAATGCCGTGTTTTATTTGTTTTGTTTCAATCTCTTACTAAATAGACTCTTGGGATTCTGTTCAGAGAACCAAAGATGTTTCTCCTCAGCTAAACCAAGCTACTATCATTGATCTCCACCCTTCCTCAACTTACAACATCCGCATGTATGCCAAGAATCGCATTGGCAAGAGTGAGGCCAGCAATGAGCTCACCATCACGACGGATGAAGCAGGTACTCTCTGACTTTGTAGCATCTGAATCATGCTGGCAATTATTGTTCTTTGAGAGAAGAGTCTTTACCTGAAATGCTGCTTATGTTACTGTAGCTGCATGAGAAGAAATACTGAGTTTTTCCCATAAAACACTGTGACTTTTCTAACTTCATCATGAAGGTTTGTAATTAAAGCTATTTAGTGGCATCTAGTGGCCAGAAGACATTATGCTCCCAATTTTTAGCTTCTGGAAAAGGCACATGTATCTACAGTTAGGCATCTTAGTCAGCATTGTATTTCTAGTGGTGGTCCAGCCCCTATGGATCTTGTGGCTTTCCTTAGATGACCAGACAGTACAGATAGGTAACTAATTTAGTATACATGGAGTATAAATAACTAATTTAAGCTACCTCCTTTTGAAAACATTAATCCCCATGAAAAAAAAAAAATTCCTTTGTCTATTCCATCTCTCCCATCAAGCAGCTTTCTGATTACTGTGCAAGTCAGTCGTCTTTCATTAGTTAGCACCATCTCCCTTGTTCTTTGTTTCCATGTATTCATCTATGTCATTACAGGTTTCTGTAGCAGGAGGGCTGTGCCTGCCTTTTCACTTGAATATCTGGAGCCTGTCTTTTCTGTGCTCTAAAACTGCCATCTTCTAAAACTGTTTGTTTCTCAGGGCTAGGAGAAGTGGCAGCATGGTAAGGACAGTGGAGCTTTGTGCATGCTCACATGACACAAGTCCTGCATGTTACAGGTGACAGTGGGTGAAACTTAAGGATGAAGAGAAGAGGGCTACAGCTCTCTATTGTGGTAACTAGAAATTAAAATGTTGTATGGATGTAAATACTTCTTCCAGATGTATACTATTATATGAGATGTACAAAGTGTGCTTGTGAAAGTGACCAAGCAAGTTCAACACAACCTATTGAAATTGGGTAAAGTTACTCTGAATAGTCTTGACCAGTTCAGAACTTGATCATTTGCATTTGAAAACGTATTTTTATCATGCTATCTTTAGCTTTTCTTCTATTTTATTGGAAGTCTAAAATGCTTTTTTCTTTGGGGATTTTGAGAGGAAAAACATAGTGCAGATATGTGGGTGAGGGTGCCCTGGTAGTGAAAAACCCTATTTCTTTTTTAAGATACATGTTGAGCTAGACTTTAAACACTTGGTGATGGATTTTCAGTCCAGTTCATATGAATACAACTCAGTACTTTCCCCCCATTTTCACTGTGGGTGAAACTACCCAAAATATAACTCATGTAAGGAGAGCATGGTCTTGATTCCAAGGGACTTTTTGAATAAGAATAGGATACCTGGGCTTTCAGTGCAAAGCCCAGTAAACAGGAGGCAACACAAGCTGCATCTGTTTTTTCATCAAGTGTCATTTTTTATAGAAGGAATGAAGAGTACTCACATGTTTACAAGCTTTCAGTAAACAACTTTATTAAAGGTGAATAGTTTGCAACATAATTTTCATTTCATTGTAGTTTTTCTCTTCCTTTGTTCAATGAAGATATGAAATCACTGTAGAAAACAGATTATCCATTCTTCCATCCTTTATGATCTTTATCCCCAAACTGCCCATCTTTCTTTGTCTGTAAACATCAGAGTGTTGAATGTTGGGTCTACTCTCTCATTCTCTGTTGTTCACCCATTCTCAAAATATTTTTTACTTGCTGAGCTTTTCCCAATTGACAATTAAATTGTGAGGATCAGCAGCTGGCCTTGATATGAAAAACAGCATCCTTTTGAGCAGGGTGGAACCTTAGCATCACATTTTATTCAGTTCTTTGTAGCTAAGCTTCAGAATAATTGATCCTTTTGTTACTATCTTTAAAGGAGCTGTCTATATGGAGAGAAAGACCAGCAGTGTGTAACTGTATTTCAAAAGTTACTGATCTACTTAGGGAACACTTGGAAGAGGGAAGGTCACGCCTAGGCAAAGTATGTGTGCAGGTGGTGTGCAGTGTACAGGATTATCATTTTTTGATCACTGTTTACCTCTGTTCTCTGCTTTTACAATAGCAAATGGGAAACAGTATGAGCACAGGGAATAAGGGATAAGGTAATGAGAAGAGAACAAAACAAAGGGAGAGGAAAGGCAATAGAAAAACTGAACAACTCAAACCATGCTGTTAGCAAGGGTGCAGATTATGTATCACATATTACTGTAACCTGAGGTCTTCACAGTAAAATGGTAGTTAAGCACATTTTTTTTGTACTTTTCCACAGCTAGTCATGATTCCAAAGCTTATAGACCATGTCCTTTCCTCTATACAACCACAGTTAGTTCCTGTGTTGGAAAATACACTGCAAGTACACACATGCACTAATGCTTGTCAGAAAACAAAACCTTTAAAACTGTTGTTTAATACTAAAGTCAGTAGACAAAGCTGAGGTATCTGGCTTATGTCTTTGTCACAAGCTCTGTGTGTTGCTAAGTATGTAAAATAAATGACTTCTTATTTAACATTAACATTTCTCCATATGTGCTGGGAACTGTTAACTACTCAGGTCTGTATAAACTTCTAGGGTCTTTCAAGGAAGAGTTTTTAGGAGTACATTTTAAAACCCATTTTCAGGATTGAATACTTTGCTCTGATTCCACTGCATCATAATGTTCCCAGAGAAATGGTATTTGTGTTTGTGAGCAGTGGGGACAGAATCAGGGACAAGATTCAAAAAATCTTAGAGGCCTCGTTTTGTGTCAGTGAATTTTTTCTCCTCTAGTTCCTGTTCACGATTGTATGGGGAATAGAAATAAAGTTCTTTCAATCTTTGAATATTATTCCTGTGAAGGACAGTCAAAAACAGGTACAGAATAAGGCATATTTAATAACTTAAATATAGTACAAGATGTATTCTGAGTCTCTCTACTCTCATCAGTTAAAGTAAAATGTTCTGGTTACTATCAATATAGCTGTCATTTACTGTTGCTCCGCCTCTAACAGCCCCTTCTCACCCTTTTTATTGCTTTACTTCCCTTGCCATGATATTAAACTTAATTTAATATCTTTTATTGAGGCCACACTCTGCATCTAAGGAACTCTTGAGGAACAGCTTGAGATTACTTCATTTCTTTCTTCAGTTCTTTCTTTTGCAATGATTCGTCTTGCTGAGCAAATAATTTATTTCACACCTCTCCATTCAATCCTAACCAAGTCTTGATCTGCTTTGTAGCTGTCCAGCTGACAAGCAGGTCTCAGGGCTTTCTTTAAAGCATCACACATACTCTTGGCAGCTTATCAATAGCAGATGAAGCTCCTCTTTATTTAGCAGGAGCTTTTTCCATCCGATAGTTATTTTTTATCTGTTTTCCTGTCTGGGATATCTACATTAGTCCAGGGGAGGTGGGTAGAGAGGGAGTGTAAATTGTGAGGTTTTCATATATAAAATGTGTAATATTTGACTATATCTGCTCGATCTATAGTGAACAAAGGGGGTTCCTTTGAAAACTGTGAAATAATGAAGGCTGACTGAGGAGTTTCTGTCTCACCTGCTTTTAAATAGGTTCTGCTGCCTTGCTATCACCTACAGGGTTCTGACTCATGCAAATATGTCTTGCTTGCTTACAAAATGGAAGTAGAATTGTAAGCATGTCACTAGACAAGAAAAGTCATTGTAATTCACTCTTAATTTTTTTCCAGGTTGCTAGATTTTAGTACGTGTTGTATTTTACTGTTAGTTGGAGATGGCACCCGAATGAGTAAAATGCTAAGGTCTGGTTTTCTTGATAGAAGCAGCAGCTTCAGTTTTTTTGTGTGACACTGTCACAGTCCAAATCTTTGTGATGCTGCTGTGTTAATATGGTAACATAGCACATGAAGTGCTGAATTCTGTGTGCTATGAAGGCAGTCTTGATGTATCTCTCTTCTTTCCTTCCAGCTCCTGATGGTCCACCCCAGGATGTTCAGCTTGAGCCTATATCTTCACAAAGCATTAGGGTCACCTGGAAGGTAAATATAAACAGCCAAGAATGTAATCTCTGACAGTATTTTTGTGTTTTCCAGCAAACCAAAGTCTTTTGATCACTAGCCACAGGGTTACTGGATGGGTGGAGGGAAACATAATAATGTACTTTAAAAAGGTATAAATAAAACAACAATTTAAGTTCAATGCTGTCAGCAGAGCAAAAGAAGTAGATATTGAAGTAATGCAGAATGTACAGTGATTCTCAACAACCAAAATAAATGCTTAATGGGTTTTTGCCTTTTTAAAGCATTCAAGAAATGTGATTGCCATCAGATCTAACCAGCTGTAACACCCAAGTTTCTATGCATTAACTTGTTTTAATGTTTTCCCATTCTTTTATGGTTGTGGGAGTAGACAGATTGAAAGACTTTGCTTGCTTTTTTAATGTTCAGTTTGGAAGAGATCTTCAAAAGCAAGAACAGAAGACAGGCAACATTGGTTTACTCCTGGAATTTACAGATGTCCTTTGTGATTCTGAAGATTTGCCATTACATTTTATAGATGTAGACATGTGCAGACAGCCACAGGACAAACAATGTTTTCACATCTATATTTCAACAACATTGCTTAAAATATGGTTCAGTTTCTTACTTCCATGCCACTTCAGCTACAGTCTGGTGCCCTGATCTCTTGGTGTTTTCTGGAAAGCAGAAGCATATGAAAAGAGAAGCTAGAGTTGAATTTGTGTGTAAACAGTTCTCAGGATCGTGTTTGGAACTAGATGGATTTGTAAATGTCAGGTGTCTGATATAATAAAATAACCACAGAAATGAGCTCTGTGTTGAATATATACTCCATTGCCCCAGCAAGTCTCATGAGCTGAGTATAGACAGGGAGTGAGCCTAAGGTGTGAGTGACTTGTTGCTGGCTGGTACCCCTGCAACATATATCCACATCAGTAAAGGTGAGTCCATTCTCCCAGAACTTTGATCCCATGTAATGTGGTACCACGCACTGTTTAAGCGCTGGCTAGACATTTGGCATTTGCTATAGTCAGTGCTGTCAGACTGCACACACAGTCTGCAAAGAGTACATAGTCTTCTGTGAACCTCCAAGGTCTTATTCCCATAAACCCAGTCTGTGTTAAATCTGGCTTTGCAAAATTCTGCTGTCTGCCTCTTGTTCCTCCACAGCCAGGACTGTGCATTGACAGCACCGCAATCTTTGTACGTGTGTCAAATGAACAAGATGGCAATTCTTTAATTTATTGAATATCGGTGAATGGTGCATGGTCAAGTAGTGCAAGAGGTGCTTCGGCAGTGAGCTACTCTTGGTAGAAATCCACTAGCCAGAGGAATCCTGTGGTCTCATCATGCCACAGAACATTAGGCACTGTTTTCCAAGCAGCAGAAACTCAGGAGGTTTGATTGTGAAAGGATGAACAGCAAAAGGCAACATTGCCACTGCACTGAAATTCTGTCCGTTGTGTTCTTTGTACACTCAAGCCTCTGCTTGCTCAGCTTGAAAGCTATTTGTCTTGATTTACAATCATTACTTTATCTGGTAATAGGACAGCTCATCAGGTGGGTGCTGTTTCTCTGCGGTGCAGAAGGTAGTCAAAGTCTAATTCTTTTCCTTGACCTGGAAGCTCTTTAGAGGATAAAATTGAAGTCACTGAGCTACCTTCCTGAAAGCTTAGTGCTCACTTAGTCCCGCCTTTACTGGAAGAATTATTTCCTGAATGACAGTTTGTAACAGCTGTCCCCTAATTAAGAAATGACAAGCCAGGAATAAGCCATTCACTTTCCTCAAATTTTTGCTGTTCTGTCCTGTGCAGCTCACTTCTGATTCATTACTCAACACAGTCCCGCAGAAGTCCTATAATTCTGCTGAATCCTCGCTTTTTGAGTAGGTCCTTGTGATGCAGTAATTAATAGCCTGGTCATTTTTATTTGGCAGTTTTTTGTGAGGCTTCTGCCATGGAAACATGATCACATACAAAAGGAGTTGTGCTCAGAACCATGTTTATGCTTAAAGTTGACAGACCTTATTTAAATACAGGTGTTGTTAGTAACTTCTTTATTCATATACACGTTTACATTTACAGAATGTTGTACTTTACAGAAGTCATTGTTATTTAATTTTAAATATATTGCATTTTATGGAAAAAGAAGTAAGATCAAGATCTGAAACTTTTTCCTAATATTCTATCACTATTAATAAAGTTAACAGTATTTTTCCCCATGAACAATTTTCAATGGACAAATGTTGCTTCACTGATGTTTTTACTGAAAATGGACATACAAACAAGAAGATGTAGACATCAAGCATGACTTATTTGTGCAAAGAGTAAATCCAGAATGAGGGTTTGGATTTTTTTTACTTATTACATAGATAGTAATAAAAGGGAACATTTGAATTTTTTGTGGAGCAGAACATTTCAATACTCTGAAGTGACTTTGAGCTTTTTTTGCATTGGATAATGTTTCTAAGAGAAAAAAAAGGTAAAATGTTTATATTTTATTTAAAGAAAAAGCCTCTGATCTAAAACAATTACGAAGATGTTTCATGAAAAATTCAAAATTCACTGTTTTATTCCAATTCAAAATGAGAAAGTATGTAATTACAGAATTCCCAGTGAAAAGGCTATTCTGGCTCTAATCCTGCTTTGAGAACGTTTCAATGCAGAGTAAATACATGATTCAATTTTATCATTATGTTCCATCTGTTTTACAGTATGATATATGCATGTATGTTGTATAGTTCTTTATTTTATTGTGTAAGAAGTGTATATTCACTTTTCTTGGTATACAATGCATGTCTTACAGTATATAGTGTATGTATACACAGTGTTGTAATGTGTACTGCATCTGACAGTAAAGTAGTGGGTACCATTTACAAAACTACAAATGTTCTTCATTATATTGTGCATATGTTTTGTGTGTGTTGCTTGCAAGTTCAGTGTGTGTTTATGCCAATGGCTTTTGCTCAGAAATCTCCTGTGGTAATGCATGAGAGTGTTCCATTTGTAGCCTTTAACTCAGATGGCTTAGAACTTGAGACCACAACCAGACTCCTGTTAATATTAGAGACAAGAGATTCTTTGCAAACTGTTGAGAATTTGCCCAGTTGTGATGAAATCCAACATTAATGGAGGGAAATGATGTCTTGGAATAATTAAACTGGTGTCTCCAGACTTTTGCACATTCGGAAAAGAGACACTGACCTGCAACATTGTCTAAAAGCTCTTGTCCCTCTAATGTTTGAGTTGTTCACTACCTTGTCTGAGCTGTTTGTCCTTTAGTCAATTTGAAATGTTTAGATTATGTTAGCTCAGCCTTTTTGCCTCTTCTTTTCAAGACCAACAGTGCACTGATATCTTTCTAAAGAAGTTTTTTATTTATAACAGAACACAGAAATGTTCAAACATGAAACAGTTATTCTGTTAGATTCCGAAAAAGCAATTCTAATCCTCGTGGTGCTCCTTAGAAGGAGTTCAAGTCCTGAGACTGCAGTTTTTTGCATGCCAAGTCCTAGTTTGGTCACCTGTGTCTGAGCAGACAGCACCATGTTTGCAGAGAGCTTATCAGTAACAGAAGAAATGAAGTAATACAGGGGAAATTCTGAAAGTGGCAGGAAGGAAGAATGTAAAGTGTCTGGAAAGATAATACAGTCAGTCAGATCCATCCAGTGATACCTTTTAAATATGAGGAAGGTGCTGATTTTTGCAGAGCAATGATTTGTTTGTAGTGGATAAAATTAAGATTCTGTGCTGGTTTTATTAGCTCCGGTGAGCCTGTGTTCCAGTGGACGAGAAACATGCTGAAGCAGACAAGTCCTGCGGCAGAAAAAAAGTAGTCTTGAGAAAGAGTTCTTCAGTAGATTTAGTTGGATATAGTAACAAGAGAAATTGCTGCCTGTGCCAGTGAAACTCATCTAAAGTTTCTCTCTGATAAGCTGCATCACCATGACCTTTGTATGGATCAGTGGAACAGATAAGCTTGTTGGTATCTGGTGTGAATTTGGAAGAAGGCTGATGGATTTGAAAGAGCTTTTTGTGCATGGATTATAAACTGTTCCTTAAACTGTTTATACTAATTACATCTCATATTCACTGGAATATCAGACAGGAACATAATCACATATTGAAATTAGTCCACTACTATTTAAATAAAATCATAAAAGGTGTTTCTGCCAATAATGGTCTTTTTACCTGAGTTGCCAATTCTTATTTTACTGACAAAAGTTCTTGTTGCAGAATGCAGAGATTATTTCCACTAGTTAAGATACAAGGAATCTTGTACTTTGACTGAGAACTACCAGACATAATTATGGCCAACAATTTTTGTACTGTCCATATTTTTGAAAGCCAGATATCTTACTCCTTGTCTTCATAGCTATTTATTATGCAAATCCCCGCTTTCCAATTCATTATTGCCTTCAGCACTCATTATCTAGTCATCTTTCTACACTACACACTGAATGAATACAAGCATATTTCAAGGCAAAGCACAGAAATTTCCTAATACATCTAACTCAATGAACTTTACCTGACTGCCTTCAACAGATCAATAGATGCACTACTAAAAATTTAGTGAGTGAATGGGAGGGGCTTCTGGCAAAACCACTATTATTAGGAAATTGTATGCCTGTAATGCAAATCTACTATTAGCAAGTCAACTTGGATTAGTCTGATTGGAGAACAAAACATTACACGCTTATATTTTATCTAGGAGATATTTCCTTTTCAGATTTTTCCTTGTATGATGCATTTAATGGTCTTACTTTCAGCCCAGGAATGCACTATTAAAGCAACCTATGTTCACATTTACATATAATTGTATAAAGTTTTGATTTCATGTGCAAGGAGGTTTTTTGAATTGTTGCTTAGAAATAGACTTGCTTGCGGTAGGAAAAAAAAAGTTGACTACTTGTGTATTTCAAAATTTTTAAAGGAACAACTTGACTTTGGAGATATGTATTTAACATGTAATTTTTCATATCCTGTTTAGGCTCCAAAGAAGCACTTGCAAAATGGAATTATTCGTGGATACCAGATAGGTTATCGGGAGTACAGTGCAGGTGGCAATTTCCAGTTCAACATCATCAGTATCGATACCACAGGGGACAGTGAAGTTTATACCTTGAATAACCTGAAGAAATTCACCCAGTATGGCATGGTAGTTCAAGCTTGTAACCGGGCTGGAATAGGACCTTCTTCTCAGGAAATCATCACCACTACTCTTGAGGATGGTAGGTCTTGGCAAACAGCTGTTGTGAGTCACATTATGATTTCTTTATTTCTTTTTACCTTGTACATTTGCTGTTCGATTAGTTATTATTGTATATGGAATAATATAAGACCAGGCTTTGCAAATGCTAGATATAGTAAACAACTGGATAGGTGGATAGCAAGAGGTTAGCCAGTGTCCATGCACAATTATCATTGCAACTGATGCAGAATCACTCAGGTAAATAAATGCTAACTGTACTGATGGGATATATCCTGTTGTGAATAATATTGACTAAGACCGTCTTTCATTAAGAAGCTTATTACTCTGGTGTTTACATATTTGCAAATTTTGTTATCTCATCGGAGCTTTATTGTGCACTTTGAGATGCTAAATATAACTCAGAAAGGTGAAGTGATACTGTTAATTTTGTTGGCTTTATTTTATTTCCAAATTAAACTGCTGGGAAACCAGGAGCTCTTGTATTACATGATCTCTTATCTTGTCAGCCTAAACAGAGATGTGTGTTTTTTCAATGAGAAAAAGAAAATAAAATCATTATTTCAGACAAAATACGAGCTTTCTAATCTAAGAAACAATTTAGATATGTTTTTCAACCTGTGTAAAATGCACTTCTCAAACAATGAGAGAGAGTCCTCTAGTGGAAAAAGAGAATGATTTCCTATCCAAAAAGAGGCTCAGTATTTTAGCGGAGTATAAAAGCAAACTCTACATAATCCTAATAGATGGCATAGGTCAGATTTTCAGTGTATTGAAGTCAGTGCCAGCTAAGAATCTGACTTTTTTTATGTGGGAAATTGAGAAAATTCTTAAGAGCTACAGACTTTGAGGCAAATGCTTCTTGGAAGGCTGGTGATTTTCATTTTCTCTGAATGTTCTAGGCCCAGACAGATTACTGCAAGATGTCAGAAGACAGTATACTCACACATACATGTATTTTGAATTATAATACGTAATATTTTTATCTTCAAAATCTGCTTTTCTTATCACTACTGTTTTTGTCCCTGTTCAGTTTTGGGTCACCCTCAAAATTAAAGATGAGCTTTAAAAGCAGCATCAAAAACTAATACTGGAGTTATTGCTCTAAAGCTAAATAGCCGACAGAAAACGCATTATATCTCACTGATTTTTTTCTTCTAAATGTTAGTGAAAATATTTTATTAATGTTTTTCCCAATATCTTTTCAAGTGAAAAAATATTCCCTGCACCATACTGATTTGAGGAGACGATTAGGATTTTTTGGAAAGATGGCAATTTGGGACAGAGCTTTAAAACTATTTTTTAACTGTTTGCAAAGTATGTTCTGTATTTTTCATCACTAAGACACATTTCAATTAACACAAAAACATAAAAATGACCCACTATTACAAGTCAGCAAGCGAGGAAGGAATATCAAAAGTAATTCCAGGGACATCAGCTACACTTGCAGAAACGTGGATTCTAGCAGGAATTAAGGCTTTGCGCTTTTAACAGTATGTAGCTGACAATTAAATAAAGGGTGGTAGGATAGCAGTGCAGATTGAAAGTGTAGCCAAAGGGGAGTATTCTAACAAGTACGGCAGAGTGCTCCTTTATATACATTTCTTCAAACTGGATACATGCATGTGGTAAATATTGAGTTGTATTCGTCAAGTTAAAAATAGTGAATATTTTATTTCAGTGCCCAGCTGCCCTCCAGGGAATGTGCAAGCCACTGCCACATCACCAGAAACCATTTCTATTTCTTGGTCAACGCTGGCAAAAGAAACTCTGAATGGGATTCTGCAAGGATTCAGGGTCATCTACTGGGCCAATCTCTTGGATGGAGGTAATAGAATTCAAACTATCACTAAGTAGCAAGCCATATATAGCACTTATATAATTTGTTCTCTGTTGTGAAAGCATTGTACTTCCTTTACTCTTTGGTTTAGAGAAAGCATCACCTACCTGTGAAGGAATATGTCTTCTGTAGAGCTTTAACACAGTAGTAGGCATTGCAAAGCTGACTGGAGAGGCCCTTGGGGAAGGCTTCCACCATAGGATTGCAACATTCCATAATCCTGACAGAGTACCCAAAATGATTCAAATTTCATTTCATTTACATAGTCAAGCAGGCCTTTATTAAAGAATGATGATATCAACTTTGAAAATACCTGCCTAACCTTGTACATTATTTTAGTTCTCTTTGTTATCTAGTTTGTTTTGGTTAGCTAGTTGACTAGTTAAGGATTTTTTATTTATTTATTTATTTATTTTTGTGACAGAATACATTTCAACACCACAGTTGAAGACAAAAGAAGGAAATACTTTGGGAAAAGGCTTATTATTTTCACACCAGCCTCTTCTGTTTTGCTTATATTTTGTACTGTTAGTATTATTAGCATATTAGCATAATAAATAAACTCCTGAGTGGAAAATGAGTGAAATGACCAAAAAGAGAACAGAGTTACCATATTAATCTGCAGTTTATCACATGATGATGATAATTCTACATGTGGTCCTTTCTTGTACATTAAATACTAATAGGTTTGAGTTGCACATGACTTTATTCCTATTTGCTCTGTTGAATTTTTTCAGTTCTAGGGCAATGACTTGTCTTCCTTCTTTGGTATTCATCCATCAGAATCACAGTTCACTCTAATATACAGTTATCTTGTAAATCCTGACCTCCAGCAGTATGGCAAGGGAAACTCAGAGTGGAAGTATAACTCTGGGGCCCATTGCTACTTCTGGCAATGTCAGAAATAAGCCACCAATTCCTTTGTATATTTAAAGTTAAAAATCAAAAATATATTAAAATCATGCATAAAAATGTAGACCTGACTGACTTAAAACTAAATGTTTTCAGTGATGACGGTAGTATTTGGATTGGTTCCTATGTGAATGTTATCAGTGCATGTCTAAGCTCCTACATGATGTCTTATAGCATGATGAGAAAAGACAATGTTCATGCAGTGCTTAAAACTGAATTTTCATCTTTTTTTCTCAGCTTTATTTTCTGCCCTAAATATGTTCTAAGCTTTTTTTGCCATATGGATTATAGTTCTTAGCTTGTTGAAAAAACAATACATATAAAGTGCATCATCTTTCTGCAAGTAAATCTGGTTTTACTATGTTTAAACCTATTGCTAGCTGATATTACTGCCATCAAGTGCTTTGCAGAAGTACTTGATTCATATTTTAAAATGAAGAGGCTTTTTTTTGTTTGTCTGTTTTTCTCAAAAATGGAAACCCTTTATGAAAATAATTGGCTCATTCTTGCTTTAGGTCATACTTTAAAATAATTTACTGTCATCTGTTCTTTATGAAAAATTCTGTGATTATTTGAAATATTAAATTATATTCTCGGTATTTAAAAAAAATGAAATCAGTTTGAAACCAAAAATGGGTCTGTTTTGAACTGTAAGAAATACAAATATAAAGGAATTTAGTTCAATTTCTTACAATCCATTGCTATTTTGTAATAGTAGAGCATTACTTCTCTGTTATATTATTTAATCTTCAAGATATCCACAGTAGGTATCAATAGCTGGGAAAAGACTGACCTTGCCAATAACTCGATTTCCTTCTTGTTCTATAGAGCTAGGAGAAATAAGGAATGTCACTACTACACAGCCATCTCTAGAGCTTGATGGTCTGGAAAAATACACCAACTACAGCATTCAGGTGCTGGCTTTCACACGAGCTGGAGATGGAGTGAGAAGTGAACAGATTTTCACCCGCACTAAAGAAGATGGTAAGGAGTAAAGCATTTCCATTCCCACTTCCCCATGGGGCTTGTATGTCTCAAGCTTTTAAAATAGTGCAAATATTGTATACAAACAGTCAGAGTGAGATTTCTATCTGAAGATCTTGAGTTAGCAACACACAGATAGCAGGGTGCATCCACATCTTTGAAAACAGTCAGAGTGTTTCCAGGACTCCAGATTAGCCAGAAGTTTGTAGATAATTCTCATGATCTGAACAGATTTATCTTTACTTTTGTTTTCAAATACCTCAGGATCTAATAGGAGAATTTTGAGACTTTTTGAGTTAATTCAAAATGACTGAAAAGGGGGAAAGAAGAAATGACTGTTCTGTTATGTTCTTATATAACTGAGATGCCTCTAAGAAGGTTTTCTTCAATATAAGACAGAAACTTCCTCCAAACACCTCTTCTTTCAGAAGTAAAATGGAGAACAAAAATCTCCTGCCTTTTTTCATTGATTAGAGCATGGAAAATTTAAGTCCTAATGCTGAAAATTTAAGTTTTCTCCCTGTCCAGTTTTGATGCTTTGAAAAATCTTCGAGATGGATGAATACTTCTGTAAAGACTTTTGAACGTCTGGATGCTATTAGATAGGAATATTTTGGCAGGAATAAACATTGACACTGTCCTAGCAATGAAGTTAAATACGTTTGACTGGAAAAATTCTCCTGTAATTTTTTTCAAGGAAATTAATCAATGTATTTTTCATTACTCATCCAGTTAACTGAATATATTTGACTTTTTTATTATTGTTATTTTTAATAAGATCTGCAAAAGTGCCAATGAAAGTAGGTTCAGCGATTGACTGACC
>JANHGO010000072.1:46427193-46440917 GCA_024606505.1 Aquila spilogaster | reverse complement strand
GGCTTTTACACGAGCTGGAGATGGAGTGAGAAGTGAACAAATTTTCACCCGCACTAAAGAAGATGGTAAGGAGTAAAACATTTTCCATTCCCACTTCCGCAAAATGTTTGTATGTCTCAGGCTTTCAAAATTGTGCAAATATTGTACACAAACATGCAGAGTGAGATTTCTATCTGGAGGTCTTGAGTTGGGAGCACATGAAGAGGAGTATGTGCCCACAGATTTGAAAACAATCTGACTGTTTCCAAGACTCCAGTTCAGGTGAGTCAGAAATTTGTAGATAACACTAATGATATGAGCAAGTTTGTCTTTTTTTTTTTTTTTTTTCCTCCCAAATACTTCAGGATCTTATTTGAGAATTTTGAGAGGGTTTGAGTTAATTCTTTCCAAGTGATTGATAATGGGGAAAGGAGGAGAGGCTATTCTGGGATGATCTCATATAACTTATATGCTTCTAAAAAGAATTTTTTCAGTATATTAAAAAAAAAAAAATTATCCTAAAGCAAAATGAAGAACAAAAATCTCTTGCCTTTGTTCATAGACCAAAGCACGGAAAATTCAAGTTCTAATGGTGAAAGTTTAAGAAACTTTTAATCACACACAGACATGAAATTTCATAATCACTTTCTTGTAACTTTAACTATGGAAATCACTTCAGGTTGCCTCAGTAGGATGCCACATACTGATCTATTTCTCAAGGACTAGAATTTCAAATTCAGGGGGAGATTTGACCCTAACCTCTTTAATGCCCTGAAAACCCCATGAAATGTACAAATACATCTTTAGATCCCTAAACACTTTTGAAAATCTGGATCAAGAATTTTTTGGCAGAAATAAAAATGCACACAGTCCCAGCAATGAAGTTACTTGAATGTTTGATGGGTAAATTCTCCTGTGAGTTATGCAGTGTTTTTTCAAGGAAATTAGTCAATGGATTTTTCTTTATTACTTATCCAGTTTACTGGTCATTCATGTATATATGAATATGTTTGTCAATTTTTTTATTTGTAATGAGATTTACAAAAGTGCTAAGAGAGTAGGTTCAGTAGATTAACTGACTTGATGAATGTTTAGCCTTTTTTTGCCAATTAAAAAAATGACCTGATAAATGTTATTGACTTTTTCCAATAAAATATTAAGGGACTCATCCTAAAATTTACATACTTTGTAAGGTCACCTAGCCCCAACTGTAGTTGTATCCAGGGGATGTAGTATAAATGAAAATTGGACTTCTAAAATTTTCTTTTACATTATCAAATGAGTTATTTGTTGCTTGTTCTATTTTCTTATGCTTAATACTTTCCATTACTTTGATCAAAGTTGAATTAACAGCAAAAAAAGTAAGTAAATGTCTCATACCTGAGAAATGTGAGGAGATTTAGGCATATAGCGATGTTGCTTAATGTAGGTCTACTTCCTGGTCTTGCTAGATATAGATCTTGCTTGAGATCCTGCATCACCTTGCAGTAATGGCTCTGCTTAAAACTGTCTTAGGGTACCGCACCTAGTCTGAAACTGTCAAGGACAATTTGCTCAGCTATAGACTTCTGTGTCTTAAACACTGAACATTAGGTCATTCTGATCCCACGCTAAAGTCCTTTAACAATTACTTTGGAGCACCTAAGTCCTGAGTCAGATGCTCTTGAGACACCCCATGCTTGGAGGTAGATGGCTTTATTTCAAAGAAAAATCAAAAAAATAAGACAACTGTAAGATTACCTGCTGCATTTTCAAGTTACTTTTTGTCAAGTAGATACCAGCATGGCAACTTTTCCCTGAATACTCTCTGAACGCAAAGGCTTTCACCCCCAGAGCCTTGGGACTGGGACTTAAGCCACCAGCAGACAGGGGGATTGTCCCACGCTGCTCCAGGAGCCCAGGGACAGGCTGGTCTTGGGGAGATATAGCTCATGTCAGAGGACCCCTGAGGAGGAATGTGCACCCCAGCAAGAATGTGCTTGCTGGTCTTATGCCTTTGAGCAACACTGCAGCCTGCTGCCTTATGTGCCAAATTGGCTAGCCAGTCCAATGTTGGGAGACAATACGGAGCATTCTTCCAGAAATCCCTGAAAAGTCAACCTGTAGAGACAACCCCTGGCTTCTGGGTCAGCACTTCATGGTGCATATGCCAGAGAAGTCATAATGGCTGTTGGGGAATGCCATGCACTGGTTTCTGTTGAGTTAAAAAATTGATGGGAGCTGCAAGCTACCAAAGCTTGCCTGGGTGCGGATAACATTTTGTCTCTGTGTGAGGTTCCTTCAGCTTTTGGAATTGATCAGATGGCAGAAGTGGTGCCAGCGGTACCTCTGTCCCTCACTGGGGACAATAAAAACATGAGGTACCGCTCCTGAAATGTTGCTGACTCCTCACCAAGACCATTCCCCTGCTCTAAAGAGGATCAGATACCTCTCAGCCATCGCTGATATTTACTAACCTTTTCTGCAGTCTGCAGTGATGAGGACCCCATAGCCTCCCTAAGTATCCTGTACCAGTTAAGGATCCCCCATAATGCAATCTCTTTTGCTGCAAAGTGGGTTGAGTACTTCCTTCCACCCTGCTGGCCAGGGAGACCGATGGATAACTTGCTGCTTTATAACAGTATTTCCTATGTGAAGTGTTACTGTGCCCATTACTCCTTCCCCTGACACATACACCCATCCATCTCCTGTAACCTGTCTCCAGTTTGCAACAGTTCTGAAACATCGGAAGCCCCAAATGTTTTCTTTTTTTTTCTTCTTTTTTTTTTTTTCTTTCTTTTCCCCCTTAACCCACCTTTTCCTAGTTTGCTTCTCCGTAATTCTTGGTGGCCCTTTGCTCTCTCTCTTTCTGAGAACAGACAGGCCCTGAGATATGGGAAACACATACACTCAGACCTTGCTTGGCTGCTGTGCAAAGGCTCATCTCTCATCTTTAATTCTCCTGGCAGCTGAGCAATAATTCACCCCAAGGCAGCATGACTAACCTTTTCAGAGGTTTTCTGATGCCTCACAGTGGTTCCACTCATTAAATCTTTTGTCCAGAAAGCTAAACTGAAAGGTGTTCCAGAAAATACAGTGATTTCATGTTTTGCTTCAGCTTCACAACTTTTTATTAAGGGGAGTAGAGGTTTAGAGTGGAATATAAAAGGCCTGCAGTTGAACATAAGCCAAAACCAAAGTTCTGGGTGTAAATATCCTAAAGGCTGTGGAAGTTAAATGGGAAAAGAGTATTCACATTGCCAAAATATATGCATCAAACAGGTGCCTCATTCCTCAGAAGAACAGACATTTCTTCTGTAATTTTCTAAGGAAAAGTCTCCTGTAGAGGATTATTCAGTGGGACTAATTTCAGTGCACCTAAAAGATCCTGCCCTAAAGTTAGGTTGAACACTCTTTTGGCGTGTGAGATAAAAATAATTGCAATCTGAACAGAGTTTAGATCTGGAAACCTTATATCTGTGCTCCCAGACCTTCTCTGGCAAAAATTATGACACAACATATTCCACCCTCTTCTAATAAAATCTGTAAATCTGAGATATTTTTAAGTGACTGCCAAGCCCTCCACATTGTTGTTATGGCCATATCACACCATTAATTCCTTTTTCTTTTTTCATTTCTTTTACATGAGGGGAAACTTTTCTTTGTAAAATCAATGGTGCAGCATGTTCCACTGCTGCTGTTGAAAGGCAGATCATGGCCTCCTGTGACTTCTCTGTTGGTGTTCAGCTAGAGTCATCAGGCCAAAATTTCTTTAGCAGGCTTGAAATCTCCAATGTGGCAAAATAAGAGTAAGCCAGGGACTGAAGTAGTCAGCCTGGGTGAAATGAGTTGAGGCTTTGATTTCTTGTAATGTTTGATACTGATTTTAGACACCAGAGGTCAGACACTGCTGCTGATTATCTTAGGAAATGGGAACAGCTCTAGCAAATAATAGGAAATGAGCTTTCCTTTCAATGTGATCGTATTTATGGGTTTTGTCTATCTTTTTTTTCTCCCATTAGCCTTCAGAAAAAGAAACTGCTCTTCTTGAAGTTCCTTCTGGCAGAAAAATAAGTCAAGCAGAAATGTCCAATTTCTAACAATTCATTGTGGTTTTGTCCCCTACCCTTTCCACTTTACAGTTTCTAATAAGCTGCTTGTACTCTTCACCTGAGGACTTAATTTACTAAATCATTAAAAATTAAAGTAGTTCTTCAAATTCCCTTCCTTGCTGTGTTCAAAGTACAGTGTCAAAAGCTACTCCATTTTGTAGCAATGGGGGGGCAACAAATTCCCTCTCTGGTTCTGCGCTGCAAGTGCAATATGAGAAAACTGTAGCTGAGACAATTAATTTGCTCCCCGTACAAGCCTGACACATGACGCAGCACCTCGGCCGGCAGCAGCACCTCTGACCTTGGGCAGAACTGGCCAGCGGAGAACAGAGCCCCCAGAGCCCCCTCCCAGGGAAAGCTGCCTGCAATTGGCAATTTGGCCTGGCACGGCTGCTTTTTACTGAGTGTCTGGCAGAGGTTGTTTCTGGGGTTTCCGTGACGCAGGAGAATGCATGTTTCTCTCTCATATCAGTTTCTTTTGAGAAAATGCATTGTTATACCCAGGCAGCTGTTTGTATAACACAGAAGGCTTTGCTCGGTGCAGCAGTGCTGTCCTTCCAGCTCTCCTCTGCCAGGGCGGTGGGTGTTCAGAGCAAGGGGAAAGCTGCAGGAAGGAAGCAGCAGGGACTACCTGCAGGGAGGAAGGAGGAATAACACTAAACCACTTTGCCAGCTTCAGTTTAAGACTCTGCCTGAATCTAGAGAGATTTTCCTCCTCTCCTTTCTCTCTGGACACCAAGCTTTCTGGTGATTGGCACGAGAGACGTGATACCATCTGACAAAGCTTTATATTTATTCTAAAACGAATAAGCATAAATCCAATCAAGCACACGTTCAGTACTCTTTGGAGCAGAGCTCTGCTTGGGCTCATTCAGCAGGTGAGGATGACTGTGCAGTTCATCACCTGGGTGCTATGATGGAAAACTGCCCTTAATGACCACTTAATGCATTTTTTTCTATTGTCAGAGAGCTCCAATTTTATCTTTTTGACTAACAAAAAACCGTACAGAGTAATAAATATTCCCCTTGTGAAACTGACAGGATTTGATAGAAGTGGTGTGATTAATAGGAGGCCAGTTCAGAGTGAATGAGGAGTGGACAGCACATGTGAATGTATTTTGGCTAGCATAGGTCTAAATTGTAGGTGGGATATCTACATGAATGAAGGCACTACCGGCAGCAGTCAGGAGTTTATTTTGTTTCGTTTTTCATAAATATAACAGTCAATAGGATAATCCTGTGTAGTGCAGAATTAAAAACCTCTTACAGAGCAGGCTTCAGTTTTCTGATATATTGATGATACTGCTCTTAAATGCACCACGCTCTGTGCATTTGCCTCCCTGCTGTTCAGTACCGTGAAGAAAAATGGTGATAATGTCTCTGTTTATGAAAAGGGGAATGAGAAAGTTCCTGGAGCTCCTCCCCCTTATCTGGCACATCTAAGTGCTGTTTCCTGGACTAGTTGTATCAGTATAATTGCCTTCTCTGTGTTAGCATTTCATTTGCACTGTCAAGAATACAAAGTGTTCTCCTCCACATGAAAGCAGCATGCTATTTCCGTGTCTTTCAAAGCCTTGCTAGCTGGAGAATGAGGCCATCTTTAATCTTAAATTTGCCAAATCTGCTCCCTGGAATGTTGCAAAGTTGGCTAGAAGCAGTCTTTGGCTTCTCTGTGCTCAGCCCTGGTTGTCCTCTGGCTTCTGACCATTATTTTATCCCTGGTGACCATGGAAAAAAGAAACTATGGTATTGTGCACATTTAGCTTAGCTTTGCTGGGATCTGTGGGAAGCAGTGTGCTAAATAAAGATCCATGGAGAATTCAATAAGACAGCCCAGGTCTCCTGATACTGCTGTCTCACAATAACTGAAGCTAGTAAGGCTACGGGATGCAAAGGCAATGAGAGAAAATACCTTAAGTTAGCATAGAAGACTGGGGTCTTTCCAAGAAAAGGCAGGCACCATATTCCCCCACCAAAACTTCTTCAGATACTCAAGGAACCCATGGTTAGTAACAGATGGTTCAGTTAGTGCTGAGCTAACTCATAATAATCTTGTTTAGGTCCAGGGGATAAGTTTGAACAATGACTTTACCCTCTGGACAGAGGACAGTGGTGGTCTGTAAGGCATCAGATGACAGTCTGCAGAATTCTTGCTAAGGAAATGTAAACACTTCCCCACACACAATCATTTCCACATGCACAGCCCAGCAAACAAAGACAATGTAGCAAGAAGAGGAGTAATAAATGAACATTCAGAGTAATTTTGGCACCACTGCAAAAACTGTTGCCTGATTCCAACTCCTCTGCAACAAGGTGCAGGGGTCCTTGGATTAGAAAAGCTTCTGAGATTTGACTATATGGCTTCCTGACTTTCTTTCTAGTCCCTCTTTCTGCTGGTCTGTATACCCGACAGTAATACAGCAGTGCAATGACAAGTGATGTTTTCCACATATGTCCATTGACTGGAAAATGCTAGATGAATTCTGAGTTAATCCCTCAACAGTTGACAGCCACAACCAATTATTGTCAGAACCTATCCCTATAGATCACACCCTAATTTAACAATAAATTACTTTAACCTCATACATCTATTTGCAGTGATTTCCAGAAAACATTACTAACCATAAAGGAATCCTCCTGTGGATTAAGTAATTACCCTGGAGAGCTAGCTTTCACTCTTCAGCAGCGGGAGCAAATAGCATTTCTAATGAGCTGGGTATAAATAACAAGTTGAATGCTGTCAAGCATCAATATTTACTCTTCATTGGATAGAACTGCTAACTGAATTAGCCCCTTTGCAGTGAGGGGCTGGGTTTGCTTGCAATTATAATCATGACATTGTCACGTGTTGCCTTATTAGCTTTCTCAACACACTATAAATAGAAAATGCATATTCAGAAATGTTGCACTGAGTGGTACCTATCTGTCAGTTTTCTTACATCTTCCAGTAGTACCTGTCCAGATATAAAATTGAAGTTCTCCTTATATGCTTTTCCCAAGCTGAAGTAGCTAGCCACAAAGCTAAGCAAATTTAGACCCCAGGCTGTCTGGCTTCTCTTTATAGGACAGGTTTTGTACCACCATAATATCTACTTACTTACATGAGGTAGAACAAAGGTTAAGGATCCATCTACAAAGATCAGCTTGCTGGACAAGGGTTTTTCCATCTGTATTGCACAATAACTGATTTCTGTGAAAGTAAAGAAAGATGATCAAGCATTGCAAAGCTGGAAATTCTAACATTTTGGTTGTTTTACTTGAAATTAGACAAAAATATTAGATTCCACATGAACGAAAAGTTCTGTAGAGAACAGAGTCCATCAAAATGTTTCATTTTGTCTTTAATACCATATGTAGTAATTTCCAATACATCGTATCTGTTTTAATAATTTAATGTGAATATTCACCACATGCAGTATTAAAATAGATTTCCAATTATTTATTTTGATCATTTTTAAAATATTCTAAAATATTTTCCTGTTGACAAAAGGTGCGTTTTTTAGGAAATTCTAAAACAATTTATTCTGGTGTTAAATGTAGTCCTTGCTATATTGTTTAAGTACAAGCTTATGTGTAATGTGATATTCTAGCATGCAGGAATTTTTTCACATTAGTATAAAAGTGTTTCCAAAGTTGGAGAACATTGTACAGTGTAACGTGTGTGAAAAATAACATATGCTCATGAAATTAAAGCCTTTCTCAAAATGCAAGCATGTGAAGAGATACAGTTAAGATTATGTACCAAGATTTTAGCATTTCCTGGCTGAAGTTTCTTCCATGTGGTTTTAGAGGAGCGGGTTTTTTTTCTCTTTCTCTGTGACAGTTTTCGATGGCTTATATAGATAGCTGCTGTAATTAGAGAAATAGATATGTGTTCACATACTGCAGTGCCAGATAGAGGTCCGAGCTGTTGCGAGCAAGGCTGGGGATAAGGATACTCTGTGGTCATATGTCTGCTCACACATCACACCACCAGCTAGACCTGGGTCACGTCAGGCAGTGCTAACTGCACGCTACAGCTCATTTGCTCTCCACTTCATTAAATTCACAGCTCTACTGTGTATGTCCACTAAACTGTTCATATGTGTATTATTTATACAGCGAATAATAGTTTGGCATGAGTTATATGTTCAAAATTGACAATTTATAATAACGCGTTGTTTGGCAATTTCATTGGCCACAGCCAACCTATCTTCATGCATGCAGGCTGGGGGTGATACTTCACAAAAGTTTAACCATCAGTGGCAGCTTCTGCCTTGGGGGCCTCTGAAGCAGAGCCTCTCCCCTCTTAGGGATGGGGGCACAACCCTCCAAACCCTCTCCCCTGGTGTGGGCAGCGTGGAGGCTGCTTCCTAACACAGGGTGTCCATCTCGGTCCACAGGGGCACAGTTACCAAAGCAGCACGCTCCCCTTTTCCTTTTTACTCCTCCGTTACACTAGGATGGCTGAGTGCCTGCCTTGGGCCACTCTAACACATCTTGGTTTTCCAGTTCCAGGTCCTCCCGCTGGTGTTAAAGCAGCTGCGGCTTCAGCCTCCACCGTCTTCGTCTCCTGGCTCCCTCCCCTCAAGCTGAACGGCATCATTCGGAAATACACTGTCTTCTGCTCGCACCCCTACCCCACAGTAAGTCCCACAGGGCGACCACAGACGGGCAGCACTGACTTGTGGGGCTGAAACCGTGTGTTTGCAGATACTCGGTGCTTGATGTTCTCTTTGCCACTTCCTTTCCTGCCATTTGCTCCCCCTAAGCAAGCGTGAAGGGGGATCCCAGGGCTACAGGGGTGGCTGAGAGCTGGTTTTCGTTTTTCCGACCTATCAAACTTTTTCACTGTTTAAAACCTATTGCAGAGTGCTGACTTACAAATCATTTCAAAACTCACAGTTGAAGTTGAGTATCTTTTAAGGTTTTTTTATTTAGAATGTACTCAGTTACCTTTCAGAGGACCAGCAAGAGCCCTGTTGTAGCTGGGGGCATGTATTTATATACCCATACTTAGATGTGTTTTCATCTAAGTTCCGGCCTTTTTGGCTTGAGTATTCATGTGTGAAAGAACATAATGACTTATGAACAAACATACTTGCTTGTGAATAAGCTTATTTATGCCTGGAGTATTTGCCCACTCTAGGTCTATGTGCTATTACTTGCTGAGAAAGTGACAAGAGAAAAATTGAATTTAATAGGAGGTACCTTTCTCCCTTTCTGAGTCACAAAGGAATCCAGCTATCTTTAAACACAGGGTCCAGTTGCTCTTTGTAAATACCCATGCATATTTATTTTAATTTACATTGAAAAAAGTGCTTATTTATTTTTTATCTAAGGTTTTGATTTAGTTTTTAGGCAGGACTTCCCATCAAAGGTAGCATTGCAAGTTCCAAAATGCAATCTTAGTATAACAGACAAGGAAAATATTGTTCCAGAAGTAGGAGGAGTTTGACAGGGACATTTCCAAAAGTGCCTCAGGCTTGTTTTCAAAGCTGGCTGAGAGCGAGGAAGGCCTGAGGGTGTGTCTGAATGGGACCCTTCAGGCAGACACAGCCTCACCCAACCCACTCTTCCAGCAAGTGAACTAATTCTGCAGGTACTCAAGGGGATACAGGGCAAAACACACATGCCCATTGATTGCTATGCTTAAACTGATATGTCCTACTATAAGCAGGATTTATTAGTCACATTCAAAGCTAAAGGTTGGAGATCTTTGCTTCATTTATGTTTGGGGACTACTATCTCCATTAATTTAATAACTGCAGCCATGCAAACCAAACTGTCTTGAGCATACCGTTTAAATGTAAACTAGCCAGGGATTTTTCCATCATGGCTCATATGTTTCTATGGCACACAGTGCGTTAAAGAGGTCGGAGTTTACAGAACTGGACTTGTTAGGGCTCTGGTCCCAGTGGGGACCAAGCGCTTCTCTGGGCGGTTGGAGGGAACACCAGGTGGTGCTGCTGGCTCTTCCTAGTTACTTACCATGCACAAAGCTGCAGTATTTCTTCCTCAGGCTTTGCTAGCAACAACTTTTTGTATGCTTACATCACCAGGAAAATAAACATCCTCAGCTAAAATTTTTTTTTCTCTAATATGCAGTTCTGTCATATACAAAATTGTTTTTTTAAGACTGCTTATTGTATGGTTACCTTTCGGAGTACCTCAGTGACGGACCATGACAAGAATAGTTACTTTTTTTGCTAGTCTTGGCCTGTACTGAATTTTACTACTATATTTTGGTGGTGGTCATTATGGCATGATGGGGTGGTATCACTGCATACCTTAGCCCAAGGTAGGGGCACTTGGAGGTGTTTGTGTTTTCCGTTAATTGTTAATGTGTATGTGTATAGTCATCTTGTTACCTGCATACATAAAGGGCTGTATGTGTGTGTGTACATATAAATATCTATACATACATACACATATGTGTATATATATGCACAATATATCTGTGAGGACGGTCCCTGTACCACTTGTCACTAGTGTTTTGCAGATCAGCATGAGTTGTGGCTTACAGAGCAGGTCTTCTGCATCAGTCCTATATGGCGAGTGAGGCAGTGATCACACTCAGTGGTCAGTTTTCAGAAGCCAAGTTGGACATCTTTAAATAAGTGTTAAGACCTCAGGACACATTTAATATAGGACACACTCCCCCAGCTTTATTTCTAACAAAATGGTTTCCTATCTCTTATTCTTAAAAGACTGTAAAATAAAAAGTTATTTTATTCAGAGCCAGCTTTGCAGTGAAATAAGCCTGCTGCAGAGGTGCTTGAATGCTAACACTCCTGGGCAGACATGGTCTGTATCTCCCAAGGAAGTTCTTGTATGATTCACTATTGGCAGAGACAAGTAGTTGACAGAGAAAGAGGTCTTAAATTAGGGTGAGGAGGCAAATAAATAGAAGACCTGTGTCTTTGTCATCTCTTCTACCACCAGAAGTAGCAAGTGCTGTAGATGGAGGTATAGAGCCATGAAAACTTCCTGAACAGACTTCTTCCTTCAGCCAAAGCCCTGGTTGCAAAATAACTTTGCTAAAAGTCTGCTATTTAAGCAGAAAGGCAAACTCAGTTTTTAAGCATCAGTGAGGAGAAAGAGAAAAGGACAGTGGTAAAGGTAAACTTATGGGAAGGCTATATTCTTTACAGATTGTGTTTTACAAGCAGTATGTGTTCGCTGAGAACAAGTCAATACAGTACTCATTAGACAGTCTAACAACACAGTACTTTACACAAGAACACTGCTTTGGTGTTTAAGTCACCAACAGGAAAACTAATTAACACTGTTGGTCATATTGTGCACATTTTTATTACAAAGTGCAACCCCCATATGACCCTGAGATATTATAAGATGAAGATTTGCTGCCTCTTGCACAGTTCAGTTTGCTTTGCAAGGGCAAAAGCTGTTAAAACTTCTGCTTCCCCTGTGCAGAAGGATGCAGACATTTCCTTTTTAAATATTTTGAGTCCTAAGGACAGTATTTGCCTGGGAGGTTTCAAGCCACGAATATGATTAATGTGTGAAAAATAAACATTATTCTCCACTGCAATCTATTCTCTAGCTAAGATAAAGTGCAAACAAGGATCCAATGTGGTACTGTTTAATTGTTTTGCCTCTATTATTGTATAGGCATTATTAAGCAGAACTTTCTCTTTTTTATTCTGCAAATATAGAAGAACATACAGAAATGAGACTTAATGGGTCCTTCATTCTTCAAATATAAGAAAAAAAACACACCAGAATTTAAGTTAAAATAATTATCCTCTGTGCTAACTCACAGCCCACATTCCCACAGTTCTTGACCCCACTTGACTCCTTGTAGGAGCTGGTTTCTCAAGACCACCTGTAATGGTCCCATGTCGGTCAGCTTCCTTCTAAGTGTGCTTATCCCCAGCGTACCAGCAGCACGCTCATCACGCTCATCGCACTCATTTTTTTCAGGTCTCAGGGAAGCAACAGGCAGTGCTATCAGCTGCAGCACAGGCTGCTATCCCATCCTGTCAGTGGAGGTTTTCCCAATGGTGCCATAGATATTGCACATGGTTTGAATCCTAGCAAAGAAGCCAGAGTGGTTCAGCTCCTACTTGGCTGTGGGGGGAGCTGCTTTAGGTGGCTGTTGCAGCACCTGCTGCCGTGGGTTGTAGATATGTTTTGCCAGGGCTTTTAAAAGGGCAAGAGAAAATTAGATTTAGGTGATTTCTGAAAAAAACTCCACCAATCTCTGGTTGTATTCAGGTTAGTACACTACATAAGGAGGAATCAATGGGATTAGATTAAATAAAATTTAGATGGCACAAAGTGCCTGGAAAAGGTCATTGTGTCACAAAGCATGCAATGGCTAGCCAGCCTGGGAAACTGTAATCTCAGAACAGGTAAAAAGCAACACAGAAAGAAGGCAGGAGAACGAAGGTTAAGCAGCAGGATATACTGGTGCAGGAAGGGCTGAGAAAGCATTAGAACTGACAGAGAAAGCAGAGAGAGGTTAAGAGCTGAAGACATATAGACCAACTATATCGTTTGGGTGTCAACAAACAGTACGGCATCGCTCAACCAGAAATACACATATTAAAATCTATTTTGCTTTGTTGATTTAACAAGTGCAGCCATTATTGTTGTTGTTGCTTTTGGGGTTTTGTTGGGGGTGATCCGTTAGTCAGTCATTCACTAATAGGAGCAAACATATTAAACAGGCTTATCCCGCTGTTTCCAACAAAGCAGGTCACTAAATTGTGCATCAGTCTTCTGCTTTCTCCATGGAATGCCTGGAGATTAATGGAAAGGAGTCATGTAAGTAGAACTGCACTATAAAAGGATAACAAATGGAGACCACTCTCCTTCTTAGTGATTTTCCTTGTCAGGACATTTTCAGTTGGTTCTTGACTTCATTCCACTCATATTAAGATGTGAAATAATCTTTGAAAATTGTAATCTACAATTCTGGTCTTCTCCAAAGGATTTAGAAAGACCCAAAAGCTGAAAGCCCAGCAAAGATTCATCTTGGCCTAGAAATATTTCTGTGAAACAGTTGGGTTTGCAAGATGGGGGAGATGAACAGATGTGAAGTAATGATGGAGAAGAAGGAAGTGATCTCATATTTGGCCAAAACCCAAGTCAATTTGCTTGAAAATGTAATTGATACTGGAAACTGACCAACATCTGGCACTGTTTGGGGCAGAGGGTTACTGATGTTTTTGGTATACTTATTTTTCTGTGAGAAACATCCTCTTAAGCCTGTTAGACTTTTATATATGTGTTTCATTTTTTCTTTTGGTTTAAAGCCACTAAGAGGGAAAAAAAATTACATGGTTTAACCTGCTGTCAAATTAAACAACAAGCATATGATGTCTGCACATGACACTCTTCCCATGTATATTCTGTCTGCTCAGTCCTGTGATAGGATAACCAGCAGCAGCACCAGCAGCAGCAGTAGCAACTAGACTATTCATCTGTTTCTCACATCTCTATGCACCTTTTCCTGTCAATTTGTAGAGTGCCATATTGAGGGAAAAACTATAGTCAGATTCCCCAGTGAGGGCATATTACAGTGGGGTATTTTCTGTTCAGTAGAAAAAGTGGCATCAATCAGACTCTTTCATAGAATCATAGAATCATAGAATCATTTAGGTTGGAAAAGACCTTCAAGATCATCGAGTCCAACCATCAACCATG
>JANHGO010000072.1:46392523-46427093 GCA_024606505.1 Aquila spilogaster | reverse complement strand
CCAACCTGGCCTTGAGCGCCTCCAGGGATGGGGCACCACAGCTTCTCTGGGCAGCTGTGCCAGTACATCACTGCCCTGTGGGAAAAGAATTTCCCTGACATCTAATCTAAATCTTTCCACTTTTAGTATAAAGCCATTTCCCCTTTACCTAGCACTATCTGTCTGTGTAAAAAATCAGTCTCCCTCCTGTTTGCAACCTCCCCTCAAGCAGTGGAAGGCTGCAATGAAGTCTTTCCAGAGCCCTCTCTTCTCCAGGCTGCACAAGCTCAGCTGCCTCAACCTTTCTCCATAGGAGAGGTGCTCCAGCCCTCTAAGCATCTCCATGCCCTTTTCTGGACCCTCTCCAACAGTTCCACTCCTTGTGTGAGAGCCCGAGGCCTGGACACAGTACTCCAGGTGGGGCCTCACCAGGGCAGAGCAGAGGGGGACAATCCCCTCCCTCGCCCTGCTGACCACCCCTCTTGTGGCGCAGGATACTGTTGTTGTCCTTCCAGGCTCAACAAAGCACACAAAGTTGCAGGTATGCAGGCTGGGAATTGTGCTTCACAGAAGTTTAACCAGCAGTGACAGTGCTCCTTTGGGTCCCTCTGAAGCCCATTGAGGCTTCCCTCCCTAGAGATGTGAACACACCTTCAAACCCTCTCCCCCAGCACTGAGGCTGCTCCCTAATACAGGGTGTCCACACTCGTCCACAGGGTCATGGTTATCAAAGTGACACACTCCATTGGGCCGCCCGTAACACAGCTTTTCTCTCCAGTTCCAGGCCCTCCCGCTGGTGTTAAAGCAGCTGCATCTTCAGCCTCCACCGTCTTCGTCTCCTGGCTCCCTCCCCTCAAGCTCAACGGCATCATCCGGAAATACACCGTGTTCTGCTCGCACCCCTACCCCACGGTGAGTCCCACAGCACAGCTGCAGAAGGGCTGCACTGATCTGCAGAACTAAAACTGTGTGTTGGCAGATGCTCACTGCTGCTCTTCATTTGTTTGTTTTGTTTCCTTTAACAAAGATTAAAAGGGGATTCTGGGGCTAAGGGAGTGATTGAGCACTGGTTTTGTTTTTTTCCCACCTATTGACCTTTTGCAGTACTCAAAATATATTGCAGAGCAGTGACTTAGAAAATATTTCAAACCCAGGATCAGCAGCAAGCCATGCAGAGCCCTATTATAGCTGGAAATGTGTATTTCTACACCTAATTGCCCAATCCAAGTTGTATTTTCATCTTACTTCCCTTTTTGGCCTGAGTATTCTTGTGTGAAAGAGCATAATGGCTTATGAACAAACATATTTGCTTGTGAATAAGCTGATTTGTGCCAGGAGCATTTGCTCATTCTGAGTTTACATGCTATTGCTTTCTGAGAATGCAATGAGAAAAACTGAATTGATTGTCAGGTATTTTTTTCTCTCTGTGAGTCACAAAAGAACTCAGCTATCTTTAAGTAAAAGGGAGAACTGCTCATTTTAACTAGTAAGTGAACTAATTTTGCAAATACTTGAGGAGAGATGGGACAAAACTATGTGTCCACTGGTGGCTAAGCTAGAACTCTCACATTCTGCTGTACACAGGTCTTATTCGCCACTTCTGAAGCTGAGGACTGGACACTGTTGTTTTATTTATGTTTCCAGACTGCTGGTTCTTAACTCTATTAATTTAATAATTGTAGCCATGCAAACATATCTCTTGACCATACACTTTAAGTGTAAACTTGCATGGAATTTTTCCATCATGTTGGGGTCTGATCAGAGCAGGGAGCAAGCACTTCTGAGGGGCTGGAATGAACACCAGATGGTGCTGCTGGCTTTGCTAGCCACTTAACACTCAACGCTGCAGTGTTTCTTCCCGAGGCTTCTTTGCTAGCAATATTTTTTGTGTGTTTACATCATCAAGAAAATAAACATCCTCTGCTATACATTTTTTATCCAATTTGCTTCCTTGTCTTCTACAGAGTTACCTTTTCATGACTGTTTATTTTATGGGTAATTTTGGAGTACCTCAGAACAAAACAACGTGATGAGTGATGACAAGAATATTTACCTTTTTTTTGCTGGTCTTAGCTTGTACTGAATTTTACTGCTATTTTTTGTGATATTCATTATGGTACGATGAAAGTATTCGTGTATACTGTAGTCCACAATAGAAGCGATAGTCGGTTTATATAAATTACTGATAGCTACATGTACAGTTATCCTACTGCTATCTCTGTGCATAAAGGATTGTGTGTGCATGTGTGTGTGTGTGCATATGAAGATATATCTATGAGGACAGTCCCTGTATCACTTCTTAGTACAGTTTTGCAGATCAACATAAATGGTGGCTTACAGAGCTCATCTTCTGTATCAGTTCTGTGTTTTGGGCAAGGCAGTGATCGTACTCTGTTGTCTGTTTCCAGAAGCCAGGCTGGACGTCTCTAAATAAGTGCAAGACTGCATAACACATTTAATACAAGACACCACAGCTTCATTTCTAACAAAGTGCTTTGTTATCTTACACCTAATAAATGATTGTCAAATAAATTATTTTATTTAGAGCTAGCTTTGCAGTGGAACAAGCCTGCTGCAGAGGTGCTTAAATGCTAGCACTCCTTGGCAGGTGTGGTCTATATATGCCAAGGAAGTTCGTGTATGATTCATTGTTGACAGAGATGAGTAGTTGACAGAGAAAACGGTCTTACATAAAGTTGTGGAAGGAAATAACTAGGAAGTCTCTTTCTTTCAGTTCTTCTGCTACCATAAGCTGTAAGTGCTGTAGTGGATGTATGAAACTATATTTCCTTAAAAGATTCTTCCTTCAGTCAAAACCCTTGTTGCAAAATAACTTTGCTAAATATCTGCCATTTAAAGAGAAAGGCAAACTCAGTTTTTAAGCAAAAGTGAAGTGAAAGAGAAAAGGGCAACAGCAAAGAGAAACTTATAAGGAAGTTATCTATTATTATTAACTATCTATTATTCATTTTATGAACAGTTTGTGAATACTGAGAATTCAGTACAATACACTTCAGACAAAGTTTTTAGACTAACAGAATGGTTTAAATTCCTTTACATAACAATGCTGCTTTGATATTTAAGTCACCAAAAGGAAAAGTTAAAAGTTAACCGTGTTGGTCACACTGTGCACATTTTTACTACAAAGCACAACCCTCATATGACGCTGAATTACTCTCAGATGAAGATTTGCAGACTCTTGCACAGTTCAGTTTGGTTTGCAAGAGCAGAAGCTGCTAAAACTGATGCCTCTGTATAGAAGGATGCAGACATTTTCTGTTTAATTATTTTGAATCCCAATTACGGTATTTGCCTGGCATGGTTCAAAAAGCAAATATGATTAACGTGTGAAAATTAGAATTTTTTTTCAGCTGCAATCTATTCTGTAGGCAAGATAAAGAGCAGACGAGGATCCAATGTCATACTGCTTAATTATGTTGTCTATATTATTGTATGAGCATTATCATGCAGAATTTTTTTATTCTGGAAATATAACAAAATACAAATATATGAGTACTTACACATTCATTTACAAGCTGACAGCTAGCCCTAAGTGTTAGTTGAGTTAGATTGCTATTTCAAGACCTGGCCTGAATAGAGTGACTTAATTGGTTTTTCATTCTGCAAATTTAATAAAACATACCATAATTTCGGTTAAAAAGATTATCCTCTGTTCCAACTCTTAGCCCACTTTTTTACAGTACTTTTAACTCACTTCTTCCAAAGTCTATGTTCAGCTCCTCTCAGGAGCTGTCTTTTCATGGTACCATGTTGGCCACATTCCCTCCAGTTGTGCTTATCCTGAGCGTACCCGTATCACTGTGATTACTCTGTCCAGGCCTGATATAGTATGCTATATAAGGAGAAATTAGTGGAATTAGATTAAATAAAATTTAGAAGACAGAAAAGGTTCAGAGAAGATTGCTGTGACACAACGCATCCAATGGCTTGCCAGCCTGGAAACTGCTGTCTATCTCAGGACAGTTAAAAAGCAGCATGGAAAGAAACATTGTGTATGCTGAAGGTAGGAGAACAGTGGTTGCCTGCTACTGGAAGGGCTGCAAAAGCATTAGGACTGATAGGGAAAGCAGTGAGAGGTTAAGGCCTGAGTAAATATAGACCAACTCTATAATTAAAGTGCCAAAAAACACTATGGCATCGCTCAATCAGAAATGCATATTAAAATCTCTTTTTCTTCCTTGATTAGAAAAGTGCTGTCATTGCTGAGGGGGGGCATTAGACAAGCAGTGATCCATTGGTCATCTGTTCACTCATAGGAACAAACACAGTAAATGTGCTTACCAGGCTGCTTCCGATGAAGCAGGTCATTAAACTGCGCATTAGTCTTCTGCTTTCTCTGTGTGATGCCTGGAGATTAATGGAAAGGAGTCATGTAAGTAGAACTGCACTACAAAAGAGTAATAAATGGAGACTGTTCTCCTTCCCAGTGGTTTTCTTTTTCAGGGTACTGTCTTCATTCCACTCATATTAAGATACAGATTAAGATGACCTCACAGTTGCTCTCTGTTTTCCTCATAGTGAAAGCTAAAAGCTGAGCTTGTTTAGACAACCATGCATAGAAAGTATTCAGATATGAAAGACATGCAATTCTACCAATGGCTTAAAATGCCATAGGAGTCTTATTGAGTCTTTCCTTCTGTCTGAGAAAACATCTTGGTGATGTTTTAATGCATTTGTTATTCTCAGAACTGCACATTGCCTCTGTCAGTATTTGGTTTCAGTTGTTTTGTTATATGTATTTTCTATGCAACTGGATTGCCATTTTTTAAACTTTCTTAGAATAGTAGAATAATTTTGACTGGAACATACTACTGGGGTTCACCTGGTCCAACACTCTTCTCAAAGCAAGTTTAATCACATCAGGTTGCTCAGGCACCTTTCCCACGTTGAAACTGCTTCAAGAATAGCTTGGCTCTAGCATCTAATCAAGTACATGTAAACAGCAATAAAGTCTCACCTGGTCCTTCTCTTAAGGCTCACAGACCCAGCTGGCACAGCTTGTCACTGTATTTCTGTCCTGTGCTCGCGACTCCTGACCATTCCATGACAACCCAGGGCACAGTGCTTAGATGCAGTCTCAAAAGTGTGAAGTATAGAGTGGAGGGGAAGGATCACTGACCTGGATCAACTGGCCTATACTCTTATAAATGCAAAGTTGCTAACAGCAGACCACCTTTTATGCAGAGCTTTTCCTTTTCTAACCCTACCCCTACAATCACGGGCAGTGTTTATCTTCCTCCCAAGTAGCCTGTCCTGGCATTCACCTTCTTGTTTGTTCATTTTTGTATTTGAGCTCAATGTGATTGTATGGCCTTCTGCCAATCTTACTCAACATCCCATACATTGCAAAAGACCATTCTTGCATTCTGAGAAGGTTGTACTTGGAGATTAGCCAGATGTCCTGAGTCCCTTTACTCTCCAGGTCAGTTTCCCATGGGGTCATTCCTCTCCGAATCATAGAATCATAGGGGTTCGAAGGGACCTCAAGGTATCAACGCTTAAAATCTAGCCTCTTGTTTGCCTCAGCCAAAGTGGTCATAAACCTTCACATCTTCAATCAGTTCCTCCCTATCTGTGGGCATCGAGTTCAGCAGAGTATCCCCACCAGTCAGTCTGCAGATGATCTGCAAAAGAAAAGGTCTTCGGTACTCTTCAGAAATCTCCTGGTTACTTGCTTCTGATTGTATTGCCCATCCAGCAGGTGATTGTCCGCCTCTGCTCTGTCCTCATGAGGCCCCCATCTGGAATACTGCATCCAGGTCTGGAGCCCCCAGCACAAGTAGGATGCAGAGCTGTTGAAACGGTTTCTCTTCATTTTTAAAGATTTCAATAAAACTCATGTAAAGCAGTGGAAAAATAATTATATGCAGGAATTGATCTGTTATTCTGTAAAGTCTTTGGTAGTTAAATGTATGCTGGAAGTCTCTAAAAGAGAGGGAAAGGTAACTCTCAGAAGAGGGCTAAGCAGATAAAGCTACTTTGAATGGAAGTTTATTTAGAGTCAACAGAGTCTGTGAGGTTGAATTTAAAATGCATGTTCATTGATTTATATTCTACCAACAGTATTTATCAATGTGCCTGTACAGTACTTTTCACAGCATGAAGATATTTATGCTTATTAATTCTTGTTCTTTATATAGCATAGAGCTATTCTATATTTTGTGGAGTTGTTTTAAAAAACTTACTTGGAATAGTATTTAAAATATGTCCGTTTTTAATATACCACATGTACTGTTTACAGCTTTTTCATAGTTATTTCACAGATTTGTTACCACTTCCCAAATATAGCACATTCATTCTTTTAACTGCTTTGCCAACTTTATGTTTTATGCCATGGAGCAGAACTCAAGAGAGACATGACAGAGTATAAATTAATTCTGCTGCTGTGCTGCTTGATGCAATTTTTAAAAGGTCTCCTTGCAAAGCCCTACTAAAACAAATTTGATATTGATTTTTTTCATAAAACTCTGGTTTGGTCTCACTACTGAGGCTCACCTACACATATATCAATATAGTCTAACAATAAAGCCTTGGCATCAGTTGCAACTTATTTCAGCGGGTATGGATTCATCCTATTCCCTTTTGTATTGTACAGGCAATAAAGGACCTGGGAGTAGAAGGTGCAGCACAATTGGTGATTTGACTGAAATGCTCTGGTCAAACTTGGTGACTTGTTGGGGCTACCAAAGGAGGCAGTAACATGGCTGGCAGCCCAGCAGTCAGTCTTCTGCCCTTACTGTGATCACCTGCCTGTGGCACCACATCCTGCTCCCCTGATCATGACCTGGGGGAGGCAGATGGACTCACTGGCTACTGCAGGTTACTGCAAAGGAGAAGCATGTGATGTACCTCTACAGTTCCCAAGCAATAGAATTCCTGACATGAGCTACCTGAAGGTCTGGGCTGTCTTATGTCTTCTGGGCCTAGCTCTTATGCTGCTTCCAAAGTCTCTGTCCTGCATTTTCCAACATTTCAGTTCAGAATTTAAGAATAGAGAAAAAATAAATAAATAGAAGCTGTATTCTGTTTTGCACACAGCTTTTGTTTACAACAGTTAGCTTCAATAACACTGAGTGAGAAACAGATGTCATGTTTTATGTTTCAAAACATGAGCCAAACAGCAAGAACCAAGCAAACTATTATATGGCCAAAATGGTGTCCAGTCTAACTGAAATTGTGGACTGGCTGTTGCTGGCAGCTCTGACAATCTGACAATCTGTCCATCTGTGGAAAGAAGCAAGGCGAAAGTCAGCAGATTTGTTGTCATAACCCCACGAAAAAATCTGCATGCAGAGTTTCACATCTTTTGGGAGTTCACCAAGGGCACACTCACAAGTCTACTTTGTTCGGAGACACAGAACCTGAATCTTTGTATATAAAGTAATGTATGCATTTTATATTAAACCAATTCATTTCTAGGTAGGAACCATTTGTTTTGGCCCCCTTTACTAGATAACTTATCAATCAAAGAGACTCTAAAACATCATTTCCAGGGACAATGGATGTCTGAGGTAGAGCAGGGTGGACAATTCCATGATGGTGTTGTGCAAAAAGACAGAGGTCTCTGTGTTTTGACCTTGTAGAACTAAAAAATTACGTTAATTACAGCAGTGATTTCACTGCCAGAGGTCAAGTTGAAAAGGAGTGTGGACCATTGGGGTTGAGGTGCTCAACACTCTTCCTGGCTCTCTCCCATTTGGCAGTGAAGATAAGTCCATGGGGAGCATGTTTATTGAAATAAACCTGATCGGGCAAACACAGTTTCAGAGACAGCTAAAGATAGAAGTAAAACTGATCACTGCACTATGGGAGGTGATGAAACCAGTTGTTCCATACTGAGGACATACTGAGCAATGTAGGTATCTCTGAAGTCCACTTTTATTCAGTGATTTTGTTAATAATCCAGATAATGAAATATTGAGTGTTTCTATAAAATCTGCAGGATTTACAAGACTGGGAAGGATTGCAAGTACACTAGAGACAGAAGTAGAATTCAAAATGATCTTGATAAATGGGAAATTGGTCTGGGGAAAAAAATAGGTAAATTATATTGTAGGTAGTAGTGAAAATGAGTGAGTCCTATGAATAACCAAATAAAATGGTAGTGGGTAGAAAGCAATTGGTTAGATTCTTCACAAGAGGATTTGAGGTCATTTTGTATCACAAAATGAACTTCAGCTAGCGTTATAATCCTGTTGTGAGAAGCCAAATGCCATACTCTGGGATCGTTGAGTACAGATATAGAACTTGTATTTGAGAACACTGTGGACCAATGGTAGACAGTACAAATTATAATGACATGTTATTAGCAAAAATTTGATTTCTTGGAAATGTTGAAAGCATTGGTGTTATTAAGCCATAAAAAGATGTACTGGTGAGGAAAGGAGTGACAAATCTTTGTGCAGATGAAAGACTGGTGGAAAGATGAAGGTTATAAACTATTCTCTGTGTTCCTAATAGACTGGAAAAGAAGATAGGGGTTTATACTGCAGCAGAAAACTCAGGTTAGATTTTAAGAAAGTTTTCTAATGAGTTAAGCACTGGGATAGCACATGCAGTTTAGGGAGTTGCAAAGTCCCCACTTATTGTAGGTCTTCATTATCAGGCTGGACAAACACTTGTCTGAAATTGTGCAGCTGTAGTAAAATTTGGCTTAGAGAAGGAGGATAGACTTGGATGAAGTCTGAAGGTCCTTCCAGAAACGGTTCTATATTCATATTTTATACCCAAATTCATAGAGAAAGCACACAGGCCATTCTAGGTAGTAGAAATATGTATTTCTGATTTTCATGATGAGGCAACTTATATGCTGTCCTGCTTCACAAATCACACTGCAGATCTGCTTTTCTTGCTTTTCACTCTTGTCTGTTGGCTTTCACAGATCACTTCCAAGTTTCCTCACAACTTGCAAAGAAGAGAGATCTTAAGTGCACCTATCTTACATCAGAAATTGCATAGACACGGTTGTAGACAAGATACAGCCTTTCTTTGCCTCCAAAATTTTCCAGTGCACAGTAAATTCTGCCTGTTACCTTTATTCCTTCATGTCTCTCTTGTGTTCTGCTCCACGGCATAAAATAAAGTTGGCAAAGGAAACTCCCTGTTCTCTTGAAAACTGTTAAAAAATGTACTTTTTTAACACACAGTTTTGAAGATTTTCCAGCCTGGGTTAAAAAATACAACAAACAGTCTGATTTTATGCACATTGCCTATTTATTTGCTTTCTAGAGGAATAAGATATGCCAGGAGGTGGCATGCTGTTTCAAAGCATACAAAGCATTGAACATCAGCAGTACAAGTGAAATTGCATCAGAAGAAAACAATGCTACCTGCAGTGTCTATTCCTCAGAATCTCTTGCTGTTTCCTGGTCTGAGATATAAGTTTACTTAACTCTGATAAAGGACTTCGATTTCATTTTATTCATTTTATCCAGCCTTTGCTGGACTTTTAGAGTTTGGGCCCTGTCTGTGCTTCTTAGACATTGAACTAAAGCCATAGGAAAAGAAAAATTAACCCATCATCTACAAGCTAAATTTTAAAATAGCAGCTGAAAAAAATTCCCTGAGCAAGCATGTTATTGCTTCTGGGATAATGCAGCAGTAAATGTTAGACACCGGCACATACAAAGGCCAATATGTGACAAGGTGACATTCCTTTAAAAAATTCCTTACTTCAATTGTTTAATCTTCTCTTTGCTGACAAAGCTCCGTTTTTTTTTCTTCTTGTGTAATGAAAGTCTCTGGCATGCTAATCTAATTGAAATGACAGGCAAAAGTTAGAAGTAAAATTGATTTTTTGTCATTGGAGCATCTCCAAGTATTTAACAGGGAATGTTAGCTGAGGAAACAGAAGGTGTATGTTAATCAGTTAGAAACCAAAATCTTTTGCGTTAGCAGTTTGTTTTAAGAAAATAAGAATTACTTATTTAGTGAAGATTTATTTTCTAGATTCAATTAATACATTAGTTCCATGAATAATTGAATTTATATTTGAAAGAGCTGCAGTTGCAAGTGTATGAATGATGCTGATTCTGTGGAGGAGAAAGAAAGGAATTAAAGACAAGGCATTTAAAAATGCAATAGAGAAGCTAATTCTATTATTCTTCTGTTTTTGGAGCTCCGGGGAAAGTAAACTGCTTTGAGACAATTCTACCTTTTCTCCTAGCTGGCCACATTATAAGCAGAGAAATTTTTGACAATTGGTTGTTTTTCTGATTTTCTCTGTTACTTCAGGCCTCAGAGCAGGAGAGCTTAGTCACAGTGCTGTAGTTTCAAGGTTTTCCTATTCCACTTAGCGTCTCATTAACCCATACCTAAAATCTCAAAACAATCTGCTCCAAGCTGTGTTTAGCAACTGTATACAAGGTACTTGTATGACTGTCCTAGCTTCTACCATGACAGAGAGGAGCTTGATGGTGAGACATTTCAAGCAGGAAATCTGCAGTATTAGTACTGGCTTGCTAAGTCAACAATATGCCACTTTCATAAATCATGGGCGTCAAGGAAAAGACAGTTTAAATTTAACTGACCTCTTGCTCGCTGGAATGAAATTGTGGCAATAAGGAGGTCTTTAATGGTTTGCTGTTCCTAAAAGCTATATTCATGTTCCATCTTACTAGGTGTTTTAGAAGTAGCTTCTGCTAGATGACTGCATTAATGAGTGGAATCTAAGTACCAGACTTAGCCTAGCCTGTTTGACTTTCAAATTAATCCTAGGAAATGCTGCCTCATGAATATTAAAACTCAGCCTCCTGTGCCAAGATCAATATATTAATTTTTATGTATGACCTCACAAAAATCCAACCTGTCAAGCCATGGGCATTTGTCCAATATTCTCATGTAAATGTCAAGACAGATGATTTTCAAAACCTGCTGTAATATTTCACATAATAATAGAAGTGTCTGCCTGTACTGACCTCTTCATATCAGAAGTGGAAACCCAGGCAGATGCTTACTAAATGGGACAAACTGACTTGGCATTTTGACAGGAGAAATCAGATTGGCTAGAAAGTATGGTGAGGTCCTTATCTGGACTTTTGTTGAACATAGGTAACTGTGAGTTGGAGCAAACCAATCTCCCCAGAAAAGTTAGTCTCTGTGGAAGAAACAGGTTGTGTTCTTGCAGAAATAGAGGCACACATTTGTATAAAAGCCAGGATGTTAAGTATTCTAGTGAGCAAACACATTATCTGTATGGAGTGTTTTTCATCTTACTTTAGATGTGTTCAACACAGACAACTGTCCCCAAGCTAGTTAAGTTTACATTTCTAGAGTTGATGGGGACAAATAGGTGTGTCTAGGTCATGATTCATCCCACTGTAATGTATGTGTCCCTAATAAGCCAGAAGAATCCTGACTTAGAAGTGCATGTTCTTTTGCATGATCTCTGAAAGGAGTGAAGGTTTAGGCTGGCATAAATCACTACAGATTTCAAAAGGAAATGAGATGAATTCCACCCTCCCCTGGCCAAAGGAGATGCCAGCTCAAGAACTTGGTGACTCCTTCATTGGCTGAAGCTGGCTACCATTTCACACTGGAGAGGTGTTTAACAATACCTCAGAAAGATATTTTATTTCTTTAGAATTCACTTTGAAGGACTATGTATTCCAGTGCTTTCAGGTCAAACTACCTTTTGAAATGCTAATCAGCTGAAATTAGCCTTTACCACCAGCAGATATTTGTATATCAAAGACACTCTTTGCACACCTTCTGTCAGTCTGAATCAAGTTTAGATTACGTCAGTGCATTATTTTTAATGCAGATTCCTAGTGAAAATTTCTTTTCTATGTCATTGACATTCTAATTATTTTTAGCCTGGTGTTATATACCTATTGCCATGCTTAGTATGGCATAGGAAAGTGAATCTTTTTTCACCTAATCTTCTGATGGCTAGTAACCCCTCTGTTTTCACAAACAAGAATCACAAAACCCATGTCAGAAATAAAAATGGCTACAGTGAATATTGCAACGCTACTCAGGGTGGATGGAGTTACCTTTCTCTTCTACTAAAGGAGTAGAGCTTCCTGTGGAGCGTATGCTGAGGTGCGCAAACTCTGTGTCCCATGGAGAAATCCATATACTCCTCTGCACCTTGCCTTGCCCAAGTCACTTCAGGCACATTGCAGAACATCTACCAAGAATCATAACTGCAGAACAATAATTGCTGGTCAACTTTTCAACGCCCCACGGCCAAGGCACTTTGGTGACAGTGCAGGAAGAGACTGAACTGGCATTTTCTCCAGTACTTGTAATCTCTGCTAATGTAGATAAATGACTTTCTGCTGCAAATCTTTGAATGAAAGTTATTCTTTGGTAAAACTAAGTTTGAACAGTCCATTACAGAATATTTCTTCATTCACTCCACTGCTAAAAGGAATAACCCACCAAACCCAGGGATAAGGAGTACCAGCACAAAGATTCTAGGTGACCAATGAGGTAGTAAACTCCAGATTTCACAGCGGACGCAGGATGGAATTCTCTGTTGGGAATGTTTCATCAAAAACAAAACTGGTTTGTCAGAACTATTCATGGTACAATACATTTGTTGACTTAAATGGCTTATCTAACGCTGTAAAAATAAATAGACACGTAAAAATCCTAACCTAAATAAAAATAATTTGAAAACACAATATAGGCCCAAATTCCCTGAATATAAATTGATTGCAACAACTTATTGTGTCTTCTCTGTTTATTGCCATCTGCCATCTGCTTCAAGCGATTGATAGTCATTCCAATTACCATGAAGTAATAGGCTTTGTAGCTCTCAGCTCAGCAGACTTTCACCAAATATTGTTTATTTTAGTTTGGAAACATTTATCTCTTCCATCACAGGTAATCAGCGAGTTTGAAGCCTCTCCCGACTCATTTTCCTACAGAATCCCCAACCTGAGTCGGAATCGCCAGTACAGCGTCTGGGTGGTAGCAGTGACTGCTGCAGGAAGAGGCAACAGCAGCGAGATTATCACTGTAGAGCCATTAGCGAAAGGTATGATGACAGTGCTTTTTAAAGTAATCCAGAACTTTACAATGCTAATTACTCCTATAATTGGCACGTGGCTTCTTTATGTCTCATTGCTCACTAAGAGTGGGATTTGCGAAGAGTAACTTCAGTTTTCTCCAAAAGTTAGGTGACAACTCTCATCTAATTACCCAAGGTTTTGCTGTAGTCAGCAGAGAGTAAGAATGATGTGCTCCTCCAGGGAGTAATTCATCCCACCTACCTTAGAAGGAAATAAATTGCTTTTCGGAGCAACTTTTTTCTACTTTTGTTGAGTACAGAGAGCTTGCAAAGTTTCCTCTCCACTTTTGAATGTGTCTCTTCTTTTGTCACACAAGATAACCTCTTTATAGTCCTTCTCCTTCTTAATATCTCTTGTGTACTCCACAGATACTATCTTCTATATCAAGTGGCCTGATTAACATACCTAAACTCTGAACAATTGTTCTCAACTTGCATTAGCTTTGAAGTTTGCTGCTTCTATTTCAGATCTGAAGAAGGGATAATGTGCCTCAATTATTGCATATTTTTTCCAGCTGTATTAGTTGTTCTAAAAAAAGATACTACTTGGGCCCATATATTCTGCCTTACCTGTACTGTGAAGCATGATGCTTGCAACACTTGAGCACCTTAGCTTAGAAATAGAAAGCTGAATTTTTACTAAGCAAGGTGAGAAGAGTCTGATCAGTAGTCAGTCTCCTCATGGGATCTTCAGACTGGTCTTCTATTTTTTTCCATTCAAATTGGTAATTTGACAGTATTTGACAGTATCGACAGTGTAGTGCACAGATCCATAGCTCTTCAAAATAGATGCATCAATTTTAGAGTTTTGCAAGACTGCTAATGCTTCGGTCATATGGCTAATGATGTAATAATGTAAAGTAAGATGTCTAGTGCTTTATGAAGATAACTACCTTTAAAAAAAAAAAAACATAACAGAACTTCAAACGAATGCCACCAACGTGAAAGTAGTTTCTGCATGGAAAAGGATGTACTATTACCACAGGGAAACTTGCTGTTTCTACCTACTCAGGTGGTAGTTAACCAATTTGATGATGGCACATTAGCTATCAGAGCTATTGTCATGAATACCAGTAATAGCGTTTAGAGGGTACTATTTTAACACATGAAATAGTATTGAGTACACAGAAGTCACAAGCAGAGTTCCTCAGATTTGTGATGAGAACTTACATGGCCTCTTGGCTAATTCTCGATGCCAATGTTTTTATTATACTGGATGGATGTTTTTCAACATTTCTCAACTGTAGTAACTAGGGAATTTCTACTGTAGAAAACAGTGAAAGATTTATCAGCGGTAATGTGAGGAGTGTCTAGCAAGGAAAAGAGGTATAGTTTGGAACAAACAGGCAAATGTTTGCTCTGTAAGCCATTGCTGGCAGGTTGTTTTTGTCAGCTGCAAAGTTGCTTTTGCTTTCTGTTTCTTCTGACATCCAGCAGGTTTTGTATCTTCTTTCAGAAAGTCCTTTCTCTTAGAGCTGTGCGGTGTTAAATGGACCTGATGCATGGCTGAAGGCTGTGAAAAATCTGGAGCTTTTCCTTGTAACACAATTGCATACAGCACACTGAACACTTGTGAGACCAAAACTGAAATCTTAGGAAGTGGAGGAACATGAAGAACATTGGAACAACACCTCAGAGAAATGGGGCAAAGGTTTCAACGTGTTCCTCCTGTGAGGCCATCTGTTACTAGGGGTAATGAATGTGTAATGCTGAATAAAAAGTCCACAAAAATAGATGTAAAACATTAAAGCCTGAATAAGAGCAAAGCCAATTAACCAATAATACCATGCAATACTAATGTAACAGGGACATAGACGAACGTGGGACTTTGCAGGGAACCCTGCATGTAATGCATTACAAGTTTTCTATTTCCTATGCATTTAAAAGAGGAGGAAGTATTCAGACAAGATGAATGCAAAACAATGCAGAGTTTGCAGGCACCAAGATGAGTTGATCTGGTTATGAGGAAATGTAGTATGTGACAGTTCTTGGTTTGCCAAAAATAGATGCACTACAAATTGATCTGCATGTACCTTACCTAATCAGGCAGTTATAACCTGATTTTGCTAAAAGGAGTGCAAAGGGTTGCTATATAGCATGAACATCTGACAGGTCGTTATTGTGAAGTTATTTGCTTCATTTTTTTCCCAACTTATTTCACAGTAACTGTCCAAGTAATGATACCATCATGACAGCTCGTGAGAGTTTACCTGGAATTGAATTATGTCAGCTTAATTATAACCCCCTTAAGAACCCCTCTGAGAAAAATGAGAAAATCTTGTTAGGGGGTTGATGTGAAATGGCTAGTCCAATTTAAATGAAAGTTTAATTCATGTCAACATTTCTTCCTTTTGTGTCTCCATATCTCCAAACAGATTGTTATTCTCTGTAATTAACTGACAAAAGTAAGCACAACCAACTCCAACAAATGAAAAGTAACCACAGAGATGAAAGTTCAGTCTCCATGTAAGCAGACCATGTCCCTCCAAATTATTCTTTCTTCCTGACCTGGAAGTTGCATTTTTAGTCTATTAAATGTATCTGTAAGAAAGAAAACCTTGCAAGTGCCTTGTTACTCTTGTTTCCTGACCATGGCTGATGGAGAGTGCCATTTGCCAGCAACATGACGATAACAGAACCAGACCTATGCCAGTCTGATCCTATGGGGAGAACTCTGACTCCAGTGTTGAATTTCCCCTGTTCTTGTAGGCTGAGTATTAGCATTGAACAGACTTACCTTCTAGTCTATGTTGCATTCCGTATTCAATATTTTTAAACTACATCTGGGACTGACATAGAATCATAGAACCACAGAATCATTAAGGTTGGAAAAGACTACTGGGCTTATCTAGTCCAACCATCAACTTATCACAGAATCACAGAATCACCTCAATGCCCACTAACCACATCCCTCAGTGCCACATCCATGCGTGTCTTGAACACCTCCAGGTAAAGTGACTCCACCACATCCCTGGGCAGCCTGTGCCACTGCCTCACCACTCTTTCTGAGGAGAATTTTTCTAATATCCAACCAGAAACGATAATACATACACGTTATCAGTTTGTTTCTTTAAAGAGTCAGCATACTGGAGCACACAGTGTACTCTTCCGTGAGAAAGTAAGTAAAAGAAACTCCTGACCCATGGTATTAACTGACTGCTCTTTTATTTGGATGAAGCTGATCTGCAGTGATCTTCCATAACTCGTTTCCCCATGCAGTTTACCTTTAAAACTGTGCTTTGTTCTCCAGAGAAAAAATAAAATATAATAAAGAACATTAGGGCTTAATGCAAAAAATTTCTGGCTGTTTCTTTTTCCATGACAATAAATGTAGGTAATTGGATTCATAATTTAAACAAATAAGGAAACACAGGGAAAACCTCATTAGCATGAAAGAGTGCAGTGTTCAGTGAAGGCACCTCTTTATCTTCAATTAATGACTGGCTAATTTGCAATAAATAGGAACAGACATGGTCCTAATCCAGTGCCATGCCATCTACTGTGATGCTGGTAGGTAGTTGGTAGGCATTCGAGTTTCTTTGTTAAAAATGAGACAAGTCCTGCAGCTGAATTGCCTGCACGCTGTGTAAAGCTCTCTTAGCTCAAAACAGAGAGGTCTGTGAGACTCAAGGTATTTTAACCTCATGAATGCCTCTTAGCATTTCAAACCTACTGCTGCTGGATGAACTTCACTAGGCATTCATTTTGTTTCTAGTTCTCTGGTTTTTGTGAACCGGTTAGCAGTCTGAGAACATTAGGAGTTAAGCTATAAAGAAAATCGGAGTTAAGAATTTTCATGCTGTTTTCTCACCTCATTAAAAGTACTCAGCGTATGGAAGAAATAGATAATACATAAGAAGCTGTGGATACATTCACAAAAATAGTCCTGTGTGCTTTTGTAATGTGCACTTTTGAGTTATGGTCTGTGATCCTACTGCCGAGTTATGCTGTGAGGTTTGTGTTGCTTATTCACATAACAATACAATGAAACACACAAGATACTGAAAAGTAGGAACTACAACATAATATGCTTGGGGAGATTTGGTACAAAGCTGATGACTTAATCAAGTATTCACTGTTAAGATAACTATTAAAAATAGATGAATATCACCGCAAGTTTGGTAATAATGGTGCCAAGCCATGCTGAAGGCTTCAGCAGGATTCCTGTGGCATAAATGCTTTTTCCTGAAGTAACTGGCAGCAGCTGGAAATAACTGAATATTTTGAGAGACACTGGAGAGGTGGGGAAGATAGGGAAAAAGGATTAATAGTTCATTTTAAATGAGAGTTCAGATTTCATGGTGCAGAGAAAATGTCTGCATGGAACAGGAATTTGAATTTCTGACCACCATTTTTCTGAAAGCACTGCAGCTGCTAGGAACAGTGCAGATGTTTACTGATGTATTTTGTGGACAGTCATAGCTGACAGCATTTTTTGCTGTGTTTTAAAGATGATGTGAGTACCACTAGACACCTCCTGCAATACAAACCTGGGTTACTGAAGACAAACAAGTGTTCTAATGCTAATTTCAACGTTTCAGCATTTCTCACCATGTCTGCAGTCTCCAGGTGGACTGAGTTTTTTTTAAGTTTCAGTAACTAGTTAATTGGCCCACGGCTTGTGGCAGTACAGGCCTTTGTAAATCTTTTCTAAAAGACAGAGCCTAAAGAGAGCCACAGTGGAAAACAAGTCTGTACCATCAGACTTAATGACTGTCTACAGTCTTAGCATTACTCTGGTGCACCACCACCTCAGGACAGCAGCACCTTCCTGCAGAGGTTAACCACCTAAGCTGCCAGGACGGAGCCAGGGCTGTTCAGCTGCTCTTTTGCCACGGGTGAGCATGTCAGTATTTGCCCGTTGGGAAAGCGGTATTGTGCCACTACCTACCCTGGATTTAGTTACCCTAAACCTATAGAACAGCTACTTCTTACTATTCCAGTTAAAATAGTGACCAGAGAAAAATCTCTTGGAAAGTTGAAGAGAACATAGGCAAGACTATCCAAATTGGTCATATAAACTATGAAGTCATTTTGTTTTATGAATATCTCAGATCCCACTGCATTCCACTGAAGTAATTTCCCTTCACTCTTCAAGGTCTGTTCTTCTATGCATGGTTTTTATACATATACATATTATTAGTAGAGGATAACAATCCTTTGAGATGAAACATCCCAATTTTATTTGGTGATGGCTCTCATTTTCATGTTTTTCTAATTGGTGCAAAATGGATTATTAAATGCAAGTTTTGATCAGTGTGCATGATTGAAGTAGATCAGGATTAAAAATATAGTATTTCATGTATCCATATTCAGCATGTGTCTTTAAATGTATACTTAAAGACCAAAAAGAAATTTATTTCTATCAAGTATGATTCTAGAGTAATAAAGCACACTGAAACTAACACAACTCTAGCATTTCTGTATATTATACAGGAGTGACATTGATGATATATTTAGCTGAATGTAGCATGAATAGAACTGACTTAAGAGTCTGTTCATGTTTTTGGACTTAGTGTACTAATATGTTACTACATTAAGGTTTATTTTGCTTAATTTCATCGCTCTTGTAACAAGCCTACCCCTCTTAAAGTTCATGAGAAAATTTCATCCTTAAAAAAATAGTTTTGAATTCTCTAGCCCAAGGGGAATACCATAATTAATAGAAAACAAGAAGTATTTCCAGGCACACTGGTAGAATCTCTGCTTTCTCAGGAAACAAAGGAGATAACCTTGTACTGACAGATGTTGAACTCCTTCAGTCTTGAGGTCTTAAGCTAAAAATACACAATTATCTCCGCATTTTTCCATGAGTTCTTCTACAGAACATTTTCTTAGGAGAAGCTACTCTTATTTCCACATTTGAAGTCAGTGTTCTTTCATAGCATAGCCCCTACTGAGATGCCTGACAGATAATATACAGAAATGTTAATTTGGGGTTGTCTCTTGAAGTCCAGTATAAACTTAGTAGACTCCAATTTTTGTTTGTTTGTTTGCTTTTCAAACAAAAGAAAGTATGGTTGTTGATATTTTTCTAAGATTATATCTACCCACTTGAATGATTTTTTTAAGCCACCTGAAACTTCTCTACGCATTCAATCCAGTATGTTGCAGCAATGTGTAAGCTGTTCTGTAATCAGTCATGTTCACTTCTGGTAATTCCCATCTGCTAGAATGGTTCCAATTTGTCATTGCAAAAAAATCTGAACACTCCTTGCTGGCTCCACTCTGTGACCAAAGTGGTGGCAATGAGCCATCTTACCTTTAACTGACCTGGAAAAAAAACGACCAGTGCAGTTTGAAATCTTTTTGTGGAATCACGCTTATACCATCTCACTGAACAGTGTGATTGCCATTCTCTCCCAGTTTATAGCTGGAAAGTGAAATTATCTGCACCACTCTGTGGCTAGAGATAATATGTACTGGACTGTGAGATCACACAAAACATCTCATCTGGGGTGGTATACCTATTATTCATCTGTAAGTATCAATTTGGCCTGGAAACAGTGGAATGCACTTCTGAAGAGCCTCTTTAGTCCATGATTTATGTAAAGAGTTAAGAGAAGTATGCTTATAGTAGGTAACCAGAATCACCTCAAAACAAGACCGATAACAAGAAAATTGTGATCACAAGACTATAACTGAGATATGGAGAACTCTTCAGAAATTACCTGTTTTATGTGAAAAAACAAGTTAAAACAAAGATAATTCCTAAGACAATGAAAACAGATTAGAAATTAAGGACTAATCCCAATAACCTAAACCTGTCTGAAAAAGTGAGACTTCCTGTGTCTTTCTCCTCAAGTGTATAAGCATTAGTTTTCTAGTAGTTTATGTGACACTAAGATTTATAACAAAAGTTACGTATCAGTCATTTAGCTTCTGTAAGATATCTGTCTATTGTGGACACTTTTTCTGGAAGTTTGGAAAGAAGCATGCCTTTAACATAATCTTCATCCATAACATTGACTATAGAACACGTAAGGATGATCAATAACTGGTTTTACTCTTTTCACTCCACCAGGACTCTTCCACTCTTCCTTTTCGTCTCTCTGCTAGTTATTTGTCTTCTTACTTGTCGTGAGGTAGCTGATGTTATGAGTTAAATGGAGCTAGGTTCCTAAAAATCTTGCTTTGAAAGAGATTGGTTTGTTTTCCAGTGTTCTGTTCTGGGTGTCTGTTTACCTTCAAAAAGCTGTATGAACGAACAACTCATTTCAGTCTTTCTCACTCTCTCTTGCTCAGCTCCTGCCAGGATTTTGACATTCAGTGGCACAGTGACAACTCCCTGGATGAAGGATATTGTCCTCCCTTGCAAAGCTGTTGGAGACCCAGCTCCAACAGTCAAATGGATGAAGGATAGGTAACCAGCAACTAAATGTATAACTCAAGTAAATCTCATTTCCTTAAAATCGGGATGATGGTGAAGCTGGTGATCCTAAATGACTGCATCAGGAAGGAGAACTGTCACACAAGGTCACAGTAGAGGAGGAATTTAAAAATTCAACTAAAGCTAATTAGCTGTGGTAATTAGAAAGCATTAAAAGGGATGAAAAGTAAATATCCAAAATGTGAAATCGAGGAGACCTTTCTGTTTTAACTTCAGGACCACAGAATGGTTTTAATGTGAAAAAGCAAAATGTTTGATGCATTTAAATAATCTTGTGGAGTGCAGTCTGTAAGCATGTGTCTTGCATATACCTTGTTTCCCCTTAGTCTGTTTTGTTCTATAGTTTCACAGTTTGACAGAGTCACACATGAAAAAAGACATGGACACTAATTTTCATCTATTTCCATCTAAGCACTGTGTAAGATTGATACTGCAATGCTGTGAGATCATCTTTTGGATTGATGCACGTAACTATTACTTTATAAGGATACACTCTGTAGATAGGAATTATCTTTTATTTTTATATTTTTTATGAAAGAGTTCATAGTTAAGGAGTGAGTTCTCATTTTCACTTAAACTTGGGCCAGGGTATGTGTGTTTTCTAAACAGCAGGTGTTTCCCAGCAGAAAATATTTCTTTACTGTCTTTAATACAGACCACCACTTCCCCACCCCCACACTCCATTTTCTTTCTTTCCATTCTTAGTTTCTTAAAAATATATATATATCCAATTCTGAGTGTCTTTGATTGTAACTTCTTTAATGTATGCACTTTGTTTCCTGTGAGGTAGTAACGGGACACCCAGTCTAGTGATGATTGATGGGCGAAGAAGCATCTTTAGCAATGGCAGTTTTGTCATTCGTACTGTGAAAGCAGAAGACTCTGGATACTACAGCTGTGTGGCCAGTAACAACTGGGGATCAGATGAAATAATTTTGAATTTGCAGGTACAAGGTAAGAATTTATCTCAGAATTGTTGTCACAGCTATTAACTGTTACGTGATGGTAGTGCATTGATATGCATGCTTTGTGATGCTAAAACATTAGTATAAATGTGCAGTAATAAAAATTTCATTCTTTTAAATTAATGAATTATATTTTTATGTAATATATATATCATATTCTATAATTCTGAATTATATAGTATTATGCAGATCATTCTGACTCAGCAATCAGCATTTTCTGCTATGGTAGATGTTTTGCTTTGGACAGAACAGTTAACACACTTGCAGTTAAATCTGCCTGCAAGCTTCTGTCAGATCAACAATTGAATGTTTGCATTCAGTTATTTTCTCATTTTTCACCCAGAAGGTATTGCCTTATGCCTTATTCCTATAAAAAGTACATGTATTCATTTAAATATTGCATATTTCAGAAAGAGCTGAAGGCCTTTTCTTTAGCTTCCAAGAAGCTATCATCAGAAATTTGCTCTATAGTGATACCTTAGTCAGAAACTTCATTACGCTTGAGCAGAATTTTATTGATGGAGAATATGAAGAACCGTTTAAAATGAAATGTCAGTATAAGGTCAGCTAGCATGTAATGCCAACTATTTCTATATGCCTGTTGAAATATATATAGTGTAACTATTAGAATAGATTAAAGTAGTTCAGTTGGAACTTCAGGTAGTCCAACTACCTGAGCTCTTCAGGGCTAACCAATAGTTAAAGCATATTAATGAGGTTATTATTCAATTGCCCCTTGAACACTGACAGGCTTGGGCCATCAGCCCTCTCTCTAGGAAGGGTACTCAAGTGTTTGACCGCCCTCACAGTAAAGAAATTTTTCCTAAAGAATTTATTCCTAACAATGTTGGCATGTATAAAAGTAATGAAAATACAGGAGTACACATTAACAGTAATGTCAAATAGTGTATGTGTATTCACATATCAAGAATTCACTGCTCAGGAGATTTTCTTCCTCACTTACACCGAAGCAAAATTTGAACAAACGCTCAGATGCTTAGTGTTCTTTAACTGGCTGCAAATTGTCATACTCTAGGGTAGCAAACCACCGAGCTGGGAATGTTGGCTATACTGCAGGCAGTTGCTCTAGTCTAAGTTTCTAGTGCAGACGTGTGAGAAGAGATAAAGAGATTTTTGCAGCCACAGTGCAACTCTCTCTGCATAAACCAGTCCACTAAGCCATGAAACAAATGCCATAGTATATATTAACTGACCTACAATCCAAGAGAGCCTGAAGATGTTCTTCTGCAATGTTGGAAACATGACAGAGAGAGAAATACTATCAAATGGAAAACTTAAATTTATATTTCACTAACTATTCTTGCAATTGCATATCCTTGCTTTTATTGAACCGCAGTAACTAAAAGCAAATCAATATTACTTCCCCAAAGGGCAGAGCAGAATGGCATTTAATATGTGAGACCACCATCTTTCATAGATAGAGTGAAGCTATGATGGAAGTTTCTACAATAAATCTTCCACAATATAATGTGTGCAATCTCTCCCCATGGAATAAGCCAAGTCAGTCAGAATAATGGAACAAATCCATCTAATGTAGGGAATTTTCCTTTAGAATATGGAGTGTTTCCTTCAGCATTATTTAAGCCTGTAAGGGCAGTAAAATGCAACTTCTTTTTAAGCTAGGCAGTAGCTGTAAGCCAGCAGCCTCCACTTGATGTCAGCACTCATTATTTTGCAATTTTATTACTTGAGAGTGAACTGAAGTGGGGAGTGCTTATTGGAGTTTTACTTTGCTGATAGAGGTAGAGGCAAAGTAAGGAATGTCCTCTGGCAGCAGACTGCTAGACATGACAGAGACATCACGCATTTGTGACATCTAATCTGCCTTGCTCATTGGACAGGGGCTGGCAAGCAGTAACTACAACAGTGAAACTGCCTTGCCAAAACTGATCACCAGCACCAGCACACCTTTCCCATTCTTGCAGTGACAGTGATCAAAAACTTCCCTGGTGTCTCTTCTTCCTTGCTTTCCATCTCAATTCTGCCCTTGTTTCTCATATCCTCTTCCCGTGATAGGCAGAGTTCATACATTGCTCCTTGCTCTTGAGGTAGAAAATCTCAATTTTATCTACATTTCTGAGAAGCTTGGGGATCTCTGGTTACAGAGACCCCCAGACCAGCTGAATGAATGGCTGCAAGAATGGTATCACACTTGAGGTTTTGAGTACTATAATGTTGTACGCAACTTTGAGAGACTGGGCTTGCTGACATTGGGTAAGACGCAACTGACCAGGAAGGGCAAGAATATACTGGGCAGCAAGCTGTCTGGACTTACCACCAGACCTTTAAACTGAATTGAAAGAGAGAAAGGGATGTACTGTTGAGTGACAGAGAAGAGCCAGGGAACACTGTTGCTTCAGGAAGCAGCGGAAGAAAATCTCAGATTTGTCACAGAGGAATTGCTCCTCCAAAAAGGCAACATGGCTCATAGCCCAGCTGAAGTGCCTCTAAACCAATACAGGCAGCATGGGAAATAAGCAGAAGGAGATGGAAACCATGGTGCAATTAGAAAAGTATGACCTAATTGCCATCACAAAAACATGGTGGGATAATACATAAGGGGAATACTTCAGCTGAGGGCTACAAGCTTTTTAGAAGGGGTATGCAGGGCAAAAGTGACAGGGGAGTTGCCCTCTGTATTAAGAAGTAGACTGCAAAGAACTCCCTCTGAGAAACGGCCATGGTCAGGTTAAGAGCTTGTGGGTTAGAATTAGGGACCAGACTAATAATGGACATCTGGTGGTCAGGGTCTACTACAGACTGCCTGATCAAAGGGAGCCTGTTGACAAGACCTTCTTGCTTCAGCTGCAAGAGGACACATGCTTGCAAGCTCTCATCCTGATGGGGGATTTCAACCACCCAAATATCTTCTGGGAAAACAACACAGTGAACTCAGAGTAATCCAGGAGACTTCTGGAGTCTGTTGAGGATAACTTTCTGGTCCGGGTATTGGACAGACCAACCAGAGATTAAGAGTGATGAGGCCCTGACACACGCTGCCTACAGAAGCAGTGGATGTCCCATCCCTGGAGGCACTCAAGGCCAGCTTGGATGGGGCCCTGGGCAGCCTGAGCTGGTGGGTGGCACCCCTTCTCACGGCAGGGTGTTGGAGCTTCATGATCTTTAAGATCCTTTCCAACCTAAGCCATTTTATGATTCTGTGAGAAAGATAGAGTGGTACTGTGCATGAGCAGATTCGTTCAAATAATTTGAAAAAGGAACTTATTTTTCTCCCCCTTTCAATTTATGGATCGAGATCTGCAAATGCAGAACATTTGCGTAAAGTGTTAGTAAATACATACCGTTCAGGGTTCTAATACTAATTTTACTATCTCTTTGGAGTTTCATCTGTCAAATATCCCTACTTTAGTGAACAATATCCTCCACTGCCTTATTGTTTCTGTGCTGTGGTTTCGGTTACCTTCCTAGTACAGGTCTATAGGAATAGCTAAATGATTCAGGCAGAAAAAAAAGAGTGAGCTTCCCAGGTTTTAACTAGGTCTTTTAGGGTAAGCCTAAACTGTCTAATTTCACTGACCAAGTCTCAATCCCAGCACCCAATTTCAGTTCTCCCTAGATGAAGTGCCTTGCTGGGAAACAGCATGGCTCTTTATCTGCTCTTTCACACTGAGTTCTACTTTGTGCAGAGGATGGGTGGTAAGATCTGTCTTATCCCTGAGCTTTGTCAGCAGCCTGTTCTGAGAACCACAAAGTTCTTAATTTACACACCATCATAACATTTATGAGGAGCAACAGAACTGAAACATTTCCAGATTTGTTCAGCTTCACAGCTACACCTGCAAAAACTCTTGTTAGGCACTTTTTTCATTTGCCCATATAGTTTGCAAAGGCAGTCATGAACGTGACACCATTTGCAAGTGGACATCTGTTACCTACCACTAGGAATTCAGCTTCTCCCTAAAACAGATATGAATAATAATGGGAAAAAAATGGTTGGGTAGCTCATATGGCATTTAAAAGGAGTTTTGATAAGCCAGGTATTCAAAATTGGGAGAAAATCAAGGGTTAAGAACTGAAAGACAAAATTGTGTAGAATTTTATGTACAAAAAATGAGAACTTGTCTGCTCTGTCTTAACCAAGGATCTCATTTAAACAGACACTTTGACAGAAATCATCTACATTTTTTTTCAACTCAAAACAGTTATTTGATAAATGACTGTTAGATGGAATTAAGATCACATCTAATAACTTGAATCTGATTTCTATTTTTAAATATTTCCTATCTAGTTCCACCAGACCAGCCAAGACTTACTGTTTCAAAAACTACATCTTCCTCTATCACTCTTTCCTGGATACCTGGAGACAACGGTGGCAGTTCTATCCGAGGTAATATAATTCAGGTTAATTGCAGCTTCTTCCTAAATTGTCAGATGTTGATAGGATAAGTACAGAATTATGAATGGCCACCAAAAAAAAAAAAAAAAAAAAACCAGCAAAACAACCACACACACACACACACAAAAAGAAACAACCAATGATCTGTATTGCTGTCAGCATTTAATGTGCGCTATTGTAGTGATAAAAGCTTTCAGTAAATTGCAGTTTCTCTTTGTGGTGGTATAATCACAGATTTAATCACTTTCTTCCAGCATATCCTCATCTGTTATGACAGTTACCCTCTGATTTTCCAGACATGTAATCTGTAACCATTCATTTTTGAGGGTCCAAGTTCATCATCCGGTCTTTGATGCTGATTGAAGGGTATTTATAAATGTCTATCCTTTTCTTTTCCCTTTGAAGCTATCATAAAAATGGTATTTAAGTAGTTGTAAGAGTAGGCAGTATGTATATTGCTTGATGTCTCTTAGTCAGGGGAGAGCTGTATGTCTTCCTGTGCAAAGGAGTTTTCTAGTTTTATGAGGTCTTTAAAATGACTTGTCATATTTCCTGCGGAATTTGTGATTCGTGTCTGGCTTATCATTGCCATTTGTGCTTTGCCTGTAGGTTATATTTTGCAGTACTCGGAAGATAACAGTGAGCAGTGGGGCAGTTTTCCCATTAGCCCTAGTGAGAGGTCCTACCGTTTAGAAACATTGAAATGTGGCACTTGGTACAAGTTTACTTTAACTGCACAGAATGGAGTGGGACCAGGACGCATCAGCGAGATCATTGAGGCCAAAACACTTGGAAAAGGTATGTTGATTTGCATGCCATTTGCCCACCTAAAGCTCCTGCCTCCTGCTATAGATCTTGGTTTGATTACATGACAGGTTGGAATTTTTAAATACTGGCTTTGGAAACATTTCTGTTGTGTCCCTGTTTTGATAGAAAAGGCTATCACTGCAGAACTTGAATTGTGTATTAGCTAGTCTTCTTTCCTTATATCATTAGTAATTTTGTTTTAAAATGGATGCTAGATATTTGGGAAGCCAATGTCTCACTTATCACAGACTATAGCAATTCCAACTACTTCTATTTTCAAGAGGAAACTTTTTCTTCTCATGGCAGCCTGTGCCAGTGCCTCACCACCCTCTTAGTACTGAAATTCTTTCTAATATTTAACATAAATCTCCCCTCTTTAAATTTAAAGCCATTCCCCTTTGTCATATCAGACCATGTTAAAACTTGTTCCCCCTCCTGCTTAAAAGCTCCCTTCAAGTACTGGAAGGCTGCATTGAGATCTTCCCAGAGTCTTCACTTCTCCAAGCTAAATAAGCCCAACTCCCTCAACCTGTCTTCACAGGAGAGGTGCTCCAGCCCTTTAGTCATCTTCATGCCATCCTCTGAACCCACTCTTTCTTGTGCTGGGGGCCAGCATGCAGTACTCCAGGTGGAGCCTCACGAGGGCAGAGCAGAGGGTGACAATCTCCTCCCACTTCCTGCTGACTCCCCCTATTTTGATGCAGCCCAGGATATAGTTGGCCTTCCAAGCTGTGAGCACACACTGCTGGCTCATGTCCAGCTTCTCGTCCACCAGGACCCCCAAGTCCTTCTCTACAGGGCTGCTCTCAAGGAATTCTTCTCCCAGTCTGTACACATATCTGGGATTGCCTTGACCCAGGTGCAACACCTTGCACTTGGCTTTGTTTAAACCTCATTAGATTCTCAAGTGCGCACTTTTTGAGTCTGTCCAGGTCCCTCTGGATAGCATCTCTTCCTTCTGTTGTGTCAAATGCATCACTCAGCTTAGTGTCATCGGCAAACTTGTTGAGGGTACACTCAATCCCACTGTCTATGTTGTTGATAAAGATGTTGTTGATAAAGATGCACTGGTCTCAGGATGAACCTCAGGGGGACAATACTCGTGACAAGCCTCCACCTGGACATAGAGCTGCTGACAACAACCCTCAGCTATGACCATCCAACCAATTATTTATCTACCTAATAGTCCAGCCTTATGCTTCTACTGCATAGAATAAAATAGAATGTTATCATTTTCATTACATTAATTGTAACGTCCAACAGTAACATATTTTTTTTGCTAAGCAGTTAGCAGAATAATACTTCCAAGTACTTTACAATTTTAAATAAATAAATTTAAAATAAATAACATTTGTTGGCGATGTCTTGTCCACCTACTGTTATTATTTCAGTTCAAAGGTGCCATTTACTGTCTGTATACCTCTCCTACATAGAATTGACAAAGAACTTTAATTTATATATTAATCGAAACTAACATTTTTTTTCCCAAAGCAAGAACAGTAAGTAGAAATGGCAACCCTTTTCTGAATGGAAATTTCTTAAATCATAAATACAAAACTAAAAGTGTACATTATTTTCAAATACGTCTGTGAAGTCAACATACCAATATTTTAAAAATATATATTCACTTTTATTTTCTCAAAATTGACATTTTCTGCAAATGAAAACCTCTGTAATTTCCAAAAATCTCCCCGATTCCCTTCCTCTTCTGTAGTGCAGTGAGCAGAGGTATTTAATGAGAAGTTTTTGCCCTCAGTTTGCAAGTTGACTCTTGCCAATCTATGCAAACAGGAGTAGAATATATAGATATTAAGATGAAGTTAGGGCTTTCCCAGAAATTATTCTCTCTATATATTTTTAAGAGCTCTGTAACTGTAATACTTAAGCATCTCATTTGAAATATATCATTGCTACCAGAGCCACAGTTCTCAAAGGAACAAGAGCTCTTTGCTAGCATCAACACCACGCGAGTGAGGCTGAACCTGATTGGTTGGAATGACGGTGGCTGCCCCATCACTTCTTTCACTCTGGAGTACCGGCCCTTTGGGACAACAGTCTGGACAACTGCTCAGCGGACATCTCTGTCAAAGTCCTACATACTGTATGACCTCCAGGAGGCAACCTGGTATGAATTGCAAATGAGAGTGTGCAACAGCGCTGGCTGTGCAGAGAAACAAGCCAAATTTGCAACGCTCAATTATGATGGCAGTAAGTATATCTTTCTAGTTACATGTCTGAGGCATTGTTTTTATTCTAACTTCTTATGTGACGTTTTTCCTTTTGTCTTCCTGTCTGTTAATCCTTTCTAAATCTGGTTAGCCATGCTGACAGAGGAGTGACAGTCTCAAAGATGTAAAATGCCTATAGATTTCATGACAGTAGGCTGACAGACAGAAAAGAGGGATTGTTTATTTGTCCTCGCTGAGGAAATACTCCAGCACCAAAGTCAGTCGACCATGAGACATGTAACCATAAGACTGCAGGTGTCATTAGTTCCAGTGCTCACAGAGGCATGTATTTCATGCATCTGTTCCATGACATTTTTGTCTTCCATACAGTTGGTTCCTACAGCCGTTCACTACGGTGACCAACTGCATTGCTATTCCATACAGTGTCCTTGTGACACAGCTCAAAACCTATTATGTGACACAATGGAGTGGCTAACTAGCTTGTCTTCCAGGAAAGCCTCCAGACAACATCCTCCAAGGGCAAAGCAATGGCGATGCTATTATCCCTATTTACAGACAAGGGAGAGTGAAGCTAATGGCTGTGACAGATGGCTCTGTCATGCCCAGCAGTCAGACACAGGGGACGAAGGAACTGTTGCATCCTGCCTTTCTGCCAGGGGTTACTGCCCACCCCTGCAAAGCTAGAATGAGACAGCGAGAGCAAACACTCCAATTTGTCATTCACTCCAGCTCACATCATGGCATATTTATTGGAAATGGTGGTGGCACATGTGTGCTTCTGCTGACTTTATAGTAAGGAATGGCAGTGTTTCTGGCAAAAAGTCTGTACAGATGGCTCCAGATGGCAATCTTCTGAATTGCTCTAGTGTGAATTGCCAGAGCTTTTCTGGACATCCAATATAATACATTGCTGTGTTGCCAGGGATATTGTACTGCATTGTGCAATCACTTGGCTACATCTGTACTGCTAAATTAAACAGGACTAGTGAGAAAGTTCAAACAAGAACTGGTAACTGTCCAGCTACAGCACCCAATTTCTAACCATTCATGAATCTGTAGTGTTAACACGTGTCCAGTCACAGTTCTGGCCCACACTGAGCAGCACTCCCTGGGACAATACCCTGGTACAGCTCTGGGAAGAGCGGGCAACAGGGGCTATTCCCAGACAGAAGCAGCACACAGGGGATGAAGGAATTGTTGCATCCTGCCTTCCTGCCAGGCGTTACTGCCCACCTCTGCAAAAGTCAGAAAAAGAGGACAAAAGCAAACGCATCAGCTTGCCAGTCACTCCACCTCTGGCTGTGAATCAGGCAGGGCTTAAATCTCTGCATTTTACACATTCCCTAATGCTACCACAGCCATTACAGCAGCAACAGGGTCCTCACACTATTTCAGATAGAGGATATTTTGTCTCAGCACTGAAGGCCTGCAAGTAATGAAGGTACAAGTACGTCTTGTACAAATGCTGATAGATCATGCCAGATAGACCTAGGAACTGTTTTATTAAGTGCTAAAGATGCTGTCAGTAATAACTAGTTCAAATATTATGGGCTAGCTTCTTTCAGTTTTACTAAGCTTTACCTCTATCCTTTGCAGTATTTTTATACCAGTGACATCCATCTTTCAGGGATATATTTATTTATTTATTTTCCACAATAATTGTCACATATATAAGCCTGGGGCAGTCTTCAGTCATAACTTAAAATGGAAAAATCTGCAAATGCAGGTCTGGAACATTAAACTTTTACTGAAAGCACTGAAATCAAACTTTCCTTACAGTGAATTGGTCTGAAATGTTGTCAGACTCTGCTTTTTTCTTAGGTGATGATACAAAATTTGATTCCACATATTGTGACCTACATGCCATTTAATCTTGTGTTACTGTATGGCATCCTCAAAAGATAGAAAATGAAACAGTATAAATGATTGCAGCATTAAATTTCCTGGGCCACTGCTTTTGGTCAGCTTGAAAATCTCTTATTTATGGCATCGATGGTTTTGTTTGTCAAGCATGACTTGTCAAGACCATATTGTTCCTTAGAGAGGCAGTATTATCTCAAATAATGACCATAAGGTTGAGAGGGGAAAACATGAGTGGAAAAGCAATTTTCAGTTTCCAAGTGTTCTGAATTTGTTATGTTTGATGCAGAACTGAAATGATAAGTTCATTCTTATTACCATCTTATTATGTGTATTCCAACATAAAGAATTTTATGGAAGAGCTATCTCAGTGCTTCTAAAATAAAAGATATCACCATGGAGTCCCAGCTTCCCTTTGATTCATTCTTGATACACTGTGTAGGCTTAAAGGAGCTTCAAAGCTGGAAAATAGTTTCCAATTAGAAATAAACATTTTCTGTCAGTAATTCCTGCAGAATCTTTCTTCTTTCATAGAGTGAATTTTTCTTTCACAAAAAACCATGAGTGGAAACTTTCTGGCCAGCACTTACTTTTGAGTGCTAACCTTACCTCTACCACTGATTCCTTGTGATGTGAGATTAGCCCCTTCCAGCTTCGAGGGGTCACCACTGCCCTTAAGGTAAAGCAAATACGAGAATAGGTCTTTGAAGATGAGATAATGCTCGTATGGATGTTTGAGGGTACAAAATGCTAAGAAGTCAGGAGCATTAGTAGTCTTAGGTAAAACGTTCACAAACTTTGTAAAAATCCTTTAGTTATGTCCTCTTTCAGTCAGTTTGTTTGAACTGCAGTAGCTGGCCATTATCTGCACTAGAGCTCCTGAGAAATATCGTTGCTAAGTATTCTTAACCTGAAGTCTCTTCATGGAGAATTGGGTCAAAAGGTTAATGACAGATCTATGTGTGGGTCTTTGCTTTCTGTTCATAGATATTTCAGCTAACCACTTTCAGCTTGCAGAATATTGTGACCTCCTTGCCCTTTGTTTTTCAGAACATTTGCACTCAATGCTTAAGGAGATATTTTTAGCAATGTGCAACTGTAGTATATAGCACTGCAAAGAGGCTTCCTGACTCAGAGATCAGCTACTCAGTAGCCTGACATTAAATCAGATCAGCTTGGTGGCTGCTCTAAGCTATGCTAATTCATTCTCACCCACCAAGGGACTTCCTACTGTGAAGAACAGTCAGGACACTGGAAAACCCATGACAGATCTAAAGTCACAAGAAGCAATGGGAGTAAATCCGGTCAGAAACATTGAGATTTCAACTCCTATGAAGCACCAGTTGAGCAGGCTAACAAAGGATGATGATGAATTGACCTGAAATTAAAAATAAATGCATAAATGAATGAATGAATAAACAAGCAAATAAATAAATAATCCCAATTTGTTTGGGACTTTGTTCTGGGAAATCCTTTCATTTTTCTACTCCTACCCATAACATAGGACGACAGAAAATTAATACTGAAATGGTGCTTTCTCAGTGAATAGCAGTTTTAGGTTATGGTAATTCTTAATTCAGTTGCTGTTTGTCTGCACATGGATAAGGTGAAGGATGCATAAACTCGCACTTTGCTCTTGTAATGAAGCTTGTAAGTAGTGTTATAAGGTTTTCTCTTTACTTCGAAGAGCTATGCAAAATGACATTCACTTGCCTAAACACTTAAGGTTTAGCTGAAATTGAGGCTGAGTGGCCTCAATTGAATCAAAGTGTTAGGAAGATCAAGACATAATTTTAGGTAATACTGAACCTAGCAGTCTTTAGCCAATTGTCTGTGTGACTCTAATTCAATGTAGAATTTGGCCCTTTATTATTCAAGAGGATTTAGAGAAATTTATTACTATTTCCTTCAGGAGTTCTTAGTTCTTTCATTTCTCCATCTAATCACTTTCTTTGCTTTTAGAGTAGTACAAAAATGGTATCTCAGTTAAGACAAGAAGAAGAAATCCTACTGTGTGTTTATTCTAAGCAATGGAAAATTAGAAAAATATTCCAATTTTAACTAGAAGAAAATATTTTCTTCTGAAGTACCTGATATAGCTTTGGATGGTTGTAGCTTTTCTGTTTATCTCCATCCCTTGGGGGAACTACTCATTATATGCAACTCAAACTGTTCTTATAAAAAACCACGCAAAAGAATTCATATTTCCAGTGTGGTTATGGCACTCACGTTGTACTGCATCGTGTCTTTTTTTCTTTTTTTTTCTTTTTCTTTTTGATACTGTATGGTCCATAATGGGATATAGCTGTATCACACAATAGCAATTAAAATGTAAAAAAGGATGTGTCTCTTGTTCTATCTCATCTTCCTATCCTTTTAGGAAGTGAGTAGCCAATTTTATGTTTCAGTAGCTGGTTAAAATTGAATAGCTTCCATCGACAGTCATCGCAGTTCACAATACTCGTGTATTTCTATCCATTTCAAAAAAATCTACGTTTTATAGTCTCATTTATAGTTGCATGAAGCAGTTTAATAGTAATCAGGAAATGGGCGAGAAGCCTTCCATGACTAAACAGCCTTCCAAAGAAAGTGCTGTATTCTTCTCACGTCCTTTAGAAATAAAGAAAAAAAGAATAGGAAAGTTCAGGTATTACATATCGCCAGGAAGCCAAGCATACTCAAAATGCAAATATGTCCCAATATAAAAAAGTGAGCTGCCTGCCAATGGGAGTACTTTGTAGATTCATTTCCCTCATTTCACTCTCAAAATTTGCACATTTCTATCCAGTTTTACTCTTCTGTTTTATTGATGAGTGTAACGTCAGACACTCTGTATTGAATTAGCATCAGATTGGCCGTCTGAATCTAAGATCAACAGCACTGCTGAAATCCTAAGATGTGATAAAGGAATGTTTCTGGGTAGAGAATTCATGTGATGTCTTTAATACAATGTGTGTATTGTCATACATGTCCCTTACAAAGGAAAGCCAAGCAGAGAGCATAAATCTGTTACAGCAGTGCTATTTTTCCATTTTAAGGAGTAACATAGACAGGTACTAATTCTGAGATCTCTTACAACTTTGTAGTGATTTAATGTTACTTAAAAATTAATTGCAGCATTTGTCTGTGCAACAAACATGGACTTCTTTCACAGATATTGCTAGAAATCCTAGACATTGCCAATGTGTGCACGTCCTCTTGATTTCTGATAATCAACGCATCTCTGCAGTTGGTGGCACACATACCTGCATGACCGATTATGCGTGCATGGCCATTTCACATATAAACATCACATCCATCTTGAATATGATAAATCTTTCTTAATGTTTTGCATGTGGTAAAAGCATATAGCTTGCTATTTTTCCTGAGAACTCAATATTTTGTCTTCTTTAATAAGCATCTAATGTCATGACTCTGTTTCCAGGTACAATCCCTCCCCTCATTAAGTCAGTTGTGCAAAGTGAGGAGGGGCTGGCAACCAATGAAGGGCTAAAGATGCTGGTGACCATTTCCTGTATCTTGGTTGGGGTCTTGCTGCTTTTTGTGATGCTGCTGATTGTGCGGAGAAGAAGGAGGGAGCAGAGGCTGAAGAGGCTGCGAGGTAAGATGAGCACTGTGTCACTTGTTCCTACGTGTGCATATTTACCAAACATGAAAGTACAAGTTGTGCTGCATGTGACCAAATGTATCCCCATTGAGCATTATTTTCCTGTAATATGTGACAAGCAAAGCATATATGTTTTTTTTACATAAATTCCTTCTTCTTCATTTTATAGTCCGGTTGAAAAAAAAAAAAAAAGACCCTTGTGTCTATTGTTATTATTTTGCATGAGGGAAAGAAAAATAGTTCTCATGGTTGATGTTACTCCCCTCTCCTCTCCTCTCCTCTCCTCTCCTCTCCTCTCCTATCCTCTCCTATCCTCTCCTCTCCTCTCCTCTCCTCTCCTCTCCTCTCCTCTCCTC
>JANHGO010000072.1:46356089-46392423 GCA_024606505.1 Aquila spilogaster | reverse complement strand
GTGGGTCTGTCTTGGAGCCGGCTGGCATTGGCTCTGTCGGACACAGGGGGAGGCTTCCAGCAGCTTCTCACAGACGCCGCCCCTGTAGCCCCCCACCCCGCTACCAAAACCTTGCCACACAAAGCCAATACAGCAAGTCATTCTGATTCAGTCATCAACATTTCATGATATAGCAAATGTTTTGCTTTTGGTGGAATGATTCGCACACTTGCAGTTAAGTCTCTATGTAAGATTTTGTAGGACTGAAAACAGAGTGTTCACATTCAGTTATCTTCTAGTCCTTCACACAGAAAATATCAGCTTATGCCTTCTCCTTACAAATATTACATGTATCACTTACATATTCCAAAATTCAGAAAGAACTGAAGGCCTTTACTTTAGCTTCTGAAAAGCTATCAACAGAAATTTGCCTTTGTACTGAGACCTTGGACAAAAACAACATTATGCAAGAGCAGAATTTTATTGATGGTGAATATGAGGAAGCATTTACAAAGAAACACCAGTACACCTTCAACTAGTGCATATTACCAGCTGCTTTTTATATGGATGTTGAAATGTATGTAATGTATCCATTATGGTGTTGATATGTATAAAAGCAATGACAATGCAAGAATACACATTAACAGTAATGTGAAGCAGAGCATGTGTATTCACACACCAAGAATTCACTATGCAGATTTCCTTGCTCACTTACACTAAAGTAGATCCTAAGAGTGCTTCAACTGACTGCAGATTGTTGTACCAGAGGGAAGCAAATAACTGAGTTGGGAATATGGGCCATGCTGTGGCCAGTCACACTTCTGTCCCTTGATACACAACCTAAACTTCTAGTGCAAACACACAAGAACACAGAAAGAGATTGCTTCAACTGCAGTCGAACTCCCTCTGCATAAACCATTCCACTAAGCCTTGAAACAAATGCCATAGCATATAGTAACTTACCTACAATCCAACAGAGCCTAAAGATGCTCTTCTGCAATGTTTGAAGCATGATCACAACAGGAAGGAGGGAGAGAAAACACTATCAAATGGAAACCTTATATTTATATTTCACTAAGTACTTTCATAATTTCATATCCTTGCTGTAACTAAAAGCAAATCAAAATTACTTCCCTGAGGGACAGAGAAAGACTGGCATTTAATATATGGGACCACCAGCTTTTGTAGGTAGGGTGAAGCCATGATGAAAGGTTTTACAATAAATCTTTCACAGTATAGTGTGTGCAGTCTCTCTCCATGGAATCAGCCAAGTCAGTGAGAATAGTGGAACAAATCCATCTCACATAGGGAATTTTCCTTTAGAGTATAAGCTGTCTTTTTTGTTTTCTTCAGCACTGTTTAGCCCTGTGAGGGCAGTAGAATCAACTTCTCTTTGAACTGGTCCATAGCTGTAAACCAGCAGCCTCCACTTCATATCAGCACTCATTATTTTGCAATCTGATGACTTGAACATGAACTGCAGCAGGGAGCTTTTCCTGGAGTTTCACTCTGCAGGTAGAGCCACCCCTTAAACACAGGCAAAGCAGGCAATGTCCTCTGGCAGCAGACTGCTGGACACAGCAGAGCATTTGTGACTTCTATCCTGTCTTGCTTATGGGCTGGTGTCTGTTGAGCAGTAACTACATCAGGGAAATGGCAGCTCCTGCCAGCAGCGGTCACCAACTCCACCAGCCCCTTCCCACGCTTCAGTGGCAGTGACGGAGGAGATGTGACTGCCCTGTCATTTCTCCTCCCTGGCTTTCCATCCCAGCGTTGCCACTGCTTCTTGGATCCCTTCCCATGACAGACACTACCCATGACTCACTCCTTGTTCTTGAGGCAGCAAAGCTCAATTTTGTCTACATTTCTGAGGAGCTTGGAGACCTCTAGTAACACTTGTTCAGAAAACAATCTGTAAAACGAGCCAGACACAGTGCTACTGTGCATGACCAGAGCAGTGCAAAGGATTAGAAATAGGATCTTCCTTTTCTCCCCCTTTCAATTTCTGAACTCACAACTGCAGATGTAAAACACTTGGGTGAAATGTTAGTACACATTTACCCTTCAGGGCTCTAACAAATATTCGACTAGATCTTTGAAGTTTCAGCTGCCATTCTTCTCTGTTTTAGCAAACACTATCCTCCACAGCCTTACCGGTTTTGTGCCATGGTTCTGGTTACCTCACTTGTACAGCAGGACTAGCTAAATGGTTCAGGCAGAAGTCAAAGATGAGCTCTCCAGACTATAACTATCATGTGATCATATTGGCTCATGATAGATTTGTCAAGGGGAAAAGCAAGCTGGCTACTCTGCCACTTTCTGCCCCTGACCATTGAGTTCTGGAAACCCGCACACTATACACTGGTGCAATTTGGAGTTACTTAGGCTGAGCCTAAACTGTCCCAGTTCCCAGTCCTGTTTGCAGTCCCAATTCCCTGTCCAAATTACCAGTCCCAGTTCTCCCTACCCTGGGCAACTTGTTGAGATATAGCATGGCTCCTTCTCTGCCCTGTCATGATTTTCCTCTGAAGGAAACTGGACACTGGGCAGAGGATGGGAGATGAGACCTCTGTCTTATTCCTGCGCTCTGTGAGGAGCTGGCCCTGGGAACCATGCAATTCTTATGTCCCACAGTTTAGACACAGCCATAATGTTTATGGGGAGCAGCAAAACTGAACTATTGCCAGGTTTGTTCAGCCTTTGCTGATAGAGTTGTAACTTCTTTATACCTCAGTGAATAGCCTCAGTGAATAGATGGTGTGATCTGGAAGAAGTATGTATCTACCTCCGATCACAGATCTACCTATGCTACCTAGTTAGCACTCACAGTTACACTGGCAGAAACTCTTGTTATGCATTTTTTTTTTTTTTTACTTTTGCAATAATACCCTGCAGACACATGCATGAGTGGGGCATCATTTGCAAGTGGACACCTGTTTTCCACCACTAAAAATTTGGCTTGACCCTAAAACAGATATGGAAAATAATGAAAAATAATGATTGGGTAGCTCATATGGCATTTAGGTCTGACAGGACAGATACAAAAATTCAGAGAAAAGCAAGGGTTAAGAACTGAAAGACACAATTGTGTAGAAAATTAAATATAAAAAATGAAAGCTTGTCTGCTCTTGTCTTAACCAAGGATGTCAGCTAAACAGACACTTTGACAGAAATAATTTGCATTTTTTGCAACTCAAAACAGTGATTTGATAAATGACTGTTAGAAGGGATTAAGATCACATCTAATAATTTGAATCTATTTTCTATTTTTAACTATTTCCCATCTAGTTCCACCAGACCAGCCAAGACTCACTGTATCCAAAACTACATCTTCCTCTATCACTCTTTCCTGGATACCTGGAGACAATGGTGGCAGTTCTATCCGAGGTAATATAATTCAGGTTAATTGCAACTTCTTAGTAAATTATCATATGTTGATAGGATTAGTATATAATTATGAATGGCTACAAAAAAAAAAGAAAAACAAAGCAATCTGTATTGCTGTCAGCGCTTAATGTGCACTATCATTGTGATAACAGCTTTCAGTAAATTGCAGTTTCTTTTTGTGGCGGTTTAATCACAGATTTAATCACTCTCTTCCAGCATACCCTCAGCTGTTATGACAGTTACTTTCTCTGATTTTCCAGACATGTAATTCCTAACCATTCATTTTTGAGGGTCCAGGTTCATCATCTGGTCTTTGTTGCTGATTGAAGGGTATTTAGAAATGCCTATCCCTTTCTTTTCCCTTTGAAAATGATCATAAAAATGGTATTTAAGCTATCGTAAGGGTAGGCAAACTGTATTGCCGGGTATCTTTTAGTCAGGGGAGAGCTGTATGTCTCCCCGTGCACAGGATTTTTCTAGTTTTATTAGGTCTTTAAAATGACTTGTCATATTACCTGCAGAATTTGTGGTTTGTGTCTGGCTTATCGTTGCCATCTGTGCTCTTCCTCCAGGTTATATTTTGCAGTACTCAGAAGATAACAGTGAGCAGTGGGGTAGTTTTCCCATTAGCCCTAGTGAAAGGTCCTACCGTTTAGAAACACTGAAATGTGGCACTTGGTACAAGTTTACTTTAACTGCTCAGAACGGAGTGGGGCCAGGACGCATCAGCGAGATCATTGAGGCCAAAACGCTTGGAAAAGGTATGTTGATTTCCATCCCCTTTGCTCACCTAAAGCTCTTGCATTCTGCTGTAGATCTTGGTTTGATGAGAAGACAGACTTGGATATTTTAATATTATTGGCTTTGGAAACATTTCCAGATGTGTCCATGCTGTGACAGAAGAAGCTGTTGCTGCGGGACTTGAAGCCATACTGGCTGATATTCTATCCTTATTTCTCTAATAATTTTTTTCTAAGATGGGTTGGTAGATATTTGGGAAAGGAGTGTCTCTACTGTCATAGACTATAGCAATTCCAACTACTGTTATTGCCATAAGGAAATTTTTTCTTCTCTTCTTGTAAAAATTCAGGGGTTTATTTGTTTGGATGTTGAAGGAAGATGGGGAGTATATTTATGTGTGGAGGAAACAGAGCCAATGTCTTATTTCCGCTCCAAGCTGGTATGTCAGGAGCCATGCAAGCAGCACCCTTTGGAACAGGATAAGTGTTAGAAACAAAGCAAAAGTTTGCATAAAGCTCTGCACATCAAACCAGCCAAAATTTGTGGAATTCTTAGCTAACTCAGCAATGTGTCCCTTGGTCCTGCTTGCTGAGGGTAGTTCCACCTTGCAAATATGTGTCAGAATTATGAGGAAATTTGGCAACAGACCCACTTAAAGATGCACTTTAGGGAGGTTTACCTCTAAGTCAACAAAGTGCAGTAGCTTTGCATAATGGTCTGAAGATCACCTCATCTTACATCTTTTCACCAGTTGTAAGAAATACTCTCATTTGGGAGCATTTTCATAATAAAGATAGTTTACTCTGATAGGTATGTCTGCCCTTCTCTATGCTCCTCATCACACCTGTGCTGTTGCAGATCTCCCAAGCATCACAGCAAGGTGGACATTTCATTTGACACTCAGTGGCATAGGGAAGACCTTGTATGGAGTAGATGTGAATGATATGACTTGCTGAAGCCCAGGGGAGACTGCAGATCAGCTGCATACATGCTGAGATTATTGGTGGCCAGGGAGAATGGTCTGCTGACCTTAAAGAAAGGGACATTTAAAGAAGCAGAAGTTGAGTGTTCTTATTTTCATTGCATAAATTTAAGGTTTGCATATGCTTCAAATAACATCTAAATGGATCATGAGAAAGCAGATCTCTCAACCTCTTGAGTTTCTCTGGGACTTGATATATATGCCTAGAAACTACCTGTGTTACATTTACAGAGTGAATCAGGTACAATGTGATTTAGAATGCTGAGATCATTCTCAGTCATGTAAGAGCTCCAGAAGCATTTCTGTCCAAAGCTATGAACAGAGCCAATTGAAATAGTTCATAACACATAGCAGGAATCACCACTTTTGTTTAGATTCCTGTAGAATTTAGAAAAGAGAGTACATTTCGGTACATCTCATCAAAGCACAAGAATGGCAAAAAGACCCCCATAGGATAAGTTATGCTTTATTATATAGCATATATATATGCTATATAATATAGATATATAGATATCTCTATATAGAATAAAATAGCACATTAGAGATTATTTTCATTACATTAGGTGTAACTTCCTATAGTAAAAATACTGGGTTTGGTAAGCGGTTAACAATAATACTTTTAAGTACACTACAGCAGTATTTAATATAAATAATATTTGTTGATGACCTGTCTTGTCCACCTACTCTCATTATTTCAATTCTAAGGTCCCATTTTTACTGTCATTACTCCTGTATTATGTAGAACTGTCAAAAAAACTTTAATGTCTATATCAACAGAAACCAACATTTGATCCCAAATCAGGACAAGTAAATAGAAATGTCAGCCTCTTTCTGAATGGAAACATCTTAACTCAAAAATACAAAATTCAAAGTATATATTATTTTCAAATGTTTCATGTGCAATGTCAACATATTAATATTTTTTAAAAATTTATGTTTACTTGAAAGTTCTTCAAAATTGTAATTTTCTGCAAATGAAAGCCTCTGTACTCTCAAAAAAATTGTGTTCAATTTCACTTTAAAAGAAGACTAGAGCACCAGTGGACAATCTTCAAGTGTATTTGTCTTTTATAGTATTTCTACGTAGTGTTCTGAACCCTTTTTTTTTTACTTAGCAGTGAGCAGGGGCATTTACTGATATGAAGTGTCTGCACTAGATTTACAAGCTGGGTCACACCAGTCCATGCGAACTGTCAAGTCAGGTCTATGCAGAGATGTATGGATATTTTTTTCACAAATGGATTTGAAAATATAGGTTTGTGAATCTGGCACAAAGTGTGAAAAAACATTTAAGGTGCCAGGGGAAAAGAAGTTGAATATATAGATATTAAGTTTAAGATGATCTTAAGACTGTCCTAGAAATTATTCTCTTAATTTTATATTTTTGAGAGTCCTGTATCTGTAATACTTAAGCATTTCACTTGAACTATATCCTTGCTTCTAGAGCCACAGTTTTCAAAGGAACAAGAGCTCTTTGCTAGTATCAACACTACGAGAGTGAGGCTGAACCTGATAGGCTGGAATGACGGTGGCTGCCCCATCACCTCCTTCACCCTGGAGTACCGGCCATTTGGGACAACAGTGTGGACAACCGCTCAGCGGACATCCCTGTCAAAGTCCTACATACTGTATGACCTGCAGGAGGCAACCTGGTATGAACTGCAAATGAGAGTGTGCAACAGTGCTGGCTGTGCAGAGAAACAAGCCAAATTTGCAACACTCAATTATGATGGCAGTAAGTATATCTTTTTATTTATATCTGAGATACTGTTTTTACTCGAGTTTCTTGGGTGATTTTTTTTGCTTGTCTTTCTTTTTCTTCCCCATAAAACCCTTTTTGAATCTGCTAGCCATGCTGACAGAAGGGTAACAGTCTCAAAGACATAAAATGCCTACTGATTTCATGACAATAGGCTGCCAGCAGAAAAGAAGAATTGTTTATTTGGCTTCACTGAGGAAAAGCTCCAGCACCAAAGTCAATCAACCATGAGACATGTAACAATAGGACACTAGGTGTCATTAGTTCCAGTGGTCTCAGAAGCACTTGCTAGTATTTCATGCATCTCTTCCATGAAATTTTTGTCTCCCATACAATTGGTTCCTGCAGCCATTCACAGCACCGGCTGGCCTTATTGCTATTTCATGCAATGTCCTTGTGACACAGCTCAAAACCCATTATGGGACACAACGGAGCAGCTAACTAGCTTGTCGTCCGGGAAAGCCTCCGGACAACATCCTCCAAGGGCAAAGCAATGACAATGCTATTATCCCTACTTACAGACAGGGAACGGTGAAACTAATGGCCGTGACAGATGGCTCTGTCATGCCCAGCAGCAGGGCACAGGGGATGAAGGAATTGTTACATCTTGCCCTTCTGCCACGGGTTAGTGCCCACCCTGCAAAAGCCAGAACAAGAGGGCAAGAGGACACATGCCAATTTGTCAGTCACTCCAGCTCGTATCCTGGCATGTTTATTGAAAGTGGTGGTGGCACATGTGTGCTTTTGCTGGCTTTATAGTGGGAAATGGATGTATTTCTGGCAAAAAGGCAGCACAGATGGCTCCAGATGGCAATCTCTGGAATCGCTCTAGCGTGAATTGCCAAAGCTTTTCTGGAGACATCCAGTGTAAAATGTTGTTGTGTTGCCAGGGTTATTGTGCTGTATCGTGCAACCACTTGGCAACATCTGTGCTGTAAATTAAACAACAGGATTAGTGAGCAAGTTAAAACAAGGACTGGTAATTGTCCAGCGACAGCACCAACTTGCTAATTGTTCATAACTCTGTGTTGGTAACACATCTCCCTGCCACAGTTTTGTCCTACAGAAACCAGCAGTCTCCAAGACAATACCCATGTATGGCTCAGGGAAGAGCAAGAAACAGGGACCATTCCCAGTAAGAAGTGTGGGATATGAATCAGGCAGGGTTTAAACCTCAGCATCTTCCACATCCTCTAATGCTATCCCAGTTTTTGCGCTAGGTACTCATCAGTTCTTGCAGATAATTAACAACACATGCCCTCACAGCTCACCCTTTTGCAAAAAGCACATCCTTTCATCTTTTTCTGTGAAAATATAATTTTGGTAAGCTGCCACACAGTCCTCATGTTATTTCAGACAGTCTAAAAAATTAAGAGAAAGATTTTGTGTCAGCACTTTAGAGGCCTACAGGAAACCAAGATCCAAGCAGTTATTATACAAATGCTGCCAGGTCTTTCTAGGTAGACTTAGGACCTGTTTTACTGAGCAGTATAAATAAATGTTGTCAATAATAACTGTTTCAAGTATTATGAGTTAATTTCTTGCCACTCTACTTAGCCTATCCTCTTTTCTTTCCAGTACCTTTCTACAGGCAGCATCCAACTTTCAGTGATCATTTTTTCCATCCACAGTTATTGATACATATATATGACTGGGGCAAACAGTCTTAAGCCATACCTGAAAATGAGATTATATGAAAATACAGGTCCAGAGCCTGAAATTCCCACTGACAGCAGTGAAATCAAATGTATTCTTATGATGAACTGGTTTGAAATGTTGTCAGACTCTGCCTTTTGGTTAGGTGATGATATTTAGCTTGGTTTCACATACTGTGACCTGCACACTGTTTGATTTTGTGTGTTGCTGTATGGCATCTTTAAAAGTGAGATAATGAAACAATAAAAATGTTTTGCATTAAATTTCCTGGGCCACTGCTTCTGGTCAGCTAGAAAATTTCTCATTTACAGCATTGATGGTTTTGTTTGTCAAGCATGCCCTGCCAGGACTATAGTGTGCCTTAGAGAGGCAACACGTTCTCAAACACTGACCACAAGTTTAAGAGAGGAAAACGTGGATGGAAAAACAAATTTCAGTTTTCAAATTTTCTGAATTCATTACATTTGATGCAGAAGGAAAATGATAAACATTATTATTATTATCATTATTGAAAATTAAGATAGTCTGTTTCCACATAAAAGATTTCATAGAAGAACTATTTCAGTGCTTCTAAAGCAGAAGTTGTCCCTACAGAGTCCCAGCTCCTCATTCATTTGTTCCTTAGTAAGCTGTGTAGGCTTAAGGCACTTCAGAGTTGGAAAATGGTGTCTGATTAGAAATCAACATTTTCTGCCAATACTTCACGCAGAAATTTTTGCTTTCATAGAGAGCGAATTTTTCATTTACAGAAAGCATGCCAGTGGAAACTTCTTGGGCAGCTCCACTTTTGAGTGCTGACCCTACCTCTACCATTGATTTGTCTTGTGATGTAAGATTAATCCCTTCCAGCTTCTAGGGGTCACAGCTGCCCTTAGGATAAAACAGATGCAAGAGTAGTACTTTGAAGATTAGATAATATGTGTATGAAAGTTCTAGGATACCAAATGCTAAGAACAGGCCTAGGAGCTTTAGCAGTCTTAAGATGAAGCCTTTGTGAACTTCATAGAAATCCTTGAGTTATGTGGTCTTTCAGTCATTCTGTTTGGAGTGCAGTAGCTGATTGTTATCTGTGATAGAGCTCCTGAGAAATATCATGGCTAAGTATCCTTTACCTTAAATCTCTTCGTAGTGAATTAGGTCAAAAGGTTAATGACAGATCTACGTGCGACTTTTTGCTTTCCGTTCATAGATATTTCAGCTAACCATTTTCAGCTTACAGATTTTATGACCTTCCTGCCCCTTGTTTTTCAGAACATTTGCACTCAATACTTAAGGAGTTATTTTTAGCAATGTGCAGCTGTAGTGTGCAGCACTACAAGCAAAGGAGCTTCCTGACTCAGAGATCAGCTACTCAGTAGCCCTGACATTAAATCAGATCAGCTTGGTAGCTGCTATAAACTATGTTAATTGATTCTAGCCCACCAGGGGACTTCCTACCATGAGGACCAGTTAGGACATGGAAAATACTTGGTAGTCCTAAAGTCACAAGGTGCAATGGGAGATGCTGGAAGGGCTGCAACACAGGGGAAAATGGGGTCAGAGACATTCAAATTACAGCTTCTATGAAGCGTCAGTAAAGCAGGCTAATAAAGGGTGATGATGGTGAATTGACCTGGAAAAAAAAAACCCTCCCAAATTTCTGGGACTTTGTTCTGAGAAAAGCTTTGACTATTCTACTCATAGCCAACACCTAGAATGACAACAAAAGTTTAAATGGTGTTTTCTCAATGGATAGCAGGTTTAGTTTTAGTAATTTCTAATATAATTGCTGAATATCCACAAATGGATAATGTGAAGGGTATATAAACTTGCAGTATGTTTTTTTAATTAAACTTGTACTGCCTGTATATAGCATTATGAGGTTTACACTTTATTTGGAAGAGGTATGGAAAATGATAATCACTTACCTAAACACTTAAGGTTTAACTGAAATTAAGGCCACTCTTAATTTGATTTTCGTTAAAGTATTAAGGAGAGCAAGACATAATTTTAGGTAATCTTGAACCCAACAGTCCTTAGCCAATTGTCTGTGTGACTTTAATTCAGAGCAAAATTTGGCCCTTTAGTATTCAGGAGGGTTTAGGAGGATTTAGAGGCAGTTATTAGTATTACCTTCAGGAGCTTGAAGTTCTTTCCATTTCTTCATCTAATCATTTTCTTTGCCTTTAGAGTAGTGCAAAAACTGCATCTCAGTTAAGACAAGATAAAAAAATCCTGCTGTGCATTTATTCCAAGAAATGGAAAATTAGAAAAAGAAGAAAAATTATGGGGAAGAACTGCAATGGAACAGTAGAAAAATATTCAAAATGCAATTGTAAGAAAATAAATTTTCCAAAGTACCTGATATAGGTTTGGATGGTTGTAGCTTTTCTGTTTATCTTCCTCCCTTTAGGGAACTACTCTTCTCATTATATGCAACTCAAATAGCTCTTCTGAAAAAACATGACTTAGAATTCTACATTTTCACTATGTTATGGCATCACATTGTACTACATCATAGCACAATTTTTTTTTCTTATGCTGTATGGTACATAATGAGATATAACTATATCACTCAATGCAGCAATTAAAATGTAAAAAGGATGTGTCTGTTTTTCTATCTCACCGTCCTACCCTTTTAGCAAGTAAGTAGCCACTTTTATGTTTCAGTAGCTGGTTAAAATTGAATAGCTTCCATCGAAAGTCATCACAGTTCACAATACTTGCGTGTTTCTACCCATTTCAAACAAATCTGCATTTTATAGCCTCATTTGTGGTTGCATTCAGCAGTTTAATAGTAATCAGGAAATGAGTGAGAAGTCTTCCATGACTAAACAGCCTTCCAAAGAAAGTGCTGCATTCTTCTCACGTCCTTTAGAAGTAAAGAAAAAAAGAATGGAAAAGTTCAAGTATTATATATCACCAGGAAGCTAGTTATATTCAAAATGCAAATATGTCCCAAAATGAAAAAGTGAGCTGCCTGCCAATGCCAGTAGTTTGTAGATTCATTTCCCTCAATTCACTCTCAAAATTTGATTGTTTCTATCCAGTGTTACTCTCCTGTTTTACTGATGAGTATAATGTCAGCCACTCTTTAGCAAATTAGCATCAGGTTGGCTATCTGAATTTCAGATCAATATCACTGCTGCACCCCTAAGACGTGATATAAGAAAGCTTCTGTGCAAAGGATTCATCTGATGTATGTAGCACAAAATGAACTTTGTCAAATATGTTCCTTACAAAGAAAAGCCCAGAAGAAAGTATGAATATGTCACAGCAGTGCTATTTTCCCATAGTAAGGAGTAACTTACATAGGTAGTAATTCTGAGATCTCTTACAGCTTTGTAATGGTTTAATATGACTTAAAATTAATCATAGTATTTGACTGTATAACGGGCATGGTTTTCTTTCATCAGTGAATGCACTTCTCGATTTCTGATAAACTCTGAGTCTCTGCAGGCAGCACCTTGTTACCAGTGTGACTGGTTACATGTGCGTGGCCATTACACATGCAAACACAGCATCTGCCCTGAACATGACAAATCCTTCTTAATGTTCTGCATGCAGCTGAAGCATATAACATGCCATATTCCCTGAAAACTCAATCTTTTGTCTTCATTAATAGGCATCTAATATCATGACACTGTTTCCAGGTACAATCCCTCCACTCATTAAGTCAGTTGTGCAAAGTGAGGAAGGGCTGGCAACCAACGAAGGGCTAAAGATGCTGGTGACCATTTCCTGTATCTTGGTGGGGGTCTTGCTGCTTTTTGTGATGCTGCTGATCGTGCGGCGGAGGAGGAGGGAGCAGAGACTGAAGCGGCTGCGAGGTAAGATGAGGGCTGTGGCACATATGTCTACCTATGTGTACCCCCTGAACATGAAAGTACAAGTGGGGCTGCATGTGACCAAACTGTTCAATCCCCAGTTGGTATAATTTTCCTGCAATATGTAACAGACATGAGGCAACAAAGCATATGTGTTTTCTACAGAAATTCCTTCTTTTTCTTTTGGTAGTAAGTTCCTAAAAAATCACTCATGTATGCATTGTTATTATTTTGCATGGGGGAAAGTACAATAATTGTCATGTGTTGGTGTTTGTTTGTTTGTTTTCCTTTTTTTGTTTTTGTTTGTTTCCCTTGTGAATGGTCTCAATAATCTGAAATCATATTTTTTTGTCAAAGGATAAAATCCGATGTTCTGAAGATGGGGGGATTTCAGTTTTCCAGCAGATGCAAACCATGATTCCCGAATTGTAAAGTGAAAGTAGCCACATGTTAGTAGGTTAGAAAACACAACCAGATATTCTCAGATTTGTTACCACATCTTTTTCCTTATGATGTGTTATAACAGAACTCTTACAACAACACTTCATTGTTCACTGACCTTTCATTGTCACTGATCTGTACTTTTCTCTAATCCTTATTAAAATTCAGGTGTTTGCTATGTGAATAAGTTTTAGAACTGTGAATTTTTTCAACTTGATCAGTCTTCTAGTAAATACCCCTGGCTGAGCCACAACCAGGTTTTTGACCCTTGCAGTCTGCCGCTTCTGCACTTGTCCCTGCATGTTTTGCACTAGCACGCAACAGCAGACCTTACACTGAACGTATTTGGGAAAAAGCCTTTCAAATCACATACTGAATAAATAGTAAAGCAGTTTATCACCTGCAAAAATAAGTCTAATCATTTCCAAGAGCCACCAAAATGTTTAGTTACTTGTATTTTAACCAAAATGTGATTGTGATATATATTAAAGCCAGGACCAAACCTGTGTATTCCATCTCACCTTAGCACCTACGTGTCTTTCTTTTGGGTCTCATTTTGTCTTTTGTAACAATATTTTTGATGTTTTTACAAAGAGACAGGGATACAGGGCTTTTAGGCATGGGCAAATTTGTAGATCAAAGAGGACAACTAGCCTTATGGTTCATACACAGCTCTGGAAATCAGGGCATCTGGATGCTTTAGCTTGTATAATAAATTTCTCATTCAAATTCTTTTAAGTCATTTACCTCTGTGCAGCTTTTTTCACCAAAAAAAGTAGTAGGTTAAAGGTGAAGAAAGTATTATCTTATCTTGTCAGAAATACTGTGGAATTCCATCCACTAACGAGCAGGATATTTTGAGCTCCTTGGCTCCAGGAAATGATGGCTATGCACATTTATTTTTTCATGGTTTATTTACAAGTATTCATAGGTTCTTGAGTTACAGTCCCTTAAGAAGGCTGGTGATCACTGGCCAGTATGGCTTTTGCATAACATAAGACTTCTCTGAATTATTTCCTCTAAGAATATAGGAATTTCGAAAAATATCTGAGCTTCACTTAAACATACGCAGTGGCAAAGAATTCATCAGTACTTTTGATAAAAGTCATCAGGATTTAACTACCATATCTGTAAAAGCTGTGTCTCACTTCTTATCTGAATTTGTCAAGCTATGGCTTGACATCCCAGCCATCTGGTCCTGTTATACTTCTGTCTGCTGTACAGGGACTGAAATTCATTTTTGTATCATATTTTCAGTCTCTGAGGGTATTCCTTTTACATGGTGGTAACCAAGTAATTTCTTAATGTTTTAATTGGGAAATGAAACAGATGAATCTTCTTTAATTTTTCTCTGTAGTTTTCCCATCATTTATTAATTTCAAGGCTTTTAACTGGTCCCTTTGCAATCTTTAGGTAGCTTTCCTCATCTCTGTATGCTAGAAATTAACATAATCTTCCAGCAACAGACAGCATCAGATAGAGAGGTAACAGCCTTTCTTCTATCCCTTTATGGTCTTCTGTCTATATCTGCAAGGATCACCTTTTTGGGTACAGCATTGTTTTAAGAATTTGCATTTAACATCTTATCCTTGAGAGCATCTGACAATTCTCTGATCACAGTTCAACAGGATAACATTCTCCATTGTATAGCTACGGTGTGTATTCTTGATATATGACCTCATACAGGTATCAACAGATACATTGCTAACTTGTGGCCAACCTACCTGATGATCCAGATTATGCCTTAGTGACCCTGCATTTTCATTATATTTAGCTACCTAATTCTTGTGTCATTTTCAAACTTTTATCAGATATTATTTCATTAACTCCAGACAACTGAAGTACCAACAGTGTCATGTCCTATGGTGCATGATGAAAATTAATATTAAACAATGATTCTCTGCCTAAAATTGTGTTTTGGATATGTTGAAACCCATGTAAAATGGCTGCTGTGTTAATTTTTTATATCATGCTACTTTGCTACTAAAATATTTTGAGGTACCGAAACTTTGCTCTAGAGAAATATAAATACAATACTTTAACATTATTTAATCGTATCTCAGTGAGAGTTTCTTCAGTGTCATCAATTCTCAGTGAATTTTAATCTCATTTTAAAAAAATCAACTTTGTTTCACATGGCTGATTGACCACAAGTTTATATTGCTTGGCCTCAATTATTCCAACTACTTTAATTCATTTCATCAAGCTTCATTCCATTTTTTTCATCATTTTGCTCATTGCCCAGATCAGATTGATAGGACTTCAGTAATTCATATTTTTTTTGTTCATTCTTTTTGAAGACTGATCCCATATTAGCCATTTTCTGCTCTTCTGGAGGTTACTTCATGTTCTAAACATCTTACTGACGATCAGTATTGCTGTTCCAAAGAACTCCTTAGTAAGTTCTCTAAAAAAATCCTGTGTACAAGTTTTTCTCATCTCCTAACTAAAAACCCTGTTTTGCTCTAGTAGTTGTTGTGTTCAACTTTCATCTGAATTAGTTTTGAAATTGAAATCCTGTCACTATGACTTGATATGTATCACCTGGTGGGGTTTCTCTGAGGCACAGGACTCATTTTTCCTAAATCATGATTCCACCATCAACTTTCCTCTAGTCTACATCAGAAATAATAGTTTCCACAGTGGGACCTTCTAAAGGAATTTATACAAATTACAGATGTAACTCTTGCTTTTGTGGCTCCAGTAGACGTGTTTTCTTTGAACCTGCTTGACAAAGAGGAGTGGGAATTGCAGATTTATTTGCAGTATATTCTGTATACAAACATTTGTATCTGTGCTTATAGACAATGGGTTTGTGACTCCAGTTTCTGTGGGGCAAATGTAGCATAAGGACAACAGTCTCTCCATTCCTAATCCTTTTACTCCTTGTTTTAGCACGTAGGGACAGGTAACTCTCTTCCTCCTGTGTCACGCCCAGTATGATTTATTTCTCCAGGAGTACTCTGTTTAGAAAGAAAGCGTAGTTCTCAGCAAAGCCTTGATTTTTGCTCAGTTTAGTAGTTCCACAGGTCAGGCCACAAGAAGGTCAATTGACTGCTGGAGTTCATGCAGCCATTCAGTAGGTCAGCATATATTATAACAGAGAAACCTGATGACTTACCACTCTTTCTCCTTACTATTAACCTAGCTCCACTACTACCATAATAGTTTTCCCTTTGTTTTTAAATCCAACTCACCTTAATCCAAGCAGAAAGTATCAGTGCAGCATGATAGTTCAGAAGTGCCAGCACGCAAGATAAAACTGTATCACGGCCCCTGATTTCCCAGGGGACAAGCCAAATGTGTTAAGAATTTTAAAGGCGGCTGCCCCAGCAAATGGAAGTGAGGGCTGCCACTGGGTCCATGCCTGTCGGCGCAGTCATGTGTCAAACCCACGGCGAGGAGCAGTTTGTCTTTCACTAAGGTATGGGGTGATGCTTGGCTGGAGCGGGAAATCATCCCCTTCACTCTGTCATTCATGGCCTCCCTGAGCCCTGTTTTGCCCACCTGAAAGCTGGGAGATAGGATGCTGGCAGAGATACTGGCTTATTTTATGAAGAATTCTCAGTTTGCTGATCAAAAGTGTAATGTAGGAAATACACATTACAATCCGTAGTCTATACTCATTGGTTTGTGAAACCAGCATTTCTCCTATAGCTGATGTTTTGGACACACTGTTACCATATTCAGTTGCTTTTAGGCTTCTGGATTTTGCTTTGACAGATACATAAGATCCCTTATCTTCTTGGGATGTTTGGTTTGGTCCAGTCCTACACCAGCCTGTGTGTCCAGGACAGCCATCATTAACTATAGTAATGCTGCTGACCATTGTAACTATCTGCTTGAATAATTAGTACATTCAAACCCTGCTGATGGAGTTCCTTTTTTTTCTGCAGTACTTCCTTATTCAGCTTTTGACACATAACATGATCTTGCATGATGCCTCATGTTATTTTTGATTGAAGTTGCACAATCTCCTTTGCATCTCTTTGACCAAGAATGCGTATATGTTAATGTGCATTTGAATATGTGCCATATACATTTAATGGTGAGGACGTAACATTTTTTCCAGATGCAGCATGGAACACAGCTATATGCTGTCCAGCACCTGAGAACGTGTGAGGGAGATTTTTTGTCATTTAAACAAAACTAAAAAGCAAACTGAACGACATTGGGCCAAGCAACCTTCAACTTTGTCCCTTCAGCTTTTCTTGAGTTGTGAGTTACTAGCACAAGTATCCATAATCTTCACTTAAGGGGGCAGCAGTTGCTTCACAAAAGCTGCTAGCTGAATGAAAACAATATTTGCATGTTAAATCACCCTTATTATATGTGCCAGAGGAAGAATGTGTGCATAGTCTCTTCATGATCCTAGTGCTGCTAGAATAACAAGAAGTATCATAAAGTTTGCTGAAAAAAACATGACTTGGAACCAGAGCTGCTTTTTTTTTAAAGTGTTCTTCAGAAGAACTGGATCCCTTCCTGGGTCCTTAGAAGTCAGTAGCAAAACTATCTCTAGGTCGTTTAGGAGCAGCAGCGGTATTTTTGTTTCTGACTGATGATAAAGACGTCTTCTACTATATAGTACCACTTATAAGAGCGTTAATAGCAAAAGGCAATCCCAAACAAAGTGAAAAATAGAGAGTCTGAGTGCTTAAATGGACCACTGTTTGGATTAGATGGGACATCTCAGATGAAGAGTCCTTCCCTCCACCAGGATTCTGCCATGCTTTGTGCTGAAAAGGGATAGGGGAAGGTTAAAAATAAAGGAGTGGAAGCACAGAATTTCAGCTTCTCCAGTAGTAGGTGAGGAATAAAGCTTAAAACAGGTAAGCTGGTGCAGTGTCAGAGAAACAGAATGTAGAAAGTGGATGGAAGGGGTTTTGTTGAGGTTTTTTTTATTAATAAAAAGAGCCCTTTGTCCATTCCTTTTAAAAATGAATACAAATGTAGCCAAAGCAATGCATTAAGATAGTGGTTTGTTTCCACCTGTGTCCTCTGAATTTTAAAGGCAGGATATTTAATAGGATCACGGGCAAGCAAATTGTTGTAGGTGTAGGAGACCCAAGAGGTGATTAAGGAATAAAAAGGTGAGATGGAGAAAGCAAAGACAAATTCAGTAAATGGCTTGGCAGGTGCTGGTAGATTTACAACCAGCAGATAAAAGAATAAATTAGAATTTCATGTAATAGGAGAGTTGCTTGAAGACTTAGAACTTGGAACTGTTTTCTTCTCAGATTTGCTTCCCTTGGTTGCACAAAAGGCTGCTTTGTTGCTGTGTGATATACTTAAGGACTCTGGAGTCAGCATTTTTAAGTGAGTTTGTTTAGCGGCAGACTGCAGAACAAAGCATAGCTGTCTATTTTTGCTGAATAATACTACAGAAATTATTATATTATGTTGACAAAGTTTTACGGAAAGCTGCCTGAAGAATACTTGGTGAACCAACCTTCAGCTGTGTCTTTTGATCTGAGAAGTACCAGAATAATTATATCCCCAAAGGATTTTATGGTAATAATAACAGCAATGACAACAACAGGAGGAATATTGCTCCTTCAGCAGCACCTCATTTTGCAGGGCTGATCCATGTGGGAATAAGCCACCTTCTGTTTTGTGTATAGACTGTCCTCTGAAGACCCAGTAGCAGTTTTGAATTATTGCTAGTGGAAAAACATTCATATCTGAGAGTAACCAAACAAGTTAACTCCTTGGAGACCTCCCTTGCTCAGACCTCCACGCAGTCAGGTTTGGTTTGGAAATGGCAGGTTGGCAACTGCTCATCCAGCTTGGGTTTGGCTTCTGCCCAGAAATGGATGTCAACATTTTGCCTTCTTGCCTTTTCTTCCTTCCTCACCTTTTTACTTGCTAGCTGTGGCATGAAGGAACAGAGATCCCCATTATTGGTTAAACTGTTCCTACTTCTAATAAGTTTCTGTAGTTTTTTCTAGTTAAGCCAATGGTAGCTTGCAGTTCTCCAAGCATCTTTGGTGCTACTGATGAACTAAACAGGACTGTCTGGGGCAGAAATGCAGTTTCAGCAAAAGTAGGGACTTTAGAGATGATTTTATTCTTGTCACTGATCTGAGAAACAACCGTGGTCTTAAACAAGGCTGACTGAAATCACTTACTTCCTAAGAATCAAGCTATCAAATAGATTTTCATTTGTGATGACATTTCTTCTATTTTCTTCTAGATGCAAAGAGTTTGGCTGAAATGCTTATGAGGTAAGAATAGACTTAATGTTTTTAAATTGAAAAATGTCTGTCAACTATGGCATCATATTTAAAAATTATTATAGGGACAAACAGAGAAGTAAACCTTCTATTCCTAAGTCCTTTTTCAAAACACACCGTTTGACTGTTTGTTAAGAGCTAGGACACATTGCTGGTTAGCAATGGGGAAAAAAAAGACAATTTCGGACAGTATCTGTGAGGGAATACAATGATAAAAAACTGAGAACTCTGTGTTAGTAGATTAAATTATAGAAGCTATGTGGGTCCGTTTGGACATTTTTCCTATTCAGAAAAACATTTTCATAATATGTAGCAAAGTAATTGCTCTTCAGAGAATATCTGATTGAAGGCAGTAAGTGCCTGGATGCAAATATCTCTAAACTTTACAGTTATATTTATGTAATTCACTATTGCTAGCTGCTTATACCCAAAGGTATAGAAGAGCAGGTAAATCCATTTATTATTTTCCAGTTCTGTTCCATTAGCTCAGCATCCAGAAATCTAATTCAGTTGTTGAATTGCAACAGAATGACTATTCTGGCACCACAATTCTTTCAAAGATGGAAATTTCATCTCTTCAATGTTTATTGTTTTGTCTGGGGAGAATATTGAACTTTAAAACTACTGCATATATTTGAAAACGGGATCACCAGGGGATTATTTTTAAGTTCAAATGAGTTTAAGTTCAAAATTGGTTTGCTAGAAAATCTTTTTATTTTTAAGCAACAAATTTGAGAATGTCATAGATATTTTACCAGATGAACTGTACTCTAAACTTCCTCCCCCGTGATAAACTTCATCTGCTATTGTAAGAATATACTTTCCAAAGACATGGTGACAGATGGTTTTAGTGTAAACTCAGCTTTAAGCCAATACATCTGAATAGTCCCACTGATGTTAACAAGACTGGTCATGCAGGTCAGGTCATACCCTTCCTACCTGCCAGTTAGAAATCCCTGCTAGCAGCAGATTGCAGGTTTAAGCAACTTCAGGAAGATATGCTCTGCTATTTTTCAGTGTCGCAGAAAACAGCACAGATTAGCATATGCAGCAAGCCTGTTCCCTAAAAAAACCCAGCACAGACTGGCTGAAACTCCTGGATGAAGATATTCAGTCCCAGTGACAACCACACATAAGACCTCTGCAAGGCCATTTCAGAGTCTCATTCCTCTGACGCTCAGAAAACTCTATCAAACTGCCAACATAAGTGTCCAGTTTCGACCCATCTTTTCCTCTGGTGCTGTCAACCTTCAAATTAAAGAGCTTCTTTTGCCCTCCCCGCCTGATGCACTCAGAGAGCAGTCAGGTTCCTTCCCAGCCTTTAGTTCAGAGTTGGTTTTCTAGGTAACTCATCTGCCACTGTTTCTTTTTGCTTTTCCTTTCACCAACATTGAAATATGATCAAGTCAGTTTCCCCCATCTCATTTATTAACAAATAATCTTGTTTTTATTAAATAGTCATATTTTATATTTCTCTTCTAAAAGTGTGAACAAAGGCAAATTACTACTAAAACAGGACTTTAGAGGAAATAGGGGATATAGGCCTACATTTGCACACACATCATAACTTGGAGCTCTCAAAATGATGCTGTATAGGAGAACCTGTGTTCTACAGGCTAAATGCTGTGTCACTTGTGATAAATATGATATACCTCCAACTGAAACCTGAGCTACCCGCCATCGCTAGATGTTCCTGAAGATTTAGCACGTTAATAATCAAAGGATAATAAGGCCTCTCCAAAGCAATAGTCACTTATTATAAAACCCATGGTATTTTATATCTTTTAGATTTCACCAAAATCTGCTATGATAAAAATATCAAAAAAAGAGGGTATGCTGTGGGTTATGCCTTGACATTTATTAATTGGACAGAAAGCAGAAAAGATGATTCCCTGCTTGGTAGGAAGGTGTGAGGATGGAGAGAGCTTTGTGTATCTTCCACTTTGAGGAGATTTCAGTGAGCATGTGTAAAGCTGATTAAGAATGGAGCTTTAGTCTTTGCTTTGAAAGTCGCTGGCTTTGGCTGTGTAAGTCAAATATCTGGGGAGCAGGATAAGCCCCAGTAGTTAGCGGTTTAACCGGAGCTGCACAACTTGTTGCTGATACCTTAAACTAGCAAATAAAAGTTCCTGCTGCCAAACAATCACAGCTTTTTAATGTTTCTTTCGGGTGAAAGCATTGGTGCAGCCAACTTCTTTGTAACAGTTCACTGTGAATTAATATAGCAATCAACTGAGCTTTCTAACTTTGACCACAACGTGAGGAAACTTTTCTTCTCAACCTTCAAACCCTCGGTCAGGCTGCTTTTTTACACAATTTAGTTTTCCATATGTTTTTACAACAACCATCTTAAACATCAGAAAACTGTGACATGGCCTCTCTGCCAAGGATCCAGAATGACTTTGGGTTTTCAGAGCACCATATTTAATCCCTTTACATAACTAGCTTGATTGGTTTAACCCTCTCCTGTGCATACAGACAGTCACTCAAGTAAGTATTTTTTTTATTAAAGATCCAGAAAGATTATTTAAAAGGCAATGTTCTTTTAACTATGTACACTCTTTCAAAATATATTATACACTGTACTTGCTCTGGAAAAAGGCCCATTTATCCACAGACTGTACAGAAAAGCTGTACTTAATCAGACCCAAAGGTCTACATACCCAAGTATCTGCCTTTCATAGTGGCCAAAAGCAGACACCTGGGTAGAGTAAAAAACTACAGCAAATATGTACTTGTTCCCCAGACAGGCTCCCAGTCTCTAACAATTTGGAGCTCAAAGATTCATTGAACCAGAGGGAATGAGTTTTATTATACACAGATCCTTACAAGGTCTGTCAGGTAAAGAACAGCCATAGCACATGTTTAAGTTTGGGAATTTTATATCTGTAGGTTAAGGAAAATATAGGTAGATGTGCTTCCTCCCTTTAAAGAATTAACCATTTGACTCCTCATCCACCAAACTGTTACAATACTCTGATGTCTGAACTTTCCTAGGTTAGAAAATACTTGGGCACCAAACTTCAGAATTGCAATCCTAAAAATCTTTGCCTTGCTGCCAAGTCCTAGAGGCACTTAATTGCTGCTGGCACTTCAGGTTTTTATAACCTCAAAGCTGAGCTATTGTGGTCTGCAGAAAATAATTCAAAATTCCTTGAGCCAGAAAAGAGATAGCATGCTAATCAGCAGCAACACTCTTGCTACTGCCAATTGCCTTTCTGTGTTTGGACACTCCACGCCACTGTGCCGCTGCATACAGGAGAATTAAATACACCAGTAAGGAGGAAGAGAGAGATCACACAAAATGAGGCATAAATCTTGAGTATAGTAGGGAATTTTCATTAATATAGGGAGACCTGGGTTCCAGTTCTGGCTTGAAGGACCTTCCACATATTTTGCATAAAGCTATCACTGGAGCCAAGAATGGGATTCAGAATTCTCTCTTGGCAGGGAAGCAATAACACTGCAAACCTGGGGAACGGTCCTCCTGCTCCCTATGGTCCAAACAATACTTTCTATGTGGTTAAGTATTTTGCAATAGTAGGAATATAGAACATTCATACTGCAGAAGAGCTTCTAGCTCTCACTGGGATTCTGGGGTCTGCATTCTCAGAGGAAAATGTCTGATTTGCTCCCTTTGTCTCCTGTGTCCCTGGTGAGCGGGGGAGGGGTGCAATGATGCATTTATTAAACTCAGTTATGTATTGCACAGATTGTATGTGTATCTGGTTGCATGTATCCTATAACTATTGGATTATTGGTTATTAATTGAAATTAAACCTCAGAAATTCAGTTTTCTACTTGATCCAGGCTTGCTCTATGATTTTGGAGAAGCCCAAAGTAGTCTGACTTTTCAAGGGCATGTATTCAAGCATATTTGGCATGCAGATAATATATTAGACTCTGATTCTCTCAACACTTCAGCAACTTGAGTGGAAATCAATAGGAGAGTGGCACCTAATCCATGCAGCAACTTTGCAGAGACTTCGAGAACATCAGTGTGGAATCTGTCTGCATTTTAGGATCCTAAATGTCTTTGAAAATTTATGTGCTTAATAAGACACTGTGACTACTATTCTCCACTGATTATATATGGAGAAAAGTCTGGGCAGCCCTTGGGTAGCTCTCCTGATATTTTGCTTCCATAATGATTAAATGAGGCACCAGTTGTAGGCTGTTTGAATGCATTTCAGCTATCCATCTGTACATGATGGCAATAGTACCACCTAACTACCCAGGTAAAGACAGAGACATTAAAGTTTCAGATGCATAGATATTGTTAATCCTGGGGACCACAAAAGCGGGGAAAGCCAGAAGGTGAGAAGCAGCCAGAGAGATGTACCTGTGTGCCTTGCGGATCTCAGTCTTGGATTTGGAGCAGAATTAGACCATGTGACAAGGAAATTCCTCCTAAAAAAGACTCTAGGAGAACCTCCAAACCTGCAATAATTAGGTCTTGCTCACATGGAGACACAACCGGAAGTTAAGGCAAATTGTCTAGAGATGTGGCCTCATCATACATGTATTAATCTCTGATGTAGAGGCCTGCACTCAGGGATGATGTGAGCTTATCATCAAGCAGCTTAATAGTCCTCCGCTGATTCCATTAACAACAATAATTCATTGCCAAAGGAGAATTAAACCGAGTTATCTACAGCTACTTTACAGTCGAAAATGAGCCTCCACTTTTAGATTTTAAAGCTTTTTGAAGTCTGAGCACATGGATCACACTACTGGCTGATTTGTCTTAACTTTCCTCAGCCTCCCTACATATAGAAGTATTTGCAAATATTTCCTCTCCTCCAAAGAGTAATTACATCTAAAAGGGCAAAAAGTTCCTGGGTTTTTAGTGCAGTCTGAAGGTTTCTTGGTGCAAGCTCTGTACTAGAAATGATTGTAGCACTCAGTTTTACTATCCATTTTCATTTGCTTTTGGTAGACAGCTCATTTAAGAAGTCATTTTCTGGTACACAAACTTCAACATGAAATTGTTTCAATTTGCATGATGATAGAATAATTGGTTTATGTTCTTTTTTAGAATATTGCATCAATCAATTAGAAATAATCCATGATTGTAAACAAGATTTGCCATTCTAGTCTTGGAACATCAATGGGACTAAACCCTTTATTTATTTTATGCAATTTATTAATGGAATCCCTAGTTGTTAATTTGCTTTTTCATTTATCAATTCTAGTGATGTTTGGAATTTATCTAATGAAAAATAATGAAAAGTTAAAAAAATAATTAGAAATTACTCAAGTCATCATTTTCCTACTGACCTGTTTGATCAGTTGTGTGTTTCTTGACTCATTCTTGAGGAATGAAAGAAAAGGTCCATCTTGCAAAGTGTTTTTACTATATGACACTTGAAGAAAACTATACAAAATTTTCAGGAGATTCCTACTGATAAAGAATAGACCAAATCCCTCAACGCTGTGCATTCATCTAATTGCTTATCATGTGCAATAAATTAATACCATGCACTTGTTCCGAAGAGGGGGAAATAAGATGTATGACTATTTTTGCTGGTTATGGTTACATTATTTTTTGTTTGAGCTGGACAAATTCAAAATGAGGAAGTTTGCAAGTATCTTTCCATTTAGGCTGAATGTTAATGTGTTCGCTTCTCTTTTGTTTTTTAGCAAGAACACCAGGACATCAGATACACTTAATAAGCAGCAGCAAACACTGAGGATGCACATAGACATTCCCAGAGCACAGCTTCTGATTGAGGAGAGGGACACGATGGAGACCATTGGTAAACTGTTGGGCTTGTTTTCACTGGTTAATGTAACAGTCACTTTACCCCACACCTTTTCCCCACTGCACACATCAAGAAAAAAGAGCTACAAAGTAATTTGCCACATTTGAAAACTGAACTGATTTTTTTTCTCCCCTTTGAATCATTTTCCATTTTAAGTAATCTCAGTACAGTATTTATAATAATGCAGGACATAAGGAAAATGAAGCAGGTGGAAAGAGCTGCTTGAAGGAAATGTAAATGAAGACTGGCAGTTTTATGATTTTCATTTTGATTTCTCTTTTGGCTTTGACTATGCAGTTGGATCACTGGCATTACTTATAAGGAAAATGAAATTCTGAAACTACAATATCAGTATTTAAAGATTGGCAACAGCCAACTTCTAAAACTTAGACGTTGCATATTGTATCCACCTGTTCACAGCAAATGATATTTCAACATTTTGATCAGTTTTCAGCTTTTGTGTATCCATGCAAAATTCAAATCTAAACTGTTTCACACAACAGAAAACAAGATTTCTCATGTGGCTGGCACATAGCTGAACTGTCATGAAAAATAGAATTGTTTGGTGTTCGGGTTTTTTTCCAAATAATTTAAACACAAGATGTCTGAAATCTCAACAGAACAAATATACAACCTGATCTCATGACTGTATGGGTACACACCGTGGCAAGACCCTCCAGAATGACTGATTTTGTTAGACTTCTGATTTATTTGGATTCAAATCTGTGTAGAAGAAGCCTATGCTGGCTGAGAGTGTAACAGCATCCCAGGGACGGTGTGGCTCCCCAGAAGCTGGGAGCAGCATCTCTGCATCTCCTGTCCTTGCCTGCACTGGGGAGGGACAAGCTGCTTTAGCCCCGCACCCTGTCACACTTGCTGTCAGTCTGGCATGGGGCAGGGGGTGGCGGTGGCCTCGGGACATTTCATATTTTGTGCTGCACATTTGAAAAGGAGACCTATGCTTCACTGGAAATACAGACTTTTTTAAATCCTGATTTGAGCTTCCCAAAGTTTGCCTCTCTGATGCAGTCTTTTGTGCCAGGCTTCATCCTAAAGACAGTTTTTCTTTTTGAGTTACAGTTGCTGAGCAATAGGGGGTTATAGCAGAAATACCATTAGTGCCTTAACTGCAGCAATGCGATCAGTGCCTTGGTAATAGCCAGGTCTCCACACAGCACTCAGAATAAGCAGGCACTTTGGCAGTCTTTGACATAGTTTACTGCCAAGAGGCTTTATTCCCAACTTGAATAAGAGCTCATCTTTTGCCAGAGACAGAGTAGTTTGATTTCATAATGCTTATTCTATTTATGGCCTTCTTTGGGTAAAAAATGCTAGTTATGTTATTGTGCAGAATTGTTTGCCTTAATGGTATCTTGTCAAGTTAAAAAAACCCCAAACCCAGGAATGCTTAGAAGAAGCAGATCAACCTCTGCTGACTAGTAAATGCACAGAAGCCCCACTGCCACCAGTCCCTTTAGAAATACATTACAAAGCTATATAGCATAGCATCGCAGGAAGTTCTTGTGGCTTTTATTACTATTATGAATGGATAGAAAACCTGTAAAGAATGCAAAAGATAATCTGATAGCATGCAAATAGTTGTTCTGCAAGCAGAAAGTCAGTGGAAGATTTATTGCTGTTAAACCTTCCATGATCAAGTGGACCAGATTCCTCTTTGGAGCAGAAGAAATACAATACAGAGATCACAACTGAAAAAAAAAGGAAAAGTGCTGTATAGCACTGGCTTTCTCCAGGGATCAAGGTCTGTGTAGAAATTTGGTGAATATATCCTACCCCATAGGCAAGCAATAGGCAGCAGAACCATACAGCAGTAAAGGTCAGTGCTCACCTTTTTCTTCCAGTCCTTCCCAAGGACAGGCTTCACCTTGCACCTTTCTTTGCAGCTGCAGGTAAGCCCATAGTCAGCTGGACTGACTATGTTGAGAAAAACTTATACGACTCGCATAAAGCTCCCCAAAGCTTCTTTTTCAAACCTACAGTGGTGAGGTTTGGTGCAGAGAGAGCTGGTAGGACTTAGCCCTTAGTTTCCAGAGCAGCAAAACACTGGACTTAAGGATGCTTAGCTGCCCTGCAAGTATATTTCCATTGCTTTCACCGCGGTAGTCACGTGCTTAAAAATAAGCAACTCCCTAAGAACAGTCTTGGGTCATCACCATCCCTTCTGTAATATTCTGTCTCTGGAGAAAAAGCTGACTGGTAGAGGGTTAGTTAGCAACATTACCTAATGACCTCGTTTTGGGAAGACATAGGTGATTTCAGTGAGGACATTACTAATTATGTTAATAAAAAGAAATAAATGCAATATGTTGTTGACAAATTCAGCTGAGCTCTCTGAAAATGAAAGGGAAGAAGGCAGTGTTCAAAAGATGGGGAAGAAGGAATTAGGGCCAAAATTAATTACACACAAATTAGCTTTTTGGAAGGATGCTTAATAGTCTGTCTCAGTTGCACATTTCTGAAGTGAAATCACAAAGACTGACATGAAAACTACACTTATTCTTTAGTTTTGTATGAACTTTGAGTTTAAACCCAGAGCTCCCAAGCTGCAGTACACACTTCAAAGCCATCTTCAGTCCTGCAGAGAAGGGGGAGCTGCCACTGTCTGAGGACTTGCTGCAAAGCTCTTATGTTGGCAAACACAAAATTTGTTACTCATTATCTGATGGTTTTTTTAACTTACAGATGACAGATCAACAGTTCTGCTCACTGATGCTGACTTTGGAGAGACGTCTAAGCAGAAGTCACTGACTGTCACCCACACAGTACATTACCAGTCTGTGTCACAAGCTACAGGACCACTGGTGGATGTTTCTGATGCCCGGCCAGGAACAAGTAAGCATATAAGAGAATATGTTACCTGGAGAGGAGAAAGCTATAGGAAAATGAATACTGTGCTCCTGCGTTTGCATCCTCATGGGATTTTTTTCTTCAGTCTGAAAGTTGAGAGAAATCTATTTAGGTCAGCAGAGAACATTTCTTATACAATTGCATTTAGTGATTCAATATGGTAAAAATGGCATATGCATCTGCAATGCAATTTGAAATAATTCATACCTGGCTTTCATTAAACCAAATGCATGCTAGATTTTAATTTCTAGAATTTATTGGGTAAATTAGCTTAATGGCTTTTAGTGTCTAATATATTTTTTTCTTAATGATCAATCTTTATTGTATTTCAAAATACATCTTCCCTCCTTATCTATCAATCAGGCAAGAAATACATTCCTCATTATTGCTTTTCTGAAGTTGTACTTCCAGTTTTAGTTATTATGGTAAATTACTTTCCCCAGATATATTCATCCTGAGTTGTTCTTATAGTGATTAAAATACTATCATAAATTAATAAACTGCAGCAATCCATTCTTCTTATATCTCTCATGAATGTGTTCCATATCTATATAAATGGGAAAAAAAATCACTAGATCAAAGGAATACTTATGAGTTAGGAATATTACCAAAATGTAGTTCACTAGCAGTGTGCAATTTCTAAAATCTCTTGGATTATTTCTATCCCCTGACGGTTTCAGAATTTGTTTACTTGGTGAGTTCGGTGAAAATAAACACTGAAAGCCTAGTTGCTAGAATGCAGATTATTTGAAAAATCTTCATTTAATCTCCTTTTCCACCCCAGTCTTTATAAATGGTAGCTGTTCTAGTCCTGACCTTGCTGCTGTTCTAACTCTGACAGTTTTAAAATGTGGTTAGTTATTTCTTGAGGACTAGATTAGTACCACAATTTTTCATCTATGGAGAGTCATGGCATTTGAATTAGAAGAGTCAAGATATGTTATTTGTTTTCTTTCTGGTACCACTCTTGTCTCGCTCCTTTAATTCATGTACATGCTGGCTAGCCTGCTCACTAAAAGCAAAAATATCATCATATAATTTTTATCATGTTGGCCAATCAAGATTGTCTGAGTAAACAATAGACTCTCCATTGTTTTCCAATCCTGCCTTTTCTAATAAGGAAAGAGACACCACCCCAAAACCATATGCCTGTATCATACCACAGCATTTTATGGCACCAGCACCTTCCATACCTAATCCCTTTTTTGTGTGCAGTTATGTCCTTCAAATTCCTTCAAATTAAACTTGGATTTAACTCATGTGTAAGGGTATGATCCATGTCCAGCCCAGCTTTGGAAATAGAAATCCACCATCACTTCTATTATGCAGTAAAGATCTAATTGCAGCAGTGCACAGTGCTGGGTCAAAGACTTTTAGGTAGTGTTCTCTGGATTTAGGACACTAATATAGGCTTGATAGAGGCTAGGCTATGAGATTTTGCCCAGACCCACAGCTTTCTCTGTGAAGAGGGGAGCAGTGCCCAGCTGGATGGCTCAGAGGTTATGGATCCTCCTGTATGAGCACACTCACACTCACTGATAGGCAAATATTCCCTTACAGCACTTTTGAAGTTGTTCTCTAGTTCTTTTGTATTTATTTATAAGAGGTATGCTCCACGAACCTTTGCCTTGCTCACCTCAGCTCTCTACAGTTATGTTTCAGCATATGACAGCAGAGCTGGCTTAACACCTGGGGCACCAGATGTGTGCTGTTTTCCATCACACCGGCAGCTCTGGAGCCTGCTGCGTCCCTGCTACAGAGTCCCTGACGCAGGCGCAGCACAGCTGGTGCAGACCTACTGCTCAGCACATGCTCAGCAGGACGAGCGCTGACCTCCTGTGCCGGCAGCAGGCTCTCCCACCTCCTTCAAATTGCTGACGAAAGCCTTCTGAGTCACGGGGTCAGAGAACAGCTGAGGTTGGAAGGGAGGCACCTCCGGGCACCGGCTAGTCTGACCCCTCTGCTTAAAGCAAGGTCAGCTAGAGCCGGCTGCCCGGGGCCATACGCAGATGACTTTTGAATATCTTCAAGGATGGAGACTCCACCACCTCTCTGGGCAACCTGCTCCAGTGCTCAGCCTCCCTCACAGTGAAGTGTTTCCTGATGGTCAGAGAGAAGCTCCCGTGTTTCACCTTGTGGCCATTGCCTCTGGTCCTGTCACTGGGCACCACCAAAAAGAGCCTGGCTCTGTCCAATTTGTACCTTCCCTTCAGGTATTTATATGTATTGACGAAATGTCCCCGATCCTTCTCTTCTCTTCTGCAGACAATGCAGCCCCAGCACCAAGCCAAGAGTTTTCCCACTAGCACTCTCCTCCTGTCCTTCATGTCTTCCCTCGAGGCAGACACGAGGCTCACTTCTGGCTATGACAGCCACGTGCCAACTTTCCACAGCTGGAACAAGCGGTGGTTTATACTGACAGGCTGGTCACGTTGTGCCAAGTGCATTTTTGGATGTTATCCATGTGAGGCGGCTATGTGTTGCACTACCAGGCGGATCAATTATCAATGACATTGGGTTCATATTTTTCCGCTGCTGTAAGGGGAAGATGTGAAATAGGAGAAGGACCAGACCATAGCTGATACTAGTAAATAAATACCTTGTTTCTTTGAAGCAGCAGAATACAAATTCTTACTGGGAATGCTTAGGCAGAAGCAATGCTCAGAGTCATTATCTAGGTATTGTTTTTTTCTTTAAATTGCTTCTGTTGAAGTCTCTTACCTCAAAGACTGACAACTTCACCATTTGAATGTCAAAGAACATTTGAATAGATTTGAATTTTTCGTTTCTAATACCCTTTCTATTGTTAGTAATATCCTTTCAGAAGCTTCGAAGAGAAATCCTTCAGTGCTGATTTAGTCACTTTCTGTTTGCCATATAATGATTTTTCTATTCCACTTTCTTTGTTAGGGAGTACAAGCCTCACTTTTACAGAAGAACTATTTATTAACAGAATTAAGGACGTCAGTTCTGGCAGATAGCTCACTTTACCTCCCTTGGTCACCATATTATCTCCAGGATAATAAAAAATAAACCATTGCTGACCCTAAACAAGTAGCAGATTACTTGTAAAGTTTAAGAAAATTTATATCTTTACTAATTTTTTTTAAAGCAGTCAAATCTTTATGAACCTATTCTTACTGAAACCCTGATGGCACTATTAGAGGTTATGCTTTATGTCTTGGTTACTTGTTAAAAAAAACAGGGAATCTGTAGCTGATTAATACTGCAATATAGTAAAAGTATTAGTAAAATGTCCAGAATAGGAAATTATATATTACCACATTTCTGAGCACATTTTTTTTACAAACTGAGAGCAGGTACTTGGTGTAAGGTGTTTCTGAGGGCACATCTACGCTGATAATTTACCTTAGACTTTGCTTGAGATGTGGTGTGAAATCCCTGACCAGATCTACTTGCCTTGTGCTCTTTCACATCTCAAAGTGGTTTTGGTTCTGGAAAACTGCTTAAGTTGGAGTAAAGGGACAATGAATGTGTCAGTGGGAGATTGGTGGGGCCTCAGCTCTTCAGTTGCACTGGTTTTTAAAATGTATGGTTTCATCAGAAAGAGGGTATTTCAAAAAAGCATTAGCAGTTTGGGAATGAACAGCATTTTCACTGTTCTTTTTTTCCCCCCCCAAAGAATGTTTTGGGTTTTTTTTTTAACCAACACGATTTCAGTGGCCATCCCCTTCTGACAGGGCTTGTTTCCTTATCAATTCAAGACCCTAGTGGCAAACACCCCCTCTGTTATCCGCCACAGATCCTACCACAAGGAGGAGTGCCAAAACCGGATCCACAGCTCGCAACCGCTACGCTAGTCAGTGGACCCTCAACAGACCTCACCCCACCATATCAGCTCATACCCTCACCACAGACTGGAGGCTGCCCACCCCCAGGCCAGCAGGATCAGTGGACAAGGAAAGCGACAGCTACAGCGTCAGCCCCTCGCAGGACACAGGTACGGGGCTCTCTGCAGGGCTGCGCTGTGAAAACGGGACAGCGGTAGCTGCAGCGACCTTCTTGGTCCTTGGCGTACTTCACTTGGTGCTTAGGTGTCATTATTTTTTCCTTGCCAGGGTGTTTTTCTGCGGGCTATTTATAAGGGGTGCCACAAATGCATATAGTGCCGATGATAACAAATATTGTGCCCGTGGTTTCTGATGCCACACACGCATACTGGAGTCCTTTGAAAGCTATGGTGGTAATTTTTCCTGTAGCCGAAGTGCTGTACTTCCTGTATCCAAAGGAAAAAGTAGTATTTGCTGCATGAAATGGCATTGACCAGGAAGGGGCAGTATTAGCAACCAAGAATATGCCTGAATCATAGGTGGAATGGTTTTAAGGTTTGAGCTACACTGAGGTTTGTATTTTCCTTTTCACATTCCTATAATATGCTCACAGGGTTTATTCTAGGTGGAAAAAATAAGAATGAAAAATCTGGAATTAGAGTCCACATCAAAATCCATTCATATCACTGAATGCTGCAGCAGCTAGCTCTGTTTTTTCCTGAGAAACAGCGTAGGTTTTATTCCTCTAGATGATAACTGGGGAGACACTGAATACATAATCTGCCTGCAGTCTTCATCTCTTCGTGATGTCTTCACATTATAAATGCAATTGTACCTGAAAAAAAAAAGCTTTCTCCTCTGCCCTACACTGAACAAGTGAAAAAAAAAGGCAAATAAATGAGTAAATGATTAAGCAGAAGAATAGTCACGAAGCAAATCTAATAAAAGTTAAATATGAAGAAAGGTAAAATACTATTCAAAGGTATGCCTGACAGAAGCGAATTCAGGCTTACTCTGGCCTCCTCAGATTAAGGAAAGGTATTTGTCACGTGAAAAACTATGTGTTAGAGCTACAAAGCAGTAGGTGTGACTGGCCTTTCACCATGAAAACCAGTATGACTTTTGATTCTTTCTATAAGGACAAGCATCTGACTTCCCTTATGTCCAGTAACTTATAGGTTGGAGTTCTCATCTTTTCACAATTCATCCTCCTAAACTTGCAAACTATGTTGTCTCCATAGGGTAATGGCACTGAATAGATGCCTCTAGGCAGCTGACAGACTTCATCCTGATTTCTTCAGGTAGAATTATCATAAGGCTTTAAGGATTAACTTTAATAGCTGTACAGATACAAAATAAATAGCAAATGTATTCTCAGTTAGTCTTTTTGTAGACATTCCAGATTTCAGGTGCCCTTGCATGTGTTCCAACATTTTGTCACCCAATGATATTTTCCAATGCACGTGGCAAAGGTAGATAATTCAATTTGCTGTGTAGTTTAATAGACAAACTACATGTAATTTTGTAACCAGACTTCATAATCTATGTTTTAACATGGCTGCTTTCCTACTCTATGTCTACCCTTGAATACACAGTGATTTATGTAAGGGATAGCAAGCTTTAGATCATGCTCAAGAAAGCTTTTCTTATGCCAAAATGTAACTCTGTTATGCCACTTGGTTTCTAGGAAAAGAATAGAGTCAGTTTAATCTAAGTACTTCAGAAGTTTAAAATTTCCAAATAAACATTATAATAGATGTAGCCAAATTATGTGTTCAAGAATCAATTGAGCTAATGTGCACATTTGATCACTTTTCCAATATGGACTTCAGATTTCTGAATCTAGTTGATGCAATTGATTTTTGGCAGAATTTAGCACTTATTATCAAAATAATTCCAGGTTTACAAAGCAGTAGCTTTTAAGCTTAGGAGAAATTTATTGCAGCAGTTCATAGCTGTAACTAAGTTCAAATGTTCTAACTAGAAGCCGTTAGAAATTTTCTGATGAATCTAGGTTTCATGAAGTTCACCCTGGGCTTGGATGAACTTTCATCAAATCTAAAGTAGGTGTTCAAGCAGATTCTTCCCAAAATAGTCTCCCCAGGGCATGGGATATGGGTAGCTGCAGGGCCTGAGCTACATGGACCAAACTGGGACCTTTGCATGACCGTCATATTTACAGACACTGCTCTATGGCACTGGGCAACTGCTCCCTTCCAGGAGTTTCCAGTTGATCAGAAATTCGGCAAGACATTATTTTGGCCTGATTTACAAATCAAATGTGAAAAACAGAATGATGTTTCCTGTGGGGAGAAAAAAAAAAAGCGCCTTGTTTAAGTTCTGGCCAGCTCAAAATCTTAAGGAAGTTACAGCATATTGTAGAAGTACTTGTCATTTTAAATAATGCATGGTCCTATTTACAAGTGGCAGGAGTGTCGTTTTTTGAGCACAATGGAAACTGATGCAAGGATCCTAGCACACAATAAAAAAGATAAAGATTTGCAATAACAACACAGTTGCCTCTGGCTGCTATAGGAGTCCCATTTTTATGAATTAGCTATTACATTGTGCCTGTTTATTGAACATCACCAACAATGTCTGTAATTGTACAGATCTTGTGATTAAACATGACTTCTGCCCAAGGAACTTTTGGAAGTCTTCTGCTTTTCCAGCCCACTGAAGTAGAAGTGTGATGGGTGCAACAGACCAGTGATTTGTCCCCACGGAAATGAGCGATGCATTTCCAAAATGCTTTTAAATGTATCAGTAGCCATTTACATTTTCAATAATAGTGCTTGTTTAAGAAATATTGATATTCTCAGAAATTCATCAGCAGAAAAGAACAGCTTGAAGGTCATCATAGCCTGTGTGTCAAATATGAAGCCCCCACTAGCTTCAGCAGCATTGAAAAAAGCACCTGAATGACTGCAGGCTGGTAGCTACCAAACAATATTGCTTTCTTAAGACCTTTGTTCCGTATGAAATGAGTTAGTATTTACCTAGTGTCAGACAAGTCAGAGACAAGGTCTGAGAGACACCGCCTTTATATTTGACCTTTGTCCTCAGGGCTTTCTCAAAAAAAGATATAAGATTGAAACAGGTACAGAAAGACTATCCTTTCTCACCTAGACATCACCTCACAGAAATATTTCTAAGATGCATTAAAAGGTAATGTAAAGAAGCTGTTCCTCATTTTGCTAAATCTGTTTCGTGGGTTTCTAACTTTTTTAAGGCATTTAACTTTTAGAGAAATGATTTTTTTGTGAAAAAAAGTAACCTTTTTCATGTATTAAAGGTCATTTCTTCTAAACCATGAATTTAATGATAAGCCACATAATGCTGCTAGCAGACTACTTCACTTTAGATTATCTGTAATTATCAAGTAACTGACTAAACTGAAAATTGTGCAGACATTTATAGTGAAGCAGACTCATTTAAATCACCTTGATAATTTCAAGAGTTCTGCATTATATTAAGAAATACTATCATGTTCACAGCTTTTTTTCCAAAAAGGATTGTGCAGATGTTGTCTTTCTCCCATTATTTATATTTCTGATGTTTAGATCGAGCAAGAAGCAGCATGGTCTCCACAGAAAGTGCCTCCTCAACATACGAAGAGCTAGCAAGAGCATATGAGCATGCAAAAATGGAAGAGCAGCTGAGACATGCCAAGTTCACCATTACAGAATGCTTCATATCAGACACATCGTCGGAGCAGCTCACGGCAGGGACTAATGACTACACAGACAGTCTGACCTCAAGCACGCCGTCAGAGTCGGGGATTTGCAGGTTTACTGCATCCCCCCCCAAACCTCAGGATGGAGGGCGAGTGATGAACATGGCAGTTCCAAAGGCACATCGGCCAGGTGAGATGTTAGAGGTAACATTTTGGTCCTTGGGGTGAGCATTTCACCCCATGCCGAGACTGGTTAACAGGAAAGGGTATATATACCACAAGGAAGAAAGAAAGTGCACAATATATGCTGTAAATACTTACAGAGATAATTGCTTTTTTATCCCAGCTAATATAACATTTGAGTATATTCTCCCATATACAGAAAAACGAGGAACTTGGAAATTTAGGAACAGAAGGGGACTGTTTAGGCCATCAAATACACTCCTCTACAGCTGCAGCCATCTGGCAATAGAACCTTCTGGGATAAATAAGACCATATGCGGTACATATCATCATAGAATCAGAGAATGGTTTGGATTGGAAGGGACCTTAAAGATCATCTAGTTGCAACCGTCCTGCCAGGGACAGGGACATCTTCCCCTAGACCAGGCTGCTCAAAGCCCCATCCAACCTGACCTCGAACAGTTCCAGGGATGGGGCATCCACAACTTCTCTGGCAACCTGTTCCATTGCCTCACTACCCTCATAGTAAGGAATTTCTTCCTTATATCTAATCTGAATCTACCCTCTTTCAGTTTAAAGCCATTACCCCTTGTCCTACCACTACATGGCCTTGTAAAAAGTCTTCCTCCGGCTTTCTCCTAGGTCCCCTTTAGGTACTGGCAGGCTGCTATAAGGTCTCCCTGGAGCCTTCTCTTCTCCAGGCTGAACAGCCCCAACTCTCTCAGCCTTTCTTTAGAGGTGAGGTGTTCCAGTCCTCTGATCATTTTTGTGGCCCTCCTCTAACAGGTCCATGTCTTTCCTGTGCTGAGGACCCCAGAGCTGGACGCAGTACTCCAGGTAGGGTCTCACCAGAGCGGAGCAGAGGGGCAGAATCACCTCCCTCGACCTGCTGGTCACACTTCTTTTGGTGCAGCCCAGGATACAGTTGGCTTTCTGGGTTGCAAGTGCACATTGCTGGGTCATATTCAGTTTTTCATCCACTAATACCCTCAAGTCCTTCTCCGCAGGGCTGCTCTCAATCCACTCATCGCCCAGCCTGTATTTGTGCTTGGGATTGCCCCGACCCA
>JANHGO010000072.1:46277311-46355989 GCA_024606505.1 Aquila spilogaster | reverse complement strand
CCCCCCCTCTCCTCTCCTCTCCTCTCCTCTCCTCTCCTCTCTCTCCCTTTGAGTACTCTGAATAAACTAAAATCACGTTTTTGAAGTTTAAAACCAAGTGTTCTGAAGATGATGAGATTTCAGTTTTCTATCAGATGTTATCAGTGATTCCAGAGTTACAAAATGAAAGCAGGGTAGAAAACACATCCATATCCTATTATGTTACCCTGTCTTTTTCTCTATGATGTGTTACAGCAGAACTATTACAACTTTTCACTGTTCACTGACCTGTCATTGTCACTGACCTGTTATTTTCTCTAATCTTTATTCAAAATCATGTTTCCTGTGTGAATAAGCCTTAGATCTGCGATTCACTCAGCTGTGTTGGTCTTCTAGTAAACGCTGCCCAATGAGCCCCAGTGAAGTGTTTGAACCTTGCACTCTGCCACTTCTGCTTTTGGTCATGTCAGTTTTGCAGTAGCACATGCTAGTAAACATTACACTGAAAGTATTTGGAAAAACGCCATCCAAATCACAAGCTGAATAAATAGCAACATCGTTAATCATCCACAAACATGATTCTGAGAGTTTCAAGAACCACCAAAATGCTGTGTTATTCGTATTTTAACCAAAAAATGCTTATGATATTAAAACCAGTGTCAATCCTGTGTATTACTTCTCACCTTAGCATCTGATCTTCTCTCTTTTGGGTCTCATTTGTCTCTTGTAATGGTATTTTGGATATTTTTGCAACAAGGACAGAGACACATATCCCCTAGGCATGGGCAAATTCATAGATCAAAGAGGACAACTAGCCTTATAGTTCAGATACTGCTCTGGAAATTAGGGCATTTTGATTCTTTAGCTCGTTGTATAATAACTTTCTCATTTGAAATCTTTTAAGTCATTTACCTCTGAGCAATACTTTCTTCATTAAAAAAGTGGTGGGGTAGGGGTGATGAAAATGCTATTATCTTATCTTCTCAGAAATATTGTGTAATTCCATCTAGTAATGAGCAGGATATTTTGAGCAATTTGGCTCCAGGAAATCATGGTTATGCACATCTAGTTTTTCTTACATTCTTGAGTTACAATCCCTTAAGGAAGACTGATGATCACTGGCCAGTATGGCTTTGGATAACTTATCTGAATGATTTCCTCTCAGAATATAGGAATTTAGAAAAATACCTTCTGTTAAACATAGCCAGTGACAAAGAAATCCTTGCTACTTTTGAGAGTCATCAGTATCTAATTACCATTTCTGTAAAGTTACGTCTCACTTCTTATCTGAATTTGTCAGGCTGTGGCTCAACATTGCAACTGTTTCATCGCATTATACTTCTGTCTGTCAGACGGGGACAGAAGTTCTTTTTTGTGTCACATTTTTGATCTTTGATGATACTCTTTTTATACAGTAGTGATCAAGTGATTTCTTAATATTTTCAATGGAAAACTAAACAGATGTTGAATTTTTCTCTGTAAGTATCCCATCATGTATTCATTTCATGGATTTTCTCTGGTTCTCTTGCAATCTCCTAGTAACTTTCCTCTTCTGTGTATGCTAGAAATGAACTTAGTATTTCAGAAACGGACAATCAGCACCAGATATGGAGGAAAAGTCTTTCTTCTTTTACTTTATGTTCTTCTCTACGTACCTGCAAGGTTTGCCTTTTTGTCTGTAACATCATCCTAGGAGTTTACCTTTAACTTCTTATCCATTGAGATCATCTGACAGTTCTCTAATTACAGTACAGTGGGATAATATTCTCCATTGTGTAGCTAAGACTTGTATTCTTGATGTGTATGACCACATACTAATATAGCTAAATCACTAGCCTACCTGATGGTCTAGATCAGTGACTTGTTATTTTCTTTATATTCTAGCTAACTTGTTCATGTCATTTTTGAACATTTATCAGATATTATCTTATTTACTTCCAGACTGAGAATAGTACCATCAGTGTAATGTTCTTACATATGAGAAAAATATATATTCTGCTTATAATTATATTTTGATATTAATCAGTTTATATGTTGGAAATCATAAATGATGAGTAATTTTTTGCATCATGCTATAATTCTTAGTAAAATCATCAAATCCTAAAATATCTTGAGGTACCAAAACTTTAATATGCAGAAATATAATATTTAGAAGTTATCTCATCCTATTTCAGTGGGAGTATTTTCAATGTCATTAAATAATGAGAATTTTATTCTGATCAAAATACAGACTTAGCTTGACATGGCTGATTGACCACAATTCTATATTCATTGGTCTTCATTATTCAATCTACTTTCATTGATTTCATCAAGCTTTATACCATTTTTTTCCATCATTTTGTTCATTCCCAAGATCAGATTGATAATTGAGACTTTTTTGTTGGTTGTTGTTTTTTGTTTTTTTTTGAAGACTGACTTAATATTAACCATTTTTTGCTCTTCTGGAGAATATTTCATGTTCTAAAAGTTTTATTGGCAATCAACATTGCTGTTTCAGAGACCCCTTATTAAGTTATCTAAAAAATCATGTGTGTATGTTTTCCTGACCTCCTAACTATAAAAAAAAAATGCTTTACTGTAGGAATGCACATGTTGAACTTTCTTCTGAATTGGTTTTGAAATGGAAAATATCTTGTTATTATCACTTGATATGAAACACCTGGTGGTGTTTCTTGAGGCACAGGACTCATTTTTCCTAAATCATGATATTAAACCCATCAGTTGCTTTCCTTCAGTCTACATTACAAATACAAGTTACAAATGTAATTCTTGCATTTGTGGCTCCAAGAGATGTGTTTTCTTTGAATGTGCTTGACAGAAGGAGTGGGAATTGCAGATTTATTTTCTGTACATTCTTCATTCAAACTTTCAGATTTGTTCTTTTAGACAATAGTATCATGGTTCCAGTTTCTGCAGGGTAAATGTAGCATAAGAGCATTAGTCTTTCCATTTTTAATCTTTTTGCTTCTTGTTTTAGCGCACTGGAACAAGTACATCTTTGTCTTTCTCCTGTACCACATCTAGTATGATTTATTTCTCCAGGAGTACTCAGTTCAGAAGGAAAGTCTAGTTTTCGGCAAAGCCCTGACTTTTTGCCCAATTCAGTAGTTCCACAAGCCAAGGCACAAGAAGATCAATTGACTGCTAGAGTTCATGCAACAATGGAGTAGATCAATTAGAACAGATAAACCCAATGACTTACCATGCTCTCTCTCCACTTTTAACCATACTCTACTACTACTGAAATAGTTTTCCTGTTGTTTTTAAACTCAACTCATCTTAATCCAAGCAGAAAGTGTCGGTGCAACCTGGTAGCTCAAAAGTGGCAGCACACAATTTGAAACTGTATCTTGGACCCTGATTTCTCAAATGGCAAGTCAAATGTGTTAAGCATTTTCAAGAAGCGAGCAGAAGTGAGGGCTGTTGCCTGGTCTGTGCCAGTTGACACAGTTATGTACCAAAGCCACAGAGAGAAGTTTGTCTTTTTCACTAAAGCTTGGCTAGGGTGGTAGATCAACACCTTCACTCAGTCGTCAACCATTCAGAGCCCTGTTTTCTCTACTCAAAAGCTGGGAGATAGGACAATGGCTGGGACATTCACTCCTTTTATGAGATTTTCTCAGTTTACTGATAAAATGCATCATGCAGGAAGTATACATTACAGTCTGTAGTCTGTACTCATTATCTTGTGAAATTAGCATTTCTCCTGTAGCTGATGCATTTTTCTCATATTCAGTTGCTTTAGGGTTCTGAGGTTTGCTTTGACTTATACAGAAGGTTCTTCTTCATATTCAGTTGCTTTAGGGTTCTGAGGTTTGCTTTGACTTATACAGAAGGTTCTTCTTCCTGTGATATATGTTTTCATTCAGTCCTATTTTATGTTGCTTGTCCAGTAAAGTCACCGTTATCTTTACCCATGCTGCTGTCCACTGCAACAACTTGCTTAGTAAGTTATAGTCTACTGAATTCATTATTTTATTTTCTGCAGTACTTTTACATTCAGCTATTGTATGAGGGAAATTGTTTCAATCATACGGAAGAGGCACGAGAGTGAACATATCTGTGCAGATTCTTAGAAAGTTTTCTCCAAAGTGAGCATTTTCTTCTCCGCTGGTCACCCAAAGCACTCTGACAATCTATCAGTACAGCTGAGGGACTGCATTACACACTTCAGAACTCTGGGATTCTTGCATTTTTATACCATTTATGACTGGAATAAATAAGAAAAAGAAAAAAAAGGAACAACTTGGAGCCAGACTTTTTATTTATTTGTTTATTCTTTGAAAGATCTAAATCCATTTCTGGATCCTTTGAAGTCAGTAGCCAAACTGTCTTGGATGTTATTTGGGAACAGCAGCTTGCTGGTAGCCTGGTTTATGACTGATGACAAAGATGTCGTCATCTTGGTATCATACTACATAGTACCACTTAGAAGAGTGTTCACAGAAAAAGCCAATCCCAAACAGTATGCAAAAAAAGAAAGTCTGTATGCCTAAATGGAGTACTGTTTGGATAAGATCAGACATCACAAAGAGCCCTTCCCTTCAGCAGGAATTTTCCATTCTTTGTGCTAAAAAGGGATAAGGGGAGATTAAAAATAAAGGAATGAAATAAGCAGACCTGGAAGAAGCACAGAATTTCAGCCACTACAGTAATAGGTGAGCCATAAAGCCTAAGACTGACAAGCTGGCACAACATCAGAGAAACAATGCAGAAAGTTGGTAGAAGGTGTTTTGTTACAAATGAAAAGAGTCCTTTGTTCATTTCTTTTAAAATTAATATAAGTGTAGTCAGAGTGATACATTAAGATGGTTGCTTGTTTTTGCCTGCAACCTCTGGATTTTAAAGGCAAGATATTAAATGATATAACTAGCAAGGAAATTGCAGTAGGTGCAGGAGACCCAAGAGGTAATTAATGAATAAAAAGGGTTTCAGAAGTGAGAGGAAAAAGACAAAGATGAATTCAGTAAGTGTTTTAGATGACACAGGTAGATTTACAAGCAGGAATTAAGAGAAGTTGTTCAAAGTTTCAGATAACCAGAGTTTCTTGAAGACTTGGGACTTGAATGGTTTTCTTCTCAGATTTGCTTCACTTGGTTGCGCAAAAGGCTGCTTTGTTGCTGTGTGATACTGTTGCTTAAGGACTCTGAACTCAGCATTTCTAAATGAGTTTGTGTAGTTGCAGACTGTAGGAGAGCAAAGTATAACTCTCTTTTTGCCAAATAGTATCACAGCAATCATTGCTTGCGTTGATAAAATTTCATTGGAAGCTACCTGAGGAATGCTGGGTGAACCAACCTTCAGCTGTGTCCTTGGATCTGATATTCAACAGGATATTGATATCCCCAAAGGTTTTTATGTTAATAACAGCAGCAATGACAACAACAGGAATATTTCTCCTTCAGCAGCGCCTCATTCTGCAGTGCCAATCCATGTGGAAATAAGCTATCTCCTGTTCAGTGTACAGTCTTCTGATGACCCAGAAGTAGTTTTGAATTATTACTCATGGAAAAGCATTCATACCTGAGAACAACCAAAACAAGCTGACTCCTTGGAGACCTCCCTTGCTCAGACCTCCATGCAGTCGGTTTTGGTTTGAAAATGGCAGACTGGCAATTGCTCATCCAGATCAGCTTCAGCTCCTGTTCAGTGATGGATGTCAGCATTTCTGTCTTCTTCACTCACTCACTTGCTAACCATGGCATGAAGGAACAGTCTTGTTAGTTGTTCAGCTGTCTGCCTCCACCTCTGAAGAGTATCTGCAGCTTTTTCCACTTAAATTCTGTTTTATTCCATGCTCACTTCTCTTCAAATCCAGCAGTTGTTAGTGCATCTCTGAGCATTTTCAGTGCTGTTGGGGAATTAAATAGGGCTCTTTGGGGCAAAAAGTTCTAATGTAGGGAAATGCAGTTTCAAAAAGAAATAGGATCTTTTAGAGACATTTATCTTCATTACTGATCTGAGAATTGACAGTACTCTTATACGTAGCTGATTCAAATAACTTCTTAATAATCCATCTACCAAATAGATTTTCATTTGTAATGTAGACTGATATCAGCCTGACATCTCTTCTGTTTTCTTCTAGATGCAAAGAGTTTGGCTGAAATGCTCATGAGGTAAGAATAAATTTAATGTATTTAAGTTGGAAAGTATCTGTCAGCTATGGTACTGTATTTAAACATTATTTGGAGACCAAAGAAGTAAGTCTTCTATTCCTAAAACCTTTCTCAAAAGACACCATTGGGCTATTTGCTAAGAACTAGGACACACTGATGGTTGGAAATAGGGGAAAACAATTTGTGGACAGTACCTGTGAATGAATACATCAGTAAAAAAATTGAGAACTATTGTATTAGCAGATTAAGTTACAGAACATGTGTAGGTCCATTTACACTTTTTTTCCGGCTCAGAAAAATATTTTCATAATATGTGCCAAAGTAATTGCTCTTTAGACTTTATTTGTTTGAAGGCAGCAAGTACCTGAATGTGAATCTATCCAAACTTTGCAGTATATTTATGTAATATTTCAGTTATATTATGTAGCTGCTTATACCCTAAGGTATATAAGAGCAGAAAATCCATTTATTATTTTTCAATTCTTTTCCATCAGTTCAGCAACCAGAAATCTAATTCAGTTGTGGAATTGCAGCAGAATGACTGTTCTGGCATCTCAGTTTCTTTAGAGATGGAAATTTCATATCTTCAGTGTTTACTATTTTGTCTGGGGAAAACATTGAACATTTAGAACTGATGCATGTATTTGAAAATGAGATCAACAGGGGTTTCTAAGTTCAAGAGATCTTTGGTTAGCTAGAAAATCTTTTTATGTTTAAGCAACACATTGAGAATGTCACAGATATTTTGCCAAATGAACTGTACTCACCCATGACAAATTTCATCTTATATTGTAAGAATACACTTACCCAGGATATGGTGACAGATGGTTTTGGTGTGAACTGAGCTCTGTGCCGTCAGTCTGCAGATACACGTGCGTAGTCCCATTGATTTTAACAAGACTGGTCATGGAGGTCAGGTCACACTGTTCCTATTTGCAAGTTAGAAACCTGCCAGCAGTAGATTGCACATTTAAGCAACTTCAAGAAGATATGCTGTGATATAGTTTCATGACAAAAAAAAATGGCACAGTTTACCATATGGAGTGTGTCTGTTCCCTAAAGAAACCCAGTATGGTCTGGTATAAAACTGCAGGATGAAGATATTCAGTGGCAGTGACAACCACATGTAATACCTCTGCAATACTGGTAAAACTTCTGCCTTAGCCCTGCTTAGCCCCACTGGTCTTATCATCCCCTCTGCAAGGCAATTTCAGAGTCTCATTCCTCTGATGCTTAGAAAACTGTAAAACTTCCAGCATAAACGCCCCATTTTCCCCTCTGCCAATGCTAAGCATAAGCTTATAGAGCTTTTTACTCTCCCCACCTGATACACTAGGAGAGCAGTCAGATCCTTTCCCAGTCTTTAGCTGAGAGCTGTCCTTCTGCAAAATTGTCTGCCACTCTTTTTTTTTGTTTTTTTTTTCCTTTCACCAACACTGAAATAAAATCAAGTCCCATTCATTTATTTAAAAACTAATCCAGGGGAAACAGGTGATACAGGATATAGGGCATTTGCAAAGGCCTCATAACTTGGATCTTTCAAAGTAATGCTGTTTTGGGGAGCTTTCCACAGGCTACATTCTCAGTCGGTTCTGATCTAGCTATGAAATAGCTCCAACCCAAACCTGAGCCGCCATCCATCATTAGATGTTCCTGAAGATTTAGTATATTAATAGTTGAAGGATAATAAAGCTCCAAAGCAATAGTAACCTATTATAAAGCTCCTGATATTTTCTATCTTTTAGATTTCAACAAAATCTGCTGTGGTATGCTTATCAAGAGAGAGGGTTGCGCCTTGTTCCTTGAGAATTGGGCATTAAGCAGAGAAGATGATTCCCTGTGTGCTAGAAAGGGGTGAAGGATGGAGAGATTTTTATGAGTGCATGTAAAGCAGATTAAGAATGGAGCTTTAGTCTTTGCTTTGAAAGTTGTCAGCTTTGGCTGTTTAAGTCAAACCTCTGGGGAGCAGGGTAAGCTCCAGCAGTTAGCAGTTTAACTGGAGCTGCACAACTTGTTGCTGATACCTTAAGCAAGCAAATAAAAACCCCTGCTTCTGTAAAATCACAGCTTTTTGATGTTTCTTTGCAGTGAAAAGATAGATACAGCCAAGTTCTTTGTAGTAGTTCTCTTTGAATTATTATAGCAATTGACTGAGCATTCTAATTTTGGACACAGGGTGAGGAATATTTTCTATCTGAATATCTGTTTCTCTGACTGATTGTTTACATAATTTAGTTTTTTGTGTATTTCTACAACCAGTAACATAGATATTAGGAAACAGGGAGGTGGCTTAACTCTGCCAGCACCCAGAATGACTTTATGGAGTGCAACATTTAATCCCTTTACGCATCTAGTGTGTTCTAACACTCCACTGTGCATACAGATATTTTCAGTCACTCAGTATACATCAGTATTCTTTTCATTAAAGATTTAGAAAGATTGTCTAATGAGGGGTTATTCTTTTAACTACGCACACTCTTTTAAAATATGTCACACACTGTACTCACTCTGGAAAAGAGCTTGTTTATCCACAGGCCATACATAAAAGCTGTACCCTGTCAGACCCAAAGGAATAGGTATATCCAAGTATCTGTCTTTAATAGTGACCAAAAGCAGACGCTTGGGTAGAGTAAAAGACTGCAGCAAATGCATACTGACTCATTCCCAATCCCTAATGATTTGGAGCTCAGAGATTCATTGAAATATAGAGAATGAGCTGTATTGAGCACAGACCCTTACAGAGTCTGACAGGTAAAGAATAGCTATAGCACAATTTTAAGTTTTGGAATTCTGTATCTGTAAGTGAATGAAAAAGCAGGTAGATGTGGTTCCTCCATTTAAAGAATTAGGTGTTAGACTCCACATCCACCAGACTTAACATTTTTGGATGCCTGGATTTTCCTAGGTTAGAATATACTTGGGCACCAAACTTCAATATTGCGATCCTAAAAATCCCTGCTTTGCTGCCAAGTCCTGGAGGCACTTAAATGCTGTTGGCACTTCAGTTTTTTTTTTTTTTTTTTTAAGCTGAAAGTTGAGCTATTATAGTCTACAGATAATAATTTAAAATTCATCGACTAGAAAGAGATAGCATGCTAATCAGCAGTAACCCTCTTGCCACTACCAATTGCCCGTCCTGTGTTTGGACACTCCATACCACTGTGCTTCTACATAGAGGAGAATTAATTAGACCAACAAGAAGGAAAAGTGAGATCACACACAATGAGGCAAAACTCAAGATTAAGGGAGAATTCTCCTGAGTCTAGAAAGGCCTGGCTTTCACTTCTGACTTGAAAGATTTTCCTTGCATTTTGCGCTAAACTCTGCCTGGAACCAAGAATGAATTCAGAGTTCCCTCTGGACAGGTGAGCAGTACACCTGCAAAGATGTAGAAATGTCCTCCTACCCTCTGTGTCCCAAACACTTGTGAATGGTCAACTACTTTGCAATAGTGGGGGTAGAGAAAGTCTGCACTGCAGAAATGCTTCTAGCTCTAACCATGGTCCCGAAGTCTGCGTCCTCTGAGGAAAATATGTCATTTAATCACTTTGCCTCTAGCATCTCTGGTGAGCAGACAAAGGGTGCAGTGATGCATCTATTGGACTTGATTTTATACTGCATTAATTGTGTGTATATCTGATGCATGTATCCAATAATTATTGGATCATTGATTATTGGTTGAAATTGAAACTCGTAAGTTCAGTTTTCTACTTGATCACAGGCTTGCTGTATGATTTCGGACAAGCCCATTGTGGCCTGACTACTGAAGGGCATGTATTCAAGTATATTTGGTATGCAGATAACATAGAAGTTTCTGATTCTCTTAATATTTCTGTAGGTTGAGTGAAAACCAGTAGGAAAGTGGCACCTAATCCTTGCAGAGACTTTGCAGAGACTTCGAGAATATCAGTGTGGAATTTATCTGCATTTTAGAATCCTAAATGTCTGTGAAAATTTATGTGCTTAATAAGACACTGTGACTACTATTCTCCACTGATTATATATAGAGACAACTCTGGCAGCCCTGGGTAGCTCTCCTGATATTTTGCTTTCAGAGTGATTAAATGAGGCACCAGTTATAGGCTGAATGCATTTCAGCTATCCATCTGTACGATCATGGCAATGGTGCTGCCTGATCTCTGAAAGACAGGGACATTAAAGTCTGTGAGATGCAATAGATAATGGTCGTGTTGGGGAGCCGGGTTACACAGAAGGTGAGAATCAGCCAGAGAAGTGTACCCGTGTGCCTGGAAGATCTTAAATGTGTGCCAGAATTACTGACCATTGAGTGACAAGGAAGTTCCTTATAAGGAGGACCTAGGGGGACCTCCCAGACCTGTAATAGTTAGATGGAGACACAGCAGAAAACTCAGGCAAATTACCTAGTAATGTGGGCTCATCCACCATGCATCAAAGTACATTAAACTGCAGCGTAGAGGCCCTCACTCAGGAAAGAAGTGAGCTTATCATCAAGCAGCTTAATAGTCCTCTGAAGATTCCTTTAATAACAATAAATCATCGCCAAAGGAGAATTAAACTGAGTGATTTACAGCTCCTTTACACCAGAAAATGAACCTCCACTTGAATCTTAAAGCTCTTTGATATGTGAGTACTTGGATCGTACCATTAGCTGATTTTTCTCAACTTTCCTCAGCCACCCTACCTAAACAAGTATTTGGAAATATTTCTTCTCAAAGGAGTAATTACATCTGAAAGGGCAAAAAGTTCCTGGGTTTTTAGTGCAATCTGAAAATTTCTCGGTGCAAGCTCTGTACTGGAAATGATTATAGCATTCCATTTTACTATGCATTTTCATTTGCTTTTAGAAGACAGCTTATTTAAGAAGTCATTTTCTGGTACACAAACTTCAAAATGAAATTGTTTCAATTTGCATGATGATAAAATAATTGGTTTATATTCTTTTGTAGAATATTGCATCAATCAATTAGAAATAATCCATGAATGCAAAGAAGATTTGCAGTTTTACTCTCACAACATCAATGGACCTAAAACCTTTATTTATTTTTTATAATTTGTTAGTATTAATGGAATCCCTAGCAGTTTATTTGCTTTTTCATTTATCAATTCTAGTGATACTTGGAATTGATCTAATGAAAAATAATGAAAATTTGAAAAATAATTAGAAATTACAAGGCATCATTTTCCTACCAACCTGTTCAATCAGCTACAGATTTCATTACTCACATTGGTGAGGAATGAAAGAAAAGGTCAATTCTACAAACTTTTAATTAATTTCATTATATTGCAGCACTTGAAGAAAACTGCATGAAATTTTCAGGAGATCACTGCTGAAACAAATAGACCAAATCTTTTTGCATTAATCTAACATAAGTTAATACCATGTATTTGTTCTGAAGAGGGGAAAATAAGATGTATTGGTATTTTACTGACTATGATTCTATTATTTTTAGTTTAAGCTGGACATATTTACATTTAGAAAGTCTTCAAGTATCTTTTCAGTCAGGCTAAATCTTAATATGTTTGCCTTTCTTTTGTTTCAGCAAGAATACCAGGACATCAGACACACTTAACAAGCAGCAGCAAACATTGAGGATGCACATAGACATTCCCAGAGCACAACTTCTGATTGAGGAGAGGGACACAATGGAGACCATTGGTAAACTCTTACTGGGTTTATTTTCACTGGTTAATGTAACAGACACTTTAGGTGGACACCCTTTACCACACGTTTCCCCTCTCTCCACACATCAAGAAAGAAGAGCTGCAGAGTATTTTGGCGCATTTGAAAAATGAGCAGTTTTTTTCTCCTCTTGGAATTATCTTCTGCTTTAAGTAGTCTCAAGACTATATTTAAAATTATTCAGGACATTAGGAAATTAAAACTAGTGGAAAGAACAGTTTGAAGAAAATGGAGTGTGGCAGTTTAATTATTTTCATTTTGATTTCTCTTTTGGCTTTGACTAGATGGAGGAATCATTGGCATTACCTATAAGCAAAATGAAATTCAGAAACTACAACACTGGCATTCAAAGATTTCAAACAACCATCTCCTAAAACTTGCATATTGAATCCATCTTTTTTTGTATCAAATTGATCAATATTTTGATTTGTTTTCAGCTATTGTGTATCTGTGCAAAATTCAAGTCAGATTGTTTCAGTTGTCAGAAAACAGTATTTCCCCTGTGGCTGGCATATAGCTGAAATCTCATGTAAACAGTTTTGTATGCTTTTTTCAAATAGTCAAAACACAGCATGTTCCTGATCTCATGACTTTATGGGTACACACTGGCAAGACCCTCCAGAATGACTGATCTTATTGAACTTCCAGCTTTTTGGGGTCAAAATCTATGCAGAAAAAGAAAATTGATGGTTGAGAATATAACAGTATCCCAGGGACTGTGTAGCTGGAGAAGCCTCCACAAACTGGGAGCAGCATCTCTCCATCTCCTGCTCATACTTATCCTAGAGAAGGGACAAACTTCTTCAGTCCAATATCCTGTCATACCTGAGGTAGTCCAGCATGGTGGCCAGCTGACATTGCAGTGGATTTGAAGAAGAGGAGACCTATGCTCAACCTAAGAAACACGTAGTTTTTAATTTAAATTTTAATTTAAGCTTACCAAAGTTTGCTTTTTCTATGCAGTGTTTTGTGCCAGACTTCATTCTGAAGACAGTTTTTACTTTTGATTTACAGTTGCCAAGCAATAGGTGGTTATGGTAGAAATGCCGTTAGTACCTTAACTATAGAAGTGCAATTTGTGCCTTGGAAATAGCCAGCTCTGCTTGAAGCACTCAGAATTAGCAGTCACTTTGGCAAGCTTTGATATAGTTTACTGCCAAGAGGCTTTATTTCCAACCTGAACAACAGCTCATCTTCTGCCAGACAGAATAATTTGATTTCATAATGTTCATTCTATTTATGGCCTTCTTTGGGTAAAAAATGCTAGATATGTTTTTGTGCAGAATTGTTCACATTAATAGTGTCTTATCAATTTAAAAATAAAAAATAAAAAATCCACAAAAAAAAAAACACTACACAGAAATGCTTAGAAAAAATGCATCAACCTCTGCTCAACTGTGAATGTGTGGAAGCCCTATTGCTGCCAATGCCTCTAGAAATGCATTATAAAACAATATAGCATAGCATAGCAATAACTTTTTGTGGATTTTATTACTGCTACAAATGGATAGAAAGATAAAGAATGCAAAAGAAAATATGATAGCATGTATATAATTGTTCTGTAAGCACAAGTTCCGTGGGAAATTTATTGTTAAGCCTTCCACAATCAAGAGGATCAAGTTTCTCTTTGAAGCAAAAGAAATACAATTTGGTGGTCACAACTGAAAAAAAAAGTAAGTGCAGTATAGCTCTGGCTTTCTGCAGACAGCATGATTTGAGTAGAAATTAGATGAACTTGTTTTTCTCCATAGAGAGGCAATAGACACCCAAACTGTACAACAGTGAAGGTTGGTGCTCAGTCATTTTTTCCGGTCCTTCCAAAGGTCTAGCTTCATCTCATACCCTTCCTTTCAGCTGACAGGAAAGCTCACAGTCAGCTGGACTGACTATATTGTGAGAAAATCATATGACTTGCACAAAGCTCCCCAGAGCTTTTTTTTCAGACCTGTGATAGTGAAATTTGTTGCAGGAAGGGCTCTTTGGTGCAGAAAAAGATGGTAGGACTAAATCTTTAGCTTCCAGAAGAGCAAAACACTGGACTTAAGGATGCTTATCTGCCTTACAATAGTATTTTCATTGTCTTCAGTGGGGTATTAAGTTGCTTAAATGTAGGAAAATCCCTAAGACAAGTCTTGGGTCATAGTGACCCCTCTGCGATATTCCCTCTGTGGAGAAAAAGCTGACTAGTAGAGGGTTAGTTAGCAACATTATCTGAAGACCTCCTTTTGGAAAGACAAGGGTGATTACACTGAGGACATTACTAATTATGCTAATGAAAATAAATGAACCGAATACAAGCCTTACAAGGAGAGGCTGAGGGAGCTGGGATTGTTGAGTCTGGAGAAGAGTAAGCTTGGGGTGACCTTATTGCTCTCTTCAACTACCTGAAAGGAGGTTGTGATGAGGTGGGAGCTGGCCTCTTCTCCCATGTAACTAGTGATAGAACAGGAGGGAATGGCCTCAAGTTGAACCAGGGGAGATTCAGGCTGGGCATTAGGAAATACTTCTTCTTCAAGAGAATGGTGAGGCAGTGGCACAGGCTGCTCAGGGAGGTGGTGGAGTCACCGTCCCTGGAGGTGTTCAAGAAACATGTAGATGTTGTACTGAGGAACATGGTTTAGTGGGAAACGTTGGTGGTAGATGGACTGAATGATCTTAGAGGTCTTTTCCAGCCTCGATGATTCTATGATTCATGAATATATTGATGAAGGAATCAGTTGAGCTCTCCAAAAATGAGGGGGAAGAGGGCAGCATTCAAACGATGGTAAAGAAGGAATTATGGCCAAAAATATTTACGCAAAATTGAGCTTTAGAAGGATGCTTAATGGCCTGTCTGGGTTGCACAACTCCAAGATTAAATAAAATGAGGAAAAATACACTTATTCTTCAGTTTTTTGTGAACTTTGAAATTTAACCTAGAGGCTCCCAAGCTGCTGTGCACACTTCAAAACCATCTTCAGCCCTGCACAGAGGTGAGAGCTTCCACTGCCTTTGGTGAAGCCCAGCTGAAAATAAGTTTGGAAACTTACGCTAAAGCTTTTATGTGAACAAAAATGAAATCCATTTTTCAATATCTGATGGGTACTTTTGCTTGCAGATGACAGATCCACGGTTCTACTAACTGATGCTGACTTTGGAGAGACATCTAAGCAGAAGTCACTGACTGTCACCCACACTGTACATTACCAGTCTGTGTCACAAGCTACGGGACCACTGGTGGATGTCTCTGATGCCCGGCCAGGAACAAGTAAGCATATAAGAGAATGTGTTATCTGAGGAGTAGAAAGTGGTAAGAAAATGAATGTGGCGCTCCTGCATCCTCATGGGGATTTCTCTGAAAGCTGAGAGAAATCTATTTAGGTCAGGAGAGAACATTTCTTGTACAATTGAATTCCGTGATTTAATATGGTAAAAATTGTGTATGTATCTGAAATGTAGGTGTAATTTGAAATAGTTCATACTTGGCTTTAATAAAAAAAAATGCGTGGTAGATTTTAATTTCTAGAATGGATTGAGTAAATTAGCTTAATGGCATTTAATGCCTAATATATATATATTTTTTAGTGAACAATCTATATTGTATTTCAAAACAAGTCCTCCTTTCTTACCTCTCCATCAGGGAAGGAATGAATTTCTCGTTAATGCTTTTCTGGAAGAGTCATATTTCCAGTTTTAGTTATTATGGCAAATTATTTTTTCCCAGATATCTTCATGCTGAGTTATTCTTATAGTGATTAAAAGCTATAATAAATTAATACACTTCTGCAATCCCTCCTTCTTAATTTCTTTCATGAATGTATTCCATATCTATGCAAATGGAAAATAAATTGACCAGATTGATGGAATATATATAAACTGTAGTGAACTGTATTGCTGCAATGTTCATAGTTTCTGCATGGGATCTCTGAAATCTCTTGGATTATTTTCATCCCCTGACAGTTTCAGAATTTGTTTACTTGGTGAGTTTGGTGAACATAAATGCTGAAAATTCATTTGTGCATCACTTAAAATGAAGATGATTTGAGAAATCTTCATTTAATTTTCATTACCACTGCAGTCTTTATAAATGATAGCTACTGTAGTCCTGACCTTGCTGATTTTCTAACTCGGTTAGTTTTAAGTTATGGTTCATTATTTTTTGAGAATTAAATTAGTACCATCATGTGGAATTCCTTTTTCATCTATGGAGAGTTGTGACATTTGCATTAGGAGACCCAAGGTACCTTTACTTTTCTTCTGGAACCAGTCTTTTCTCCCTCTTTTGGTTCATGTACACTGTGGCTAACCTACCCAGTAAGAGCAAAAAAAAATCATCCAAATTTCTATAACACGGATAGATCAAATTTGGATGAGCAACTGATTTGCAGTCCATTCTTTTCAAACCCTGCCTTTTCTAATAAGGAAAGAGGTACCACCCCAAAATTACCTGCCTGTCCCATGGCACAGCAGTCTATAGCACTAGCTTCTTCTTCCATTCCTCATCTCTTTATGTGCTGTTATGTGCTTCAGTCCACTGGAGCCAGTGAGAAACTTCCCTCAATTTGAACTGGGGCTTAACTCATAAGTAGGAGTGTGTTCAGCTCAACTTTGGAAAGAGAAATTCATCAGTGCTTTTGTTATTCAGAAAAGACCTGATAGCAGCAGTGCACAGAGCTGAGCTGAAGACTCTTTTGTAGCATTCTCTGGACTTAAGATACTAATGTAGCTTTGAGAGGAACTACTACAAGATTTGTAAAGCTCCTTGTGCAGGACACATGGCTCAGGTTGCCAATGTGCCTGTCCGAGCACACTCAGACCCAGCGGTTGCCAAATTTTTCCTTACAGCAATTTTCAAGTTGTCGTGTAGCTCTTTTATATTTACAAACCTTTTTGTTTCATGAACCTTTTTGTTGCTCACCTCAGCATTCTGTACTTTTGTTTCAGCATGTGATAGCAGTTGTATCTTAACAGCTGGGGCACCAGATGCATTCCGCTTTCCATCACACAGGCAGTGGAGCTCACTCAGTCCTGGCTACAAAGTCCCTTCTGCAGGCACACTGCACAGCACATGCTCAGCAGGACCGGCACTGACCTCCTGTGTGCCAGCAGCAGCTCTCACACGCTCCTCCAAATTGTGGGTGAAGGCCTACTGAGTCAGAGCATCAGAGAGTGGTTGGGGTTTGAAGGGATTCCTGACCCAAACCCAGCTCCAGCGGAGACGCCCAGAGCAGGGTGCTGTGGACCATGTGCAGGCAACTTCTGAAGATCTCCAAGCAGGAAATTCCAGTTTCTGGTCAGACAGTGCCTGTGCTTGAGCACCCTCACAGCACAGAAGTGCTTCCAAATGGTCAGACTCTTTTGCTCCAGTTTGTTCCTATTGCCTATTGTCTTGTCATTGGGCACTACTGGAAAGGGCCTGACTTTGTTTTCTGTATTCCTCTGTTAAGACATTGATGAGAACCCTCCCCACCGTACCTTTTCTGCCCCAAACCAAGCAGTCCCAGCACCATACCCTGTGCTTTCCCACCAGCACTCTCCTGTCCCTTGTGGCTTCCCTCAGAGCAGGTACATCTGATCGCTTTGGGCCATGCAGCAGCCACACGCTGACTTTCCACAGCTACTACTACTGATGTTTCATACTGACAGCCTACACTGGGCATACTGTGCCAAGTGTGCTTTTGGATGCTATCCATGTGAAGCTGTTGTGTGCTGCAGAACCAGCAGGATCAATTATCAGTGGTGCTAAGTTCATATTTTTCTGCTGCTGCTGGGGGGAAGATGTGAAATGTGAGACAGAACACACCATAAGTGGTCTGTTTCTTCTTTACAAATTCTTACTGGGAATCCTTAGGCAGAAGAAACGCTCAGAGTCATTATCTGGGAATTGTTGGTTTTATTTTTTTTAAATTGCTTCTGCTGAAGTCTGTTACCTCAAAGACTGACAACTCCACCATTCGAATGTCAAAGAACATTTGCATAGGTTTGAATTTTTCATTTCTAATACCCTTTCTCTCTTTTGTTAGTAATACCATTTCAAAAGCTGTGAAGATAAGTTTTTCTAGTGCTGATTTAGTCACTTTCTTTTTGCCTAATAACGGTTTCTCTATTCCACTTGCTTTCTTGGGCACCAGCCTCACTTTTACAGAAGAATTAGTTGTTAACAAAGTCATAGAGGTCAATTTCGGTAGATAATTCATCGTCACTCTGTTGGTCACCACATTTTCTCTTGGAAAATAAAAAAAATGAAATCTTGCTAAGCTTACGTAAATAGCGGTAGATTTGTTAAAAATTAAGACATTTTACTTTTTTTTAAAAAAAAAAAAAGGTCAAATCTTTATGAGCCTGTCCCTACTGAAACTCTGAGGGCTCTGATATAGGCTGTGTCTTAAGTCCTGGCTACTTGCAAAAAGAATATCTGGGATCTGTAGCTGATCAGTACCATAGTAATAAAAGTATTAGTGAAATGGCTGGAACAGGAAATTATACCACCACATTTCTGAGCACGTGTTGTTACAAACAGAGCAGTTGCCTGGTGCAGGAGGCTTCTGAGGACACATCTATGCTAATTTACCTGAGAATTCACTTGAGATGTGGTGTGAAAGCCCTGACCAGGTCTATTTGCCACGTGTTCTTCCACTTCTTAGTGGTTTTGGTGCCTGAGAACTACTTGTGTTGGAGTGATGATCATGTCAATGGGAGTCTGGTAGGTTTCTCCCTATTTAAAATGTATGCTTCCATTAGAAAGAGGGTATTTCAAAAAAAAAAGTGCTAGCTCCTTGGTAATGAACAATTTTTCAAATTGAATGAATTGAATTAATGAATTGATTTATTTTCTTCAAAGACTGTCATGTATCCTTTATTAACCAACATGAGCGGCCAGTCCCTTCTGTGAGGGATTGTTTCCTTCTCTGTTCAAGAGCTAATAGCGAAGACCCTCTCTGTTATCTATCACAGATCCTACCACAAGGAGGAGTGCCAAAACCGGACCCACAGCTCGCAACCGCTATGCTAGTCAGTGGACCCTCAACAGACCTCACCCCACCATATCAGCTCATACCCTCACCACAGACTGGAGGCTGCCCACTCCCAGACCAGCAGGATCTGTGGACAAGGAAAGCGATAGTTACAGTGTCAGCCCCTCACAGGACACAGGTATGGGGCTAGCTGCAATAACATTCTTGGTCCATGATGTATTTCATTTGGTGTTTAGGTGCTGTTATTTATTCCTTGCTAGAGTGTTTTTTCAGTAGGCTATTTATAACAGTTGCCACAAATGCATATAGTTCTAGTGAAAACAAATACTGTTACCTTAGTTTCTCATGCCACATGGCTACTGGAGTTCTTTGAAAGCCATGGTAGTAATTTTTCTGGTAGCCAAAGCTTCGTATTTCCCATTTCTGAAGGAAAAAAACTAGAATTTGCTGCATGAAATGGCATTGACCAGGAAGGGACAGTATTAGCAACCAAGAGTACACCTTGGTCAAAGGTGCAGATGTTTTAAGACTTGAGCTACACCAAGATACATTTTTTTTCTGTTCTTTGTTTTTCCCCAGCCATGTAATATGTTTATAAGAGAAGTCTAAGCTGAAAATAAAAGGAGAGGGGAACATCTGCAATTTAAGTCCAAACCAAAATCCATGCTTAACACTAAATATTGTAGCATCTTGCTCTGAGTTTCCTGAGAAACAACGTAGTCTTTGTTCCTCTAGATGTAAATGCGGAGAAACTGAATACGCATTCTGCCTGTCTTCATTTCCTCTTGATGTATTGACATTATAAATGGAATTGTAATGGAAAAATAAAGCTTTCTCCTTTTGCCCTACTCTGAACCAACGACAAAAATTACAGGGCAAATAAATCATCATGCAGAAGAATAGTTAGGAAGCAAATCTAATAAAGGTTTCATTTGAAGAAAAGGCAAAATATTTTTCAAATGTAGACCTGACAGAAATGAATCTAGGCATATTCTGGCCTCCTCAGAAGGAATTGCTTACCTGCTCTCCTGATTTGGGAGGAAAAAATGTGGGTCATGTAAGAGAACTGTGTTAGAGAGAGTAGTAGATGCAACTGGCCTTTCACCATAAAAAACAATGTTACTAATTTTATTTCTTTTATAAGAACAGGCATCTGATTTCCCTTGCATCTAGTAGGTTGAAATTCTCATCTCTTCAGAATTCATTCTCTTAAACTTGCAGACCAGTATGTTGTCTTCATAGAGTAATGCCGCTCAACAGATACCTCCAGCCAACTAACTTCTGATTGATTCTTCAGGATCATGAGTCTTTGAGGATTGGTTCTAATACCTATATAATAATAATATATTATTATAAAATAATATATATATTATATAATAATAATAATATAAATAATAATATTATAAAAAGCAGATGTTATCTCAGAAACACTTACTATAGACATTCCAGATTTTAGGTGTGCTAGCCTTTTGTCACCCAAAGTTATTTTCCAATGAGCATGGCCAAGGGCAGGGAATTCAATTTGCTATCTAGTTTAATTGACAAACTACATGCAATTCTGTAAACAGACTTCATAGCCTATGTTTTAGCATCACTACTCTCCTACTCCTTGTCTGCCCTTGAACACATGGTGATTTATGTAATTGATCTTGAGCTTTAGATCATGTTCAAGAAAGGATTCCTTGAAGCAAAATGTAGCTGTAATATGCCTCTTCATCTCTGGGGAAAGAACAGTGTCAGTGTAACATAAGTACTTCAGGTGTTTAAAATTTTCAAGTAAACCCAAGTAAACCACATAATATGTGTAGCCAAATTATGTTTTCAATAATCAACTGAACTAATGTACACCTTTGATCACTTCTCCAATACTATGTTCACATTTCTGAATCCGGTTGATGTCGTTGATATTTGGCAGAATTTAGCATTTCATGTCAAAATTATTCCAGCTTTACAAGTAGTGGTTTTTAAGCTTAGTAGAAATGTCTTGTAGCAATTCATATCTGTAATTAATTTCAGGTATTCAAAGTAGAGGCCATTAGAAATTTTCTGATGAAACTAATGTTCAGGTTCACCTGATCACTTTTAGGATGAACTTTTGTCAAATCTAAAGCAGATAAAGTAAATGTTCAGGCAGGCCTTCCTGGAATAGCTGCACCAGGGCTTAGAATATGAGAGTCTGTAAGTCCTAAACTTCATGGATGAAACTGGGAGTAAACATCACCATCATCTTTACAGACACTGCTTCGGACCACTGGGAAACAGCAGCCTTCCAGGAGTTTCCAGTTGATGAGAAATTTGAAAAGACATTGTTTTGGTCTGATTTACAAATCAAAAGTGAAAAACAGAATGATGTTTCTGGGCAAGGGAGTGAATTAAAAAAAGAAAAGCTTTGCTGAAGTTCTGGCCAGCTCAAAATCTTAAGCAAGTTACAGCATATTGTTGAAACACTTGTCATTTTAAATAATGCGTGGTCCTGTTTGCAAGTGGCAGGCCTGTTCTTTTTGTGCAGTGAAAATTGGTGCAAAGACTCTAACATACAATAAAAAGATGAAGATCTGCAATTACAACACAGTTGCCTCTAGCTGCAATAGGATTCTCATTTCTATGAATTAGCTATTACATTAAGCCTGTTTATTGAACATCACCAATAATGTCTGGAACTGTACGGATCTTGTAAGAAAACATGACCTCTGCCCAAGAAGGTTTTGAAAGTTCTCTTCTAGCCTATGGAAGTAGAAGTACGATGGCTGCAACAGACCAGTGATTTGACCCCTTAACTAAGCAGAAACCAGTGCTATGTCTCCGGAATGCTTTTTAATATATCAGAAGCCATTCACATCTTCAATAATAGTGTTTGCTTAAGTTGATGTTCTTAGAAACTTATGAGCAAAAAGAACAGCTTCTAGGTCACAATAGCCCGTGTGTCAAATATGAAGTCCCCATTAACTTCAGCAGCACTGGAAAAAGTACTTGAATCACTGCAGGTTGATAGCTACTGTACAATATTGCTTATTGCTTTCTTAAGACCATTTGTTCTGTATGAAAGGAGTTAGTATTTAAACTGGCGTCTAAACTGGACATCAGTGTCTCAGAGTCACTGTCTTTATATTTGACCTTTGTTCTCAGGGGTTTTTCAAAAAAACTGTAAGTATGAAACAGATGTAAAAAGACTCTTTTCTCACTCAGATGTCACCCCTCAGAAATATCGCAGATTCATTTAAAGGATAATGTTAAGAGAGTACTCCTGGTTTTGCTAGATCTGTTCTGTGAGTTTCTAACGGTTTTAAGGCATTTAACTTTTAGAGAAATTATTTTTATATACATAAAAAAAACCTTTCTCATGCATTAAAGGTTATTTCTTCTCAACTACTAAGTTGGTACTAAAACACATAACGCTGCTAGCAGAATAAGACTTCACTTTAGATTATCTGTAGTTATCAAGCTACTGACTAAAAATTGTGCAGACATTTACAGTGAAGCGGACTAATTCAAATCACCTTGATCATTTCAAAGGTTCTGCATTTTATTAAGAAACACTGTCATGTTCTTCTCTTTTATTTGAAAAAGGTTTGTACAGATGTTTTCTTTCTCTCATTATTCATGTTTCTGGTGCATAGATCGAGCAAGAAGCAGCATGGTCTCCACAGAAAGTGCCTCCTCAACATATGAAGAGCTAGCAAGAGCATATGAGCATGCAAAAATGGAAGAGCAGCTGAGACATGCCAAGTTCACCATTACAGAATGCTTCATATCAGACACATCGTCGGAGCAGCTCACGGCAGGGACTAATGACTACACAGACAGTCTGACCTCAAGCACGCCGTCAGAGTCGGGGATTTGCAGGTTTACCGCATCCCCTCCCAAACCTCAGGATGGAGGGCGAGTGATGAACATGGCGGTTCCAAAGGCACATCGGCCAGGTGAGATGTTAGTGGTAATGTTTCAGTCCTTGAGGTGAGCATTTCACTCCATGCCTAGGCTGGTTAACAGGACAGGTATATCACAAGAAAGAAAGAAGGCTCACAATATATCCTGTATTTAGAGATAATTGCTTTTTATCCCAGTTAATATAATGTTTGAGAAAATATATTCTCTCCTATGCAGTAAAAAGAGCTTAGAAATTTAGAAATAGAAAGGCACAATCTAGGCCATTAAATTCACTCCCCTACAGCTGCAGCCATCAGGCAAATAAACCCTTCTGGGCGAAAAAATACCATATGCCCATCTTCAACTCAAGCCACCCACTAATAAAACATGTCTTACAGCAATAATTTCTGCGTGAGAGCAAAATTTGCTATCACAACACTTCATGAAGACAGATTGTAGAAGATGCACTATCCCTCCTGCCTTGCAGCTTGTTGAGGACGTAATATCACTTTGGTAATGCTGTTGAGCTGTTATACTCTCTTTGACATTTCCAAATATCAAGTTAAGATTATCTAAAGGGGAAAAAATAAAATAAAAAAAATAAATATGATGCAATAGCTCAAGGGATATGGAACCTTATACCTTCAGACTAATTTAAACCCCACTCCAGCTTCTTACTGACTGAAGGTACCTTAGAGACATCCATGTACCGGGCTCAATCATATTTCCAGTTCAAAAAGAATGCTGCTTCTAGTGATAATCCAGTGCACAATAGCACAGGTAGATTACTTGTGATACTCTGAGATCAAGTATGTTATTAAATCTCAGAAAATATGTGAGTTTCTGTTAGAGAATATATTATGTGACCTTGGGAAGAAGGTTTCTAATGGGGAAAACCACAATTATATTTATGTGCTTGCTGAAAACATTCTTTATTTTTTTTAATTATTATTGCATATACATTTGCCACAGTGGGTGGAGCTACTTACACACGCAGGAAGTAAGCAGTATTGCTGATATACGTGAAAAAGAATAGTGAGTAGATTGAGATCTTTTGCTTAATATACACTTTAAATGAAAGTAGTTGTTCTGGTGATAGAGGAATGGAAGATAGACAGTGGCACCAGGAAGGTCATTCAAAAGCAGGACCTGATGCTGGAAAAAGAGCATTAAGGATTTTGAAAGAGAAGGCTAAAAGTAGAACATGGGAAGAATAAACTGAGCAGAAGGTAGGAAGTTATAATAGACAAGGCAGGAAATTACTGTATCATACCAATAGATAAGAGGGAAAATAAGTAGGAAGTAATACAGTGAAAGAAATGGCTGATTTCTCTGTAGTCACAGAGCAGAACCGCAAACCTAGGGGCTGTAAAAATAGATAAAGATAGAAATAATTTTCATTTCTCTCTATAAAAAAAAAAGATAAATATTTGTACTTGCTCTGCTGAAGGGAAGCATCTACATTCACAAAACTGCAATTCTCTCCTTCCAGTTGGTCAGCAAACATTTTTATAATTATTTAACGAATAATTTACTTTCTTCCTTTCGTGTTCCATATACATTATTTAGGTATATTTAGTATTTGGAAATATTTTAATATATCCACATAAAGAAGATGTTCTTAAGGGCATACAGCACTAAAATTCAGTTCCTGGACTTGAGTTAAAAGCTTCTGGGGTTGAAACATAACCATAGGCCCTCTAGTGAACTACTGACTTACAGTAATCTTAAACTCAGTTAGTTGAAATGGTTTGAATTTGTACCTGTTTTTCCTGTTTGGTTTTATGCTTTACTTTGCAGTAAGAAAATGAAATATATTGCGAACTGAATAATTAGTTGAAAAATCTTGAAAATAAATTGAATGTTCCAGTGGAACAACTTAAATATTGGCCCATAAATATAAGCTATTAAAGGATACTTTATGAAGAACTTTAAACAAAACATGTAGTTAAGAGAATTTTTAGTATTAATACAGACCAATATGTTTAGTGTTCAAAACTAGTCAGGGAAAACTTATGAAACATCTTTATTCTTTCACTCATCGTTTCAGAAATTCTGCATAAGTTCTTAATAATTGAATTATAATTAATCAAAGAAACCTGTATGTTTGCAAACCGTTTTCATTTAGAAATTGAATCAAAATATTTGTCTTTGCTCACTCCATCACCTTGAATTAGATTAGATGGCTCATCAAATGTCTAGCCAAGCATAATAATTGATCATTTCTAGAACTATAATTATGAATTACAACTGTCTTTTCAGAACTTCTAGACATTACACACTACTCTATTTCTGCAATTAGGAATGCGTAATATTTGGCTGCCCCATGTTATGGCTCACTTTAAGTCTTCTGATAGACCTTTTCCCTTCCAGTCGGCAGACACTGCAGATACGCATTCAGGTTAGCAGTCAGAACTGCTTCTGAGTTCTGTATTTCTGCTCCTCTTTCCTGACATTTAATTTACAGGAACAAGAATCAGTTTCATGAAGTCAGCTCAGACATGGGAGCTAAGAATACCCTGATTATGCCATGAAAAGTAATCATACTTTTATAAAGAAAAATAGAGTAATTTTGCCTAATATTGCAGTAACTGGCAAAAGTGGAAATGATTTTGTTATACTGAATAGAAGACATGCACCAGGACTTGAGAAAGTGCTTATTCTTTTCTAATTCATACATACAGCCAAACATACTGTGCTGTAGTCCATGTCCCTGTGTATCAGCAGAACTTATTGCACCACAAAATCACAAAATGACTGAGTTTGGAAGGGACCTGTGAAGGTCATCTTGTCCAAGCCACTTGCCTAGAATCATGTCCAGGTGGCTTCTGAAGGTCTCCAAGGAGGAGACTCCACAGCCTCTGGGCAGCCTGTGCCAGTGTTCCATTACCTGCACAGTAAAGACATGGTTCCTAGTGTTCAGTTGGTCCTCAAGAAATTGGCACTCTGTGCAGTGATCTCTACATTATGCTATACTAGATCTTTCCAGATCGAGATTGAGGCACCCTGTCATATTGATATTCAGAGGTTTCAACAACTGTTCTCCTAAGTTTACCTGGGTGGTTGACAAATGAGTCAGTCCTTCGTCCTCCAAAGTTGTCATTCAAATATTACATTCAGAAACTGGGTGGGACAGAAATTAGAAAGAAATATACGCAGTTCCTACCTCCCACCATGCCGAAGTCTGTAATGTAAAAAGGTGGAAGGTAATTGTAGAGGTTGAAAAAGTTTTCTAATATTGTTTTTCCTTTCTGTTTCAAAAATATTAACCACAAATTGAGTTATCGGAACAGTTATTGTTTACTGCAATAAATATAGCAGTAGTAGAGTTTATTAAAAATAGAGTTCTTTTATAACTTTAAATCTTGGTAATAGCCTCAGATAAGAAGCCTTTTTTTTCTCCTCCTTTTACTATTAAATTATTGGACTTACTAATTAAGCAACCTTTTGATATTTCTGTGTTTTCCCAGTTCTTTGTATATCTCTTTGTGGACTGGTCACTTGCTTACATCCTCCAGTAATGGAATTCATTCTTAGAAGAAACAATTGCTGACCAGTGCTTGAACAGGAAATATCTAGAAAATTTCATCAAGTCTCTTGACAAAAGTTGTCTACCTACTGTCACAAAATAAACAGAAGCTCATTTAGACAGTCTCTCTTCCCTTCCTGTTTGGACATCCTATTTATTTATGAACCAAACAACAACTCAGATAGACATTTAGAGAAGACATTTCATTCACTGGGTATGTCAGACCAGGAGATTTTAAAATCCATTTAAAGGACCCCAAGAGTAAACTCTCAGACCTTCCTCTACAAATGGCTGAAGGGAATCATTTGGAAAAGAAACCTTCATGGGGGTGTGGAAAAAATGCAGGTGCAGATAGGCAAACAAAAAAAAATTGAAACTGATTCCACAGACATGAAGATGGCAAGCAAGATGGCTTTTCCATGGGAAAGCTGAGTGCTTTCCTGGGCCCCTAGAACTGCACAAAGCACGAACAAAAGTTTGCTAAACCCTCACTCGAAGGGAAGCATTTTTCTCTTGCAGTCCGAATTTCTTCAGCTGAGCATTTAAATCAAGCAGCATGAATATAGCCCTAAGCGTGCTGCACATTTACTAGAAAAGACATGAACAGTGAAGTTCATTCAGTATTCAAGACAATTTAAGATTCCTTAATTAGCATTGTTGGCTCAATTAACAAATTTCTTGCTGCTTTGACTGATCCTGCAGACGTTAATGGCAACACCTTAGCTTAGAGACAGTCCTTAAGCTACAGAATAAAAATACTTTAATGAATTATTGTTTAAAGGCATCCCTTAAATAGAGGCTGGACTTCATCCACATTGTATAAATGCAGTTTTAAACAACTGAGAGCAAGGTAAACTTTATGGTCAAGACGCAAATCTTCTTTTCTAGTACTCAATCACTACCGCTAAAATAAGCTGCGTAGCACAGGAAGAAAAATATGGAGTATGCAACAATAGAAAGAAAGCACAGTGTATTTCCAACAGAAGCCTTGTAATCCGAAATAAAAAGATGTGAACTCTTTTCCACTGAACTTTGAGTTGAAAGGTGAAGGAGTTATTTCCCTCTTCCCCATGATGAAGACAAGCATTACATAGGGAATCCATTTAGAGACTTGCTTTCTATTGAAAAGTTGCTGACAATGCTCTATAAGCCATAGCAGTAACTGAATCCAATACAAATTCAGCCACTGGGGATTCAGTGATGGTTGGAATTCCTGACTTCAGGACTCCAGCTTACCTTTTGCCTTCTTTTCCCATGCATGGTATATTGTTCTTGACTGACTGGAACTATCATTGTACAGTTCCATAGTTTACAGATACCAAATTGAATTTCTTGAAGATATGGAGGAATCTACATTTGACATTTTTGTGCAGGAATCCTGCAGCAAACTATGAAAATTATAACATATGAGTTGTTTTCTTTTTTAGTTCCACCCTTGCTCATCCTGATTGCAAATGCAATAGAATATATATATACACATATATAAAAATGCATATGCACACACCATATATAGTGTGTATATAGAATGAAGAAATCATCAGTATGGCTCTACAGTGGGAGATTAAGGTCCAGTTCTGAGGAAACGACATAAGGAGACAAATCAAAATAGGCAAGTGGCAAAGCAGCAAGACAGGCAGAGATGTTGTTAAGTGAGAAAATGAATTCCATGCCTACATTCATAGCTGTAGAAAATAGAATCATGGAGTCATTAAGGGTGGAAAAAACCTCTAAAATCATCTAGTGCAACAGTCAACCTACCGCCAATATTGCTCACTAACCATGTCCCTCAGTAATTGTACCTACTCTTTCCTTAAAAGCCTCCGGGGACGGTGACTCCACCACATCCCTGGGCAGCCTGTTCCAATGCCTAACTGCTCTTTCAGAGAATGAATGTTTCCTAACATCCAACCTGAACCTATCCTGGCACAACTTGAGGACATTGCCTCTTGTCCTATTGCTGTTACCTGGGAGAAGAGGCCAACCCCTACCTCTCCACAGCCTCCTTTCAGGTGGTTGTAGAGAGCAGTGAGGTCTCCCTGGAGCCTCCTCTCTCCAGACCGAACAATTCCCTCAGCCACTCCCCGTCAGACTCATGCTCCGGACCCCACACAGCTTCATTGCCCTTCTGTGGACACGTTCTGGGGCCTCAGTGTCTTTCTTGTAGTGAGGAGCCCAAAACTGAACACAGCACTCAAAGTATGGCCTTATCAGGGCTGAGTACTGAGGGACAATCACCTACCTGCTCCTGCTGGCTGCACTATTTCTGATACAAGCCAGGATGCCATTGGCCTTCTTGGCCACCTGGGCACACTGCTGGCTCATATTCGGCCAAGCATCAATCAACATCTCCAGATCCTTTTCCTCTGTGCAGCTTTCTAGCCACTCTGCCCCAAGCCTGTAGGGTTGCATGTGGTTTTAACAGGCATGTTAACTTTTATGCATGCTTACTTACACATATGTGATATGTTCTGAAATTATTCCCCTAGATGAGCATCTCTAATGTTATCATCTTACTAGATTCTTTTGTAACTGGAACACCTTTTTATTTCCTATTACACTGTAGGAAAACTAGGAATGTGTCACAGAAAGACAGACTGTGCTGTTTGCTCCTTATCATATGAATGGCACTTTGAGGATGAAACTAAATTGCTTTTATCCTCTCTCAGCTTTTATTTCTGCAGAACATCAGGAGCTTTTTCTCCTTCTGCTGTGAAAAGCTGAATGTTCTGCAGAGATGAAACCTATTTAATTCCACATTTAATTTGACATGAATACATACTAGAAATCACTGCATTGCATTATTCTTCCGGTGGATTTGCAGAGGAAGGTTCGCACTACGAGTTTTCTAACCTTGCTAGTACAATAAAAAAGAAACCTAAACAGGATCAGATAAGAAGTTAAAGTGCTGTGAGATCAAAAAGGAAAACTGTGCTGGTGTGAATCATGACATTAAATAGGGCAGCTGTTCAGTTACAAAGTTTCTGTGCAATTCTAATGTGAAAATTCCATTTTAGGTAGCACACAAGATGCCTGAAAGCTAAACTCAATCCAGTGACAATAGAAGTAATTCGGATTATTTTTACAACACCCATCTATGAATCAGTGATACTGTTGTTAGGAAGATTGTTTTTTTTCTTAGAGGAAAGAAACAACTGGTATTGGGTCCTCAGGAAATTTACTAGGAGTGTCTGACAGTACAGTTATCTTTTCCTACTGCTATGTAATTGATTTATTATTTTAATTGGAAAATTAACAATGCCTGTAGAAAAATACAGTATCCCAAACTGTGCTAGTTCGTAATACTACTGGTTGGGCTCTTTTTCTGCTTTCTTCTCAGTTAAAAGCAGCTTATTGAGAGAAAGCCCTTTTCCAGAATGCCTATCTTTTTATCAGCAACAAGATCTTTCTTATTAAAAACGAATAGTTGTTTTTTTTATTATTATTTCAATTTAATTTTCCTAAAGCTGATTATTTTCTTGGTGATCTTTTTCTGTCCTCAGCTGCAAGTAACAAAATAGGCTACTCGTGTTTTCTGAACGTTTGGAGGCACTGGATTCAACTCCAGTTAGTGAAGAATGTTATGCCTAAAGCAGGGATTACATTTATCATTAAATTTTCATATACTTTTGTGTTCTTACACTCATAGCTGAAGTGTTAAATTTCTGGAACTACCAGGAAATTTACAAAATTGAACAAAAGATGCTGTGTCCTCTTCAATTAAAATAATAGATTTTTAAAGCAATTCTAAGAGTCTGCATCTTAACTCACTTTATTAAAAAAAATAAAAGAAAAAGAAAAAAAAACACGCACAAAGAAAACCCACTAGAACTAGATGTGGCTTGCTCATACCACTTTAGATTTGAGAACGTCAAAGTGATGAAACTCGATACTGTTGAGGTAGACAGTGTGTGCCTCAGTCAGCCCAGGGTAACCAGGAGCAATCGCTCCCATACAGACAAGCACTGCTCCAGCCATGCTGTCAGGTCCTCGCAGTCATTTACAGGTGTTACTGCTTTAAATGACTTCACCTTTGCCACAGAACGTTATTGCAGTTTTAGATTTATAAGAGGTTATGGCTTATAACAATGTAAATCAAGTCTTATAACAAGTATGCTTGTGTTATTTATTTAAAGTAATTAGAGAATTGATATAACTAGAGAAACATGTATTTTAACAATATAGTCTTAATCAAACTGCAGTGACGATCTGTCTCATCAATGTAAAAGCTTATTTAACATGTTTGCCTGTAAAGCACAGCTGTACATATACAAGGGCATATTTCAGTATTGTTCACCTTTTTGTGCCAGCACCCTTAACTTAGAAGTGAGAGCCAGGCTTCTTATCCCAGTGGATTAATTTAAAAAAAAAATGCAGTGATGTGCCTTGTCAGCAACACTTGGGTGATTCAAACTGATGGAGCCAAGGAGACAAAGCTACAGCAATCCATCCATTAATAGATGCATGGACGGTCTTCAAAAGAGCAGCAGGGCAGGGCTAACACTGGTTTCCTTGCTGCAGCCTGACCTCCCCATAACTATTAGTGGAGCCTTATGCCTGCCCATCACCTGAGCTAAGTCAGGTTTAGCTGAGAATTGATGGGCACAGTGCAAAGCATGTTGAGGTCAACAGAGTGGCTCCCACTGACTCCAATGAACCGATAAGTATGGTTCAAATTTCTCACCCCTCCATCCTCTGTGGTGAGTGAATCTGCACTCCCAAGATATCCCAGGAATAAATTTGTGATGAAAGCCCCTTTCCACGGAGCCACAATTGATTTAACCCTCAGCTGAAGCGATGCATAATTAAACGGTTTCCATTCACTGCACCCAGGGTCAGCAAACTAGTCTTGAAACTGCAGTGTTGCTAACTCCAGGCACCTGAGCGCAGGCTGCAGCACAGCTCTCTGAGCTCAGCCAGCAGGCAGGAGAGCGCTGGCTCAGAGCATCCTTAAAAATGCATGAAGTAGCTTGCGTGACAAGGCGAAGATGGGAACAGAGAGATGTGCTTTTCTATCACCATTTCATTATTTATTGACAATTTGTCTAACTTTCTGCTTTGGAGAATGTATTGATATATATGGTGAGGTCCATTTTACAAGTTTTTTTTAAAGTACAGACGTTGCATTAAGTTGAAAAAGGAAGGACCCATTTTGAAGGAGCGCTGGCCTTCTGAGACTGAACATCCACAGGAGTGCTCCATAGGTCTAAATCCGTCTGGCCCCTGGAGTTAATCAGTTCTTCCTGTTACATCCCCAGTGCAGCAGTGGGGAAGCCCTTGACAATAATGCAGTTTGCCGTAAACAGTGAAGTTAATTCTGAAAGGTACAAAACCTATTGATGTTTTTTTTTTTTTAAAGTGCCGTATGTAAGACCAAAGTTTTGCTTATATGAGTAGCAAGCAAAAAATCTAGTGCTTCGGTTCCTGTTTCATTAGGCATTTCAAGACGAGGCAACAATATCATAATCAGGTCTCCTTTCACCCTGCTAGACAGATGCACAGTGTGTTACGCTGATGTATTATAGGTGTATGATCTCAGTTTAAGTATAGCAGCCATACTTCTGCTCTGAGACACCTTGATTTAGGACTTTTTCTTGGAAGTAGAAGGCTTAGATCTGGACAACAAAATGAATCGTCTTTAAAAAAAATGACACCACATTAGGTGGAATTCTCATTTTCAGTCACTTAAACCTAATCTCCAGTAAGCATAAATCAATTTACAGACGTGCTGAAATCAATATTGCTACTCTGATTTATACTGGCAGAAAATTTGGCTCCCGAACTACAGTTTTATTGATACGCTGATGTTTCTTAAGAGGTAACTCCAGTGACTGCAGTCAACAGCATTTGGAGTGCAGTTTTTCTGGAGGAAGTAAAATGAAACTTGCCAGATGTAAAATACAACCTCAAAGGAGCGATAGGGAATTCTGGTTTCTCAATCTAATACAACCTCAAAGGTGCGATAGGGAATTCTGGTTTCTCAATCTGGAAATGGGACACTCGGTGTTTTTCTGAAGAACTGTGTCTGTTTCCTGTGCAATCACAAACATGATTTTATTTTGTCTGCCAAAACACTGTGAGGAGCACGAGATGTTTAATGGGATGAGACTCAAATGCATGGAGCGCGGAGCTGTCCTGTTTGCCTGTGCGGACAAGGGAACCCAGCAGGCTTCAGGTTAGTGACTGAAATGCATCAAGACACTTTGCTGGCCTTGTCCAACAAGGACAAGCCATTATGCATTCAGTCAATATAAAAGCTGGACCCAAATGCTCCATCGTTTTCTTGTGCAGCTGAGCCGGGATTGAAGACAAAAGAAATGAAAAGTGTGCGCCCCTGCCTCCTCCTTCCTTCCTTTCCCTTCTCCTGCCTGGCTCTTCACTAAAGCTGTGATTTAAGGGAGTGCTTGGAACTTCTGCCTTTTATTCTGGAACATCTTAGGCTGCAGAGTTATTGAGGGATCTCCTGAACTTGCCAATGGTGCACTCTTGTGCACTGAGGAGGAACTGAGGTGGCCTTTTGTTTGAGCAGGCAGTAATCTGCATGGGTGAATGTCACCTCTGTTGCCAATACTGATCAATACAGGCCCCAGGGAGTGGAGCTCTGTAGTTTAAAGTATCTTTCTGAATTTTTTTTACTGTTTGTTTGTTTCATTTTGCTGCTTCCTTCCCAAGAAAATGATTATTAAATAAAGAGCATTGGGAAAGTGGCTCCATACCCTGAATACTGTGTGCAAATTTGGGTGCCACAGCACAAAATGGGCATAAAACTATTAGAGAGCATCCAAAGGAGGGCTGCAGAGATGGGGAAGGTCTGAGTGCAAGGTGTGTGAGGAGTGGCTGAGGCCCCTCGGTGTGCTCAGCGCAGAGCAGAGGAGCTGAGGAGAGGCCTCATGGTGGCCTGCAGCTCAAGCTGCGGCTGTCTAAGGGAGCTTGACTTGCTGGCTTTAATGATGTGCCGGGTTTTGAAATGGCAAAGACTCCAAACATCGCTTGTGCTATTTCTTTTCATCAAGCCTCTCATCCTGGTCTAGCAAACTTTCCAGTCTCTCCTCATATACAGTACGCACTTTTCCTAAGGGCAATCTTTTCCTGAAGAACAGCCTGTGAGCATCAGCAAAGACTTCACTGATTTATTTGCTGTGCTGGAGAGCTGGGAAGCCCCCTCAACTTTTTAATCAGCATAAACCTGAACTTAGAGCAAGCCGTCAGCAGCTCTGTCTCCTTTGCTTCCTTTCACATGATAACACAATATCCCATCAGCTCTTCCCTCACAGACACAGGGCAAGGCAAGCAATGCCCAGTACTGCAGCACTTCGCACACTCCTACAGCACTGCACAATGGCAGGAAGCCTCCCAGAGCAAAACAACTGCATTAGCAAGGTGCTTTGCCCCTGCTGACTGAGCTACATAAGTTCAGTTCTGGCATGACCTCTGATCCTCTGAGATCTCTAAGAGCTTTTGTACCCACTCCCTTCTTCAAGTAAGAGTCATGTGAGTGCCCTGTTCACCTAGTCTTATTCTTACCTTTGTTGACTAAAATATCCTGCCACAGTCACCAGCCCTACATTATAAGCTTTCCTAAAATAATCTTGCAAGTAAGGTGCAATTTCTTTCACATGGCAATCAAATCTTGAAACTCATCAGTCATCAGCACTGAAGGGATTTGTGTTGCAGCATTGTGAAGAAAAATTGCTTTTGCTTTAGTAGAAATTATGATTCATGAGCAAATGCATATAACTATCACATGATAGCTTGGTAAGAGCATCTTTTTTACAGTCTGTGATGATCTCTGTCTCCAATATAGCATAGTTCTTTAGATTTTTTGTAGCAGATGAAAGCAAAAATACATGCAAGCTCTCTGGCATTTGAAAGAATGAGGTAAGTCTTCAGTGAGAATGGGATGCATCACAGTGTGGTTTACTTCTGCGAACAAGACAGCTATCTTGAATAAAATCACAGAAAAGATAAGCAGTGCTATTTTTTCCTTCATGTGAAATTCAACCCAAACCTTCCCGTGCCTGATGCTGACCTCCAGAAGAGGATAAAAATATGTATTGTGGTTGTTTTTTTCTTACTCTTTGTATCCGCTTAGTTGTATTGAAATAAAGGTGCATTGTTTTTGCTCAGTGCTCCGTTATGTGAGAAACTACTCCCTTTCTGGTAAATTCTGTTGTTTCTGCTATATATGGTAGGTGATTTTTGACATTTATTTACAAATGTTTATTGAAGGTAACATTTTCTTCGATATACTGTGCTAAATAATTCATTAGAGGGCTGACCAAAAAAAAACCAACAAAAAAACACATGGCAGGAGCTTTGGCTTAAGTTGCCACGTCTGGATTTGATTGGATGCTTATTACTTGTGTACAAACTCTGAGTTTCTAACTATAGCAAACTCCCCTTTTTTTAAAAAAAATGCATCATAAAACTATGGGTTTTGAATGATTTTGTACTAATTAAGCCAAAATGCATGAATTATTAAACATGCTCATTTGTAGTGCTCACGCACTTGAAAGGTTTGCTTTCATCACTAATAAGGCACACACACCGCTGAGAAAAGGTAATTAGAGCATCAAAGGCAGTGAACCGTCCTGAAACTTCATAATGTTTTGCCTGAAAAAATTTCTCATTCAGCTGATTAGTAAGACACCAAAAACGTCTGTAGAAGGACAAGAACCAAAAATCTTTCCAAGTAAGCCCGTGTGGCAAGAGCCTTTTAATCTTCTTTAAAATACCTTCAGAATTGATGTAAGAATGCCAGAAGTGTGGTTGTAGTTCAAAGACGATGTTTTTAAGTCAGAAATGTGCTAGTTCTTATAAATCGAGGACTGATTTCATACTGTGATACCCTTTCAATCCTAGGAAAAGAAGTTACATTCTCAATTTTTTTTCTTTTCCAGTGGTTTTTAAAGATTCGTTTTATAGAAAGTTGCAGGGAGAGATGTTTCTTGCAGATTATAAAGAGCAGTGGCACTTCTTATGATATAAAAAAGTGTACGGCCTATCAAATAATAAGTGCAGTTTTTAAGCAGTGTTAGAGATTGTGCACTGCGTTTCTAGCTCTATGGAAGTTCCACTCTCTAGTTTCTCATTACTACAATCCTGTTGAAACCTTGCCCCAAGTCATTTAAAAAAACACAGTCAAGTGACTGCATATTGTTTATTGACTACATCTCCTTGTGTAGATTTATAGAGGGGAAAGGAAAAAGGTCTTTTTTACATAGCCCTAGGCTCTCGACTTCATGTGAGAAATGTCTAGACAGCAGCTTGAAAACCAGCCTTCATCTCTGTAAGGTTCAACACTCATCCTTTTTATAGTCTGTGCCTACCCATTGCTTTCAAGAAATAGTGATGTGTTAAGGTACGGAAATGGCTGTCCACATCCTGACTTACTTTGCCTCAGCATCAGGCACACTGCTGTCTCAGCTGAACTGGCTCTCATATTCCTGATGTGTTTGGTGTGGGAGGTACTATAAGAAAATAAGGCAAATGAGTAAAGCTAATTAACTCTGCCACAGTCCATTTTTCAAGTTGTATTACGTGTGATGATGTGTACAAGCCTCCCCCTCTCTCTCCAACCTTACATAAACATTGCTGTTGTCAGCCTAACCTTGAGATATGCACATCTTGTTTGTAGGGGTTAAACACTCTACGCCACCACAGATGCACTCTGTGCTTCTGTGTGGGAGGTGCAACTAGAACAAAGCATATGGTGTCAGACAGTGCCCGGGGGATTTCTATAGGAATATGGAGTGGTTCTGCCCAAATGTAACTTCTCAGCAATTCTTGGTCTGTGACCTGAAATCATGGGTTGCACAGATGCTGTTAGTCTTTCAGGTATGAATTGCAGTAAAGGACTTGTTTTATTTTAGAGCGCTGAGCAGCTTTTAGCTTGGTTAGGAAAAATGAAATTTTTATAGCTTGTTTTATTGTGAATAAGTGCTTCCCTGGTCTACTGTTTATGCCACTGGCACAGGTCAGCCTTAATTTCTGTGGCCATAAATAGCTCATGTAGACATAGAAGTGGTAGGGCCAAGAGTCTTCTACTTTAAACATTCAGGCTGCATCCCGTCTGTGGACAATATGGTATTGATATCAGCCATAAGAAGGAAGATATAAACCTGCAAAGGTCTGTAAAGAAGTGAAAATGTGTTCTTGCCTGTGCCTGTAATGGTGCTTTTTAATATAAATATGTGAGGTTACACCATCAAATATTTTTAGAAGCGAGTATCATTATATACCTGATTGCCCCTCATTTCCTTGAAGCAATTTCATGAATACCTAACAGGCAGAGCTAGAATAAATAAGTCAATCTGATTTCTGTAGCAGGTCACGTAGATGTACAGATAAATGGAAGGTAATGCTTACGCCTGCTTAATTCCAGATAGCAGGTCCAAGGCACCTATTGAAACTCAGCAGCTTTGCAAAGGCAGATCCTCTGGACTGCGCCATCATCAAACTTGAACAGAAATGCTCATGAATCAAGTGAAATAATAAATAAGGGATTCTGAAAAGGCTATTTCTTGCATGTATTTCATGTATGTATTTCACGAGTATATCCATGTGAGTATTGTCAAGTCTTTACTTGGCAATAGAGAACAGAAAAGAAGAAGGGTAATACAAGAGGCAGGATGCCAGTTGCAGTGCATTTTGTTGCCACAGAACAGCAGCAATATGCTGGCCACGGGGCTGTTAATGGTTGAAAATCATAGTGTTTTAAAAACAATGATGATGGATGGCAGGTAAATAATGTTATATTAGGACAAGAGTACTTTTATTCAGAAATATCTCTAAATCTGTAACTTCAACTTTCTAGCATCGATTTTAAATGATTCAGTCATTCTACTCTAGATTGGAAGTCATCGATTCTAATCATAGAGGTTTCCATTCAAAATGGAAAATAAGGCGTAGAAATCCCACAGCCATCCACATTGTTCAGGTTTTGACAAATGAAGACTGAGACCTTTTGTTTTAGGATTTTGAGAAAAAACTTCTGTTTCTTTTCAGTTTATCTTCTTTGTGCCTTGCGTGCACGTAAAATACATTGCGCTTCTCACTACAATCATTATTTCAAGGTAAGAAGTATGAACAAAAAATTTGGAGGGAACAGCCCAAGTAGCTTCTTGGTCCATTACCATTGACTGTGTAAGAATGTGGTGTGGTTACATCTGACAAATGATATATCAGTTGTAAGTGCTGCAGCTGTGTTGGTAATGGATTCTCTGCTGGGTTGACCAAACCCACCCACCTGAACCCCCCCAGCCAGTGCATGGGCTATAATAAGGATGTATTTTTCCCTTTTTCCTCCCCAGGTGATCTTGTGCATTTGCCACCGTACCTTCGGATGGACTTTTTATTGAACCGCGGTGTGCAGGGTGCAAGCAGAGACCTGGGTTTGGGGCAAGCCTGCTTGGAGCCGCAGAAAAGCCGAACCTTGAAGCGCCCCACTGTCCTGGAGCCGATCCCCATGGAGGCGTCCTCCACGAGAGAAGCTCAGTCATGGCAACCTGGTGCTGTGGCGACGTTACCTCAGCGAGAAGGAGCTGAGCTAGGACAGGCTGCCAAAATGAGCAGCTCCCAAGAATCCCTGCTGGACTCCCGGGGCCACTTGAAAGGAAACAACCCCTACGCGAAATCGTACACCCTGGTATAACAAAAAGAGCATGGCTGGACAGTGGCTGTAAATATTTACAATGAAAACAAATCCAATGAAAGCTACCTTTTTTTTATTGAATTCCAATATTTATAATTAAAGAAGAAGATTGCCAAAATATTTGACAAAAAAAAAAAAAAAAGATAATAATATGAGCGACAGACAGTGCAAAGACTCTCTTGCTTTTTTTCTGTCTGAGTGTGACCTCCATCTGACTGGGCATCTGAATTTTTGGGTAAAAGAGTCCAGTTTTCTGATCTTCACGAGCATTTGTGTTTTTACTGATTTTCTACGAAGTGCATGGAGACTTAACTAAAACATTTGAACTGGAAGTTCCATCAGACGAGATTAAAAAGGGGAAAAAAAATCACTACAAGAAGAATAAACCCACCCTATTTGTGAATCCAGCGGGAACATTGATTTGGGAAAACAAGAAGTCTTTTGTCATGTTTTGCACTTTTTTTTTTCTTTTTTTAATTAGAAAATGGGTCCTTGATTGTTCTTTTTGTTTTTGTTGTTAATTAGGATGAGTGATGTCTGTGGAGTGAGGGGACTGGTTTGGTTTTGTTTTTTTTTTTAAATATTAATTTAATGAGACACTCTTTGCATTTTGTCTATGCGAAATAAAAGGGTCTTCTGCCTTTATTTGTGATGTCTGCTTCCATCGCCTTCTGCTATACTTGGTTTTTCCTAAGCGTTGGTTTTCCCGAAGCATTTCAGGACTGTCTTCTGAAATATGTATTCTTGTACTTTGGTCAGAAAAGGCAAGTGGAGTAATGCCTTTCAGACAAAAAATAATTGGGTTCACTCTCCTACAGCTTTTTTTGCTACCAGGGGGCAGAGAGCCAGGATAGTGCGAGTGCAGCTTCTTCCCCATCAAACTTACCTAGGCACTGCATTCCCTTCATCTGAAGCCAGGAGGCTTTTGTTGGGTTTCATTGTATTTTGGATGAGAAGAAATGTGTTGCTGTTACTTGACTGACTCCCCAGGGTTGGTTCTTTAGTCCATTTGGGAGCTGCGCACGCAGAAGTGAATTGCTTACGTAAGGATTGGCAAGAAAAAAAATGCAGCTTTTCCTGTAATAGGAGAAAAGGGAGGAAAATGTTATTCCAGTTCGAAGACCAACGTGCCTTTCTTTAGAGGAAGAAAATCTTTTTACAGGGGAGCTGTCAGCTCATATTACTTTATTGTGTCTTTTGATTACATGGGAAGTAATTCTGCTTGTTTTATACAAAGTACGTATAAATGATTGAATACTCATTTTAACACAGCGTTGGAGCTGTCTTGCTAAGTGCCTCCTTGTGTGTGTTCTGGCTACCTTTTTGTGTCCTGATCAAGAAAACATGGTGGAGGGCATCCCTAATTAGTGATCATACTCACAATGTTCAGTGCTGGCTGGAAATATTAACCAGGATCTGCAAGCAATAAAACTCATTTAGTTTGAGCACGCTGAGAAACTCATGCAATTTCCCTGGCTGCTGACAGTGTGGGCACCGCTAATTCAAACATTTCTGCACCATGCTCCTTTCAAGTTGTTTTAAAATAGAAAAATGCAGTTATGTATAATTGTTTCATTGCTATTATTATTGCAATTATGTTGCTATAATGGCACTAACTTAGCAAAGTTCTTAAGTGTCTCGAAATGAATCAAGTTGCACTTCCATCCTTAGCGCTGTCAAGCCTAAGCACTGAATTTCTGGAAAGTTCTACAGAAGGAGCCAAATGAAGATGTCCTTGAGGTATGGACTTCTTGGAGACTACCAAGAAGAGCTGACAACTCACTCAAATAAGTAAGCATTTCCCATCTGGTCTATTTTACCAATATGTTGATAAAACACATTTAAATATATATATATATATAAGAAAAAAGAACAATAATAACAACAACAGCAAGGACTGACCACAAAGTATTTACAGACAGTATGAAAAAAAAGTACGTGTTGAAAAAAGATTAACTTATTATCTTTGCTTATTTTTTTTTCCACAGAGAAAAGTTTTCTTAGTAAGAACCAAATTTATGCATACAGAGAGAAATTTATTTTGCTATGTCCAGTAGAAAACTCCACAAAAAGCTGTTCTTTTCACTGGAGATCTGATTTTTAGTTGATCCAACTCTTTCTACCTCCCACATAGTATTTCCAGTGTACTCAGCTTGAGTTGGCTGGGGCATCACTACTGCAGTTACATACAAAAGCTGATTTTCTCTGTACTGTTCAGGATTTGCATCTCAGGATACTTTCAACTTCTGTTCCAGGATGGTTCTTACCCCCCCCAGTATTCCCCTACATTTACATTTGAGTGCTGACTTTCTTTGATTTAACAAGGCTTTCTCCTCATTGGTGTGAAAGATGCCTGGTATGCAGTGAAAGCACCTTTGGGGGCCCCATGTTCAAAGAATTTGATGGCAGGTCCGCAACTGGTTAAAATTGGTTAAACACGCACAGGGTCTCCTTGGCTTTGAGGCTGTATTGGCTCTTAATTTGCAAAAGAGCACTGGAGCTGTAGAGCTACTTAAACATGCAACAGAAGCTTGAAAGGAATGCCTGTCCTGCTCTCATCAAATCAGGGTTTAGAGGTAGGAGTAATCTGTCTTCCCAGATCAGTACAGCTGGGAGCAGTCCACTCTTTGCAGTATGCTGTGTTTTATAGGGACAAGGTAAGAGAAAATTCTCCAATGCTCCTCTGCCTGTACCATTTTAAACACTTGCCTGCAACAGAACAATCAAAATCCACAGATCTTATGTGTCTACATCCCATCATATGTTATACACACCCATCACATTAAATACCCTCTTGGAAACTTTACATGGAAATGGGAAAAAAACAGGAACAACAACAAACACAGTTTGCAAGAGCTTGAGATCTCAGAAGACAAGCACTAACGTATAAGACCATCAAGGCAAGCACATCTTGCGTATAACTGTGACCCTCTCTTAGACCTAAGGGTAAGAGGAGACTTGCAAACTACTTCAAAACACGAAATTAAGGGCTAAAATTCTTCCCTGTCTTCTGTCTACTAAAAATCACACCTCCTTAGAGAGACCGATTCTTTTTCACCTTATACTTTTCCCTGTGTCTCAACCTCAGCTAACCCTTCAATGATTCACAGATACTAATTAACTTGTCCTTTTTGTCTCAAGTGAATTAGCAACTCCCTCACTCTTGCCTTTTCTAAGAACCCTTTTATCCTTCTTTATTCCATTACTGTTTAGCTTCAATTTTCTCATTAGCACAATTATGTTAAATGCAGTACAGTTATTCCCTCTCCTTGTTTTTAGGTACGAGCTTGTTTTTCTCATTCCCAACCAAAGGCAGTTGTGAACATTTAGAAGTTTGTCTTTTGACTGCTTATTTTTTTAACTAGGTGAGATCCACTGCAGGGTTATGATTTCAAGGAGGAGTTCGAATTTATGAGCTAGTTGAGGTATTACTAAACCAAATACTATCAGAAAACAAGACCAGTCATGTACACTAGTTGGGACAACTGGAAAGTGTAGGGGAGCTTTGTGCAAGTAGGTTTCCCACTTTCCCAGGCAGGTGTGAGATGATGCCCAGCCCCAGCTCACAGCTGGGTGAATGACAGAAAGTTTGTGTCTGGTTCCTTGGTTTAAGTAACCAGGGATAAATATAAGTAACCTGGGAGGTGATCCAAGACCTCCAGCACGGCTTCACCAAGTACAGATCATACCTGACCAATCTGGTGGCCTTTTATGATGGAGTGATAGCATTGGTGGGCAAAGGAAGGGCAACTGTGTCTACCTGGATTTGTGCAAGGCCTTTGACATGGTGGATGCCCCTCAAGGCCATGTTGGATGGAGCACTGGACAACCTGATCTAGTGTGTGTGGCATCCCTGCCTACAGCAGGGGATTGGAACTGGGTGGTCTTTATGGTCCCTTCCATCCAAAACCATTCTATGATTCTATGATTCTATTAAATATTTTCAAATTTGAAATCCCAGAACACCTTTTCCTGAACAGCCAGATATATACAAAGGGATTTTTTGATTGACTGATTGGTTGGCTGAGTTTGTTTTTTGTTGTTGTTATTTTTCTTAAGATACGGACATCAAATAGGTGGGATAAAGGAGGCATTTGGAAAGGCAAACTCCTCCAGCACGTTATTAACCTATCTTGGCTGAAAAGTATGGGCATTTGGCTTCCTCCAGGCAAGAGCCATAGCAATGCGTGAAGATACCTCGCTTCTTCCCATGGCTGGCAGGGGGCTGTGGGGCTGGCACCAGCAGATCATTGCTTCTGGTGGGAAGCAGAGGTGCTTGGCTGGCTTGCTGTTCCAGTGTCTCACCACCCTCACAGTAAAGAATTTCTTTCTAATATGTAGTCTAAATCTACCCTCTTCCAGTTTAAAGCCATTTCCCCTCATCCTGTCACTACCTGCCTTTATAAATAGTCTCTCCCCAGCCTTCCTGTAGGCCCCCTTCAGGTACTGGAAGGCTGCTATAAGGTTCCCCCAGAGCCTTCTCTTCTCCAGGCTGAAGAGCCCCAGCTCTCTCAGCCTGTCCTCATTGGGGAGGTGCTCCAGCCCTCTGATCATCTTTGTGGACCTCCTCTGCACCAGCTCCAACCACTTCATGTCCTGCTGCTGGGCGCTCCAGAGCTGGACGCAGTACTCCAGGTGGGGTCTCATGAGAGCTAGAACAAAGCTTGTTCATAAATGCTCATCTAGGTGCTCAGCTGCCTAAAATGCTAATCCAGGCACTCAGACTTTAAAATGAATGGAGCCAAGAATTTTAGGGAGGGAAGTAATGGAAGAGAGTTCTCTTTTAAAATTAAAAAAAAAAAAAGAAAAGAAAAAAAAAAGGAAAGAGCAAAATAAACACAGTTTGGACAGCTCCTTCATATTCTTAGTGTTAGTCAGGTTATTTTAGGTCACAGCAGCTGCTTAATGGGCTCTCGTGGCCAGCCATAGGGATGCAACAGGGAAAAGAGAGTGTTCGCACCATTAACTTTATCTGGGCTTGCCCAAGCATCCCAAGGGCAAGGGGTGGGGGGGCTCACCTTCTCTCCAGGTATAAATATGTCTGTAAATTCTCCAGCAAGAATTCACATCTGGAGCCGACCCAACACAGTCACAGCAAGAGGCAGCAGCTTCCTCTCCAGTGGCAGTAGTTGGGATTAAAATGCACACTTGTCTCTGTGGGATGTGCTTTTCATGGTTTTCAGTAGGAAGGACGTGACAGGTTCTTCTTCTGGCATTGCTGGATTAGAAACAAATCATAGAACTTCTAGGGAGAGAACAACATACATAAGATTTTGAATCTTTGGGACTGAGCTTGAAAGAAAACGATCCCTAACCTAACCTAACCCATGGAAGAGTTACGCCCAAACCAATTTCTTTGAGTATGGAAACAAAGAATTTTACTTTAAGATAAACTGAGGAACTTAGAGGTCTGAGTTTGAAACTGCCAGATTTTCATTATCAGAGTCTCAGTTGGAAAATATAAAGAAAACCAACACGGTTCAGACCTCTAGACTCTCAGCTGAAAACAGGTAAGACAGATGTCTCATAGAAGGACATCACACAGTGGTGAGAGAATAGAGAAATCCACAACACAACACAAAAACAAGATTAAAGACTCAAAGAAATGCAGTTATTAAGGAAACACATCACCAACATGATAACATACAGTAATATCATTAGGGAATATTGCTCAAGTTCCATTAAACTATGTCTAAAATTTTTTTCCAGTATGCTTTTTTAACAGTGCCCATCATTGTGAGATGGCAAAATTCACTTGATTCAACAGTTTAATAGGAAAGTGGTGGTTCTGGTGCTACTTTTAGTGCGATGGAGGCCTGTGGGGGAGTAGGGAGGGAAGGCAGCATTGCATCTGGGGACTTGGAAATACAAAGCATGCATTGACCTGTGTGTTGTGACAGATCTTCCATCATCCAGAACCTTGCTGTTGCTGTGAATGGTCCTGCAGCATTCCCTAAAGCAAGTGCATTAAATGGATGAAGAGCTTGGAAATCCTCTTTCGATGCAGCTGCCTTTGCATTAGGGAAATTCTTCCCCTTTCTTTCATTTCTGCTGCCTGGCAGCGTCTCCCACCCATGGGTGCTGGAGCCCACCCATGCCCTTACACATCACCGTGCTGATGACCAATGTCCGACTGCCACCTCCCATCCATCTGGGCAACCAGAGACATGCAGGAAACCAGGAGCTCACTGGGACTGTTCTGAAGGTGAGTTATTCTATCCCAAAAGCGCCAGGCAGTGATACTTCTTTTGTGAAGGAAAGTATTTGAGAGGTGTAAGGTTCTGTTCTGCGCCAGCTTCTTCACCTCTGGGTAATTGCTCTGACATTAGTAATAGTAAAATTATATGCTTCCATGAGAAAATTTAAATTCAATGTAACCTAAATCAATTTGAACATTAAAACACTGAGCTCATACCAGTCTTACCTATAGAACAAATTGCATTTAAGCCCCAAGGTCAGGAGCAAAGGGAAAGCGTAATTACAGTTGGTGGCATAATCACACCTGAACCTACATACAAACAGATTAAGCACCAAAAGCCATTTATTTTATTGTAGTATCCTTGCCTGGACTCTAATAAGGTTTTGTTTTTTTCTTTTTAAACATTAACAGCTTCAGTTGTGTGTCATCATACGCCTAAAAAAATGAATGGCTGCACTGGCAAGCTACTCTCCACTGAGCAGAAAAGCTCCTCCATTAGTCTCTGACACATTGGGCCATAGCTCTTTGCACTTGTAATTAAATCGTCATCCTTGAAGGTGAACCCTTTCCGGTACTTATAAGCAGCATCACCACGGGTGGAGCAGCTCGGCACTGGCGGAATGCAGCTGATGAGTGCTGTTAAAAATAACTCCGTGGCTTTCCCATCCCTGCAAAGAGAGCCAAGACACGAACCGAAGGAGAGGGTGAAACTCCTTTCAGGGCAGCCTTGGCCTGAAGAAGACTAGGAATTTAGTAGCTGGAGCAAAACTAGTGAGCAAAAAATTGCTGACATGGCTAGCAGCATGCAGGGCAGATCTATGTTTGGGCCTCTCTTGGCTCTGCCCATCTTCATGACAGTCCCTCTCTTCCAAGAACATCCTGAAAAAAGCCGTCTAGTTTCCTGCCAGTGCACTCAGCTGGTTCCATATACAGAAGAATGACCTGAGGTTCTGAGAACAGCAAACTGTTGGCTGAACTGGGGCTTGGCATCCCAGGGCACCCACCGGCTGGTAGCCTCTTCCTCCTGGATTCAGACCATAGTGGAGGTTTGCGGGGGTTACTGTTGTGCCCCATTCCTGGAGATGCTCAAAGCCAGGTTGGATGGGGCCCTGGGCAGTCTGAGCTGGTGGGGCCCATGGCAGCGGGTTGGGGCTGGGTTGGGAGCTTCAGAAGGCTCCTCTCCACACCATAACAGATCCTCACTCTTTAGGTGACTTTGGTAGCCTTCCTCATTTGTCAGAAAGCAGCTGATACCACCCTGTACATCAAAACAGGCTGGAAACAGAAAGAAAACATTTGGACTGCTTGCTTGTTTGTTTGTTCCTTATAAAATAGGAAAAGGCAAGTTTCAGACTTTCTGCTCTCCTGGTAAGCTGCACATTTCTCTTTTCTGCCCTGGGAGCAAAATAATGGCATTTTCAGCATTCTGCCATTATCTGAAGACACAAAGAATTCTGGGTCATATCCAATGATTATCATGCTTTATCCATGCTACGCTTTCTGAAGAAGGGAGCAGCTGGACAGTCATAGGGTCTCAGCAGCCTTGATAAAAACAGCTGATACCAAGCCCAGGATTAAAACCCCACACCTAGCGCTTTGGTTTGTGTCCCTGCATAGCGCTTCTGTATTTCTGCATGCTGGGCCTGAAAGAGGCTGGGAATTTTGTCCTATAGGTTAATGATTGCTCAGCTGACCATGGAGCTGAACCAGCAGAGAAACCAGCTGGTGCTGACGGGTCTGAACTTATCAGCAAGCTCAAGGTGTGTGGAAAGCATGATATGACCCACTACTGGGAGAGGGTTAGGCTAAGAGAAGCAGGCAAAGAAGCTTGTAATAAAGAAAGCAAATGGCAGCATTTTTCAGGGATGAAGAATGGCAGAGAACAAGAGCTAACACCTTGGCAAAAATTGCCACAGTTTTATATTCATCGGGTCTTGCCTTGTAGACATGTTATGTGCTGCTGATGCATCAAGACGATGCGTGACAGCACAGTTCTTTTTGCAGCTTTAATCAAAATTGAAAACTTCAGCATTTAGTGACAGTGGCAGTGTCAAATATTATTGTGGCTCTGATGGGGACATGATGTCGCCTCAAAGATGGCAAAACATTATGTTCAGAGACATCTGAACTTTTCATTTAATTTTATTTCTACCTAGAAAATAGCACTCTCGTTTCTAAATAGAGTACAGCAACATTTCTAATGCTAGGCGACTAGGAACTGTATATCTTATAAGGAGAAATCTGCTGGTATAGTCTTTCATTGGCACATCTACAGCATACATCAGGAGTGCAACCAAATGCCTCTGAAGCTTGATTGCTTTATCCACCCCACACCATATCTATGAGGAAGGGAAGGCTGCAGGGATCATGTATTTTCTTCAAGGTCACTCAAGGTTTTAATGCAGGGCTTTGTTCAGCTCCACCAAGCTTGGTGGCAGGTTGCCCAGAGAGGCTGTGGGGTTTCCATCCTTGGAGGTGCTCCAACTCAAAGAGGGCAAGCTCTGAGTTGTATGAGCTTGGCCCCACTCTGAGTAGGTGTGGGATAATTCCCCAGGTCAAAATGGTTCCGTGATTTACTGGGGAGAAGAACTGCATATGGAGAGCCTGGGCTGCAAGGACCAGATTTCCTCTTTATTATTAATAGCAACGCACCAATTCTGAACCTCAGGAAAGAGATGAATACTTCCACATTTGGAAAAGAAATGCTATTTCTGTGGCTCCTCATTTGCACATCTTACGGGGCACTGGGGGGAAGCTTCTAGCTTTAGCTTCTCCAAATTTGTTCATATGTGGGCTCTGAAAAATCAGTTGAAAGTTTGGCCTCTGTCTCCCTACATCGTGATTTGCTGTGATAAAGGGTATATGTAATCGCTACTTCATCTCACCACGCTCTCTTGTGGAGAAACTTGGAGATGTCTGGGGTGTGCCTGGACATTGGTGATAGCATTCGTGAAATCAAATGGAAATCATGAAACCTCCATGGTTTTACATTCAGTTCAGACACGGAGCAGTGACTTCTGCGTAAAACATGGGTGCTATAAATGAAAATAGGAAGTAATTTCCCGTTCACAGAAGTAGGAGTGGGCTCGGGAGGTGAAGGATATAGCCTCACAAAGTCAGAACCTACGTCATAATGCATTTAATCATGGAAGAGTAAGTGCCAACAGTACTAATTCTGGCATTTCCCAACTTCATTCGGTTGGCTTTGCAACCCAGTTATTCCGGATGCGCAGAAACCTCCTGATGTTTTGCTACCCAGTGACCGTGTTTGAAAAGAGCATCTATGATATTCTAATGACTTTCAGATAACTTTGATGTTTACAACCAGCAGCAAACTCTTGGGCCCAAACCTAAATATACACTGCCTGAAGAAGTGTCAGTTTTAAATAAAAAAAAAAAATTCCTTTGCAGTTTTACAATGAAGGATGACAATTACCACCTCAGAATACTTCAGGATGTTTGAAAACATCTACTGAATCAATGCATACGTGTGTATATATATATAAAGATGTTTGTTAAAAAGAAAGAAAGAAAAATCTGAGGACCATAATTGTAACAGAGTATGTTACTGCGGAGAAAAACTTGCAAAGCTGATATACTTCTATACTTCTATACTTCTTCCTATACTTCTAGAAAATGAATCCTTCTTTTTCTACTCAAGTACTTACTACGCGATTTCTAAAGGCATTGTATTCCATATGTTTGCAGAAGGTCTGTGTGTTTTTACCCTGAGACGCTTTTATCCCAGACTTCTTTGTTTTTAGAGCGGTACTTCTAAGCAGATAGATACAAAACATTCTCCAGTGTTTTCATAAACTAAATGCACTGCCTATACCTGATATCTTCAGGTTTAATTAATTAAATTATTAATCCCTCAAACAGCTGAACAACCACCTTAAAAGAAGATACTAAAGGACAAATGCATGTACTTCTCCGACATGTGCAGTCAAAATGCTTTCCACTCTCAAAGGCAAAACTGTATTTATGGATCCTGTGTTCCATGCCCGTAGATGGTGTTGAGGGCAGCCAAGCAAACCTGCTCCTGGTGGCACCCAGGGTCCCTCCGGCGACCAGCAGCAGCAGCAGGAGTGACTGCCGGCTGCCCTGCCGGTGCCGGCTCCCAAGGTCAGGTACCACTATAGCGCAGCAGGGCTGCAGGCTGCCGTGGTGAAGTCATTTCACCAAAGGCAAAGAACACTGCTACAGGCTGGCGCATACATATTAGATGTTTTTTGGTGTTTTGTTTTTTTTCTTTCCATAAATGCTCATACATATTAAAGGTCACAACCTTTTCTGACATTTCCATTTCTTTTTTCCTGCTGGTGCAGCTTACAAGTTGAAGCCAAAGTGTAATCCAAATAAGTGTTTATTGAAGTCCTGTGTTTTCTCGGCTACTTCTGAGCCCTGGGTAGTGTTCACGTGGCTGCTCGTAAGTGCTTCCGAAAGCTGGATTTTACCCCAGCCAACCCAAAGAGCATCTGTCAGATGGCAAAAAGCAGCTCCCATCTGACAGTCAGAAGAGCAGTAGGGCTATAAAAATGAGGATGTTACATAAAGTTTTAAAGCCATTTGGACATATAGCATAAGGGAATATCCCATGTGACTAACCCAAATTTACTCCAATTTTCATGTTTTATGATTTTTTTTTAATTGCCATAACACTTTTGAGGGACAGATAGCAGCTTTCCTGTCCTGGAGTTACACTGCAGAGAAGCAATGAATTCTGCAAGCAGACTCCTCCACAAAAAGCTTCTGCAGAGAGACCTCCCTGCCTTTCTTCCCTGGGCCTCGGGGAAGCTGCTGCACAACTTGAACCCACGCTGCCTCCACAACCCCAGATACAGAAAATGAACACCATTTCTTTCCCAGGTGATGCTGATGTATCAGTGCATATTGTCAAATCCATCCCTCTTTTTGGTTTTGATTTTGTGCACTTTGAACAGACTCCACTGTGTGTCCATGGAAAACCACTGTTATTTCTTTCTCTTGTGTTTGGGTTGCTTTCCCACATTTTACTTGTCAATGTTAGCAAATCTGAATTTGTTTCCGTTTACTACATGGAAAACCCATTTGTCCTAGTGCAATCCCAAACACTGCAATGCATAACACAGCTCCTCTGTTCAGTGACCACATGGGGTCCTGTGATCTCCTCGCACCAGTGGTGACCAAGGAAAGAAGGCTCAGCTTATCCTGTCCATCAGAAGGTGAAGAGCCTTCCTTTTCTTAATGGGAAAATGCACAGGTAATTGTCTTTTTGATTTATCACTGCCTGTATTAGGGCTGCTGACATAAGGCGTGCAGATACTGCGCTTTGGCTGTCTAGAAGAAAAGGGAGGAAGATGTAGAGGATTTTCCATAGCAGTTCAGTTTGGAGGAGCATCTGGACAGCAGCCTGGGAGCAATTCATCAGCTCTGCTAGATGAAGCACAGGAGCCAAAAACCTTTTTTCTTCTGTAAGAGCTAGCTAAAAGTAAACCAGATTCTTCTGGGATGAATTATTAAAAGGAGTTCATTTAATATCACTGTGATCTGGCTTAAGTAAAGACAGGTCAAAGTGGTTTCCCAAATCTTATTGACTTCCCTAAGTGTCCTATTATATACTTAGAGGACAAAAAATGTGAGTTTTTCAGCAGAAATATCTGTTAGAGAAAACCAAACACAAAGCAAAATAACCTCTGGAGAAGGAAAGCAGTTAAATGCAAGTTCCTGGTGAAAAAAAAAGAAAAAAAAAAGTAATGGTTTAGTTTTGTTTTAAGTGGTTTAATAAAGAAAAAATGCACTCTGACAGCTCTGTGATACACAAATGCCTGTGGTGCACAAGGATTTGCACCTGGGATCGTGGATATTTTCTCTCTGTGTGTTAAAAATGCACATCCATGACAATACAGAGATACACGTATAGATCATCTGTGCTCTTGGGGATCAGAAGTGATTCACTCTCCCCTTTTCCCCTCTCCTGCCCAGGGTCAGCAGTCAATGAGTCAGCATTGCACTGTCACTGTCACTGTCACTGCAAGAGCACTCACAACGGCCTGTCCTTGAGCTAGGAGACAGCAGCTGGAAAACATCGGGCACAAAGTTTGGCCACTCTTTGGAGATTTCAGGATAAACAGGTTCAGTAACAGGGATTTTGTGTGTTCAGCAATTGCTTCATTAAAGACTACAGGAAATACTTGGAATACTGTTGCTTTTTAGTACATAGCAAGCTAAAAATGCAGTAGATTAAAGTATGAGAAGAAAGATAGCAAGCGTTAACATATCAGTCCTACAAATGTTGCATTCATTTTCCCTGTTCTTCCAGCAGCATTTTTATTTTCTCCAGTTGTTCCTCTGCGCAATGCTATGCAACTCAATTTCTCACAGCCCTATTAGTTTTGTCAGCAAGGTTTTTAACATCTGGTTTTGCAACCGTGAGTCCTAGATCATTAAGCAAAATAAGGATGACAGTAAAACCTAGCATGTGAAACTCTATAACCCCAGCAAAGCTCCAGTTAATTTGGTATGGCCAGTATTTCTTTGAATGGGTCTCAGATGAGAATGTACTGGTGGCACACAATCCTGTACGTTTTAATAAATGAATAATGACATAGAAGAGCTGTAGGACACCTCTTTCCTTTCTCCCCCTCCTTGTGTTCTATGATTTGTGTGACAGTAAATAATAGCTATCTCCAAAACAAGTGGCTGGATAAAAGAACATCTGTAAACACCATTAGTATTTGAGCTGCTTAGCAGACAAAATTTACAAATGCAGTACTTAAAGGCAGTTCCACAATGTTGTGTTACTAATAGTATAACGTCCAAAAAAGATACCATCCACGATTAAAGACTGAAAAAGATCCCAAAACTCTCTGTTTGTAATTGTCACAGTCGGTGGTAGCACTGGGCTAAACTTCATAGCTCCAGAACTCCAGTGCTGCAAGGCTGCAAAGAACAGGGCTCCTTTGGCCACTCTGCTCTGCTCCTGGCTCTCCTGGCTCACCTGCTGTGCAGAACTGAGCCATGTCTGAACTCAGCTTCTCCCCTTGTGACTGCACGTACTCATGCATTTCCATGTAGAATTCTCAGCCAAAACTTCATCATCACACCCAGCAAAGCCAGAGTGAGGAAGAGCACCTGAGCCATGGCCATTAATATGTGCACGCTGTACTCACCAAAGGCCTAGGCCACAGTGTGTCAATGCTGCCTCTTTTATGGCCTCCTGTCATGCCCTGCAATGTGACTTGTCCTGCTGCTGTCACAGACACTGCAGCCACACCACTGCACTCCTCAGCTCTCCTCAGTCAGCACCTAAACTTAAGTGGAGTTAAGTAGTACAAGAGTGTCTAGATTTCTGCAATATTGCTTTGTCACATGAAGAAATACAAAAGAAAAAAGGAATGCAATCTCTACATGAACAAAGTATTTAATATCTCTTCTTTCCATTCCTGTGTAGCATTGCAATATTCTGCTACTATCATTTCCTTTGGTTTTGGGCACAGTTCTCTGGTCCCAATCTGCTGATTCACGTGGATGAACTGATGGAGATGCTCTTCATTTCGTGATGTGATGGCTGTTCATGGCCATCTAGAACGTGGCTTGCTTTTCACATTGCTGTCACCACTGCTGAAATACACCACCCACCTCCCCACTGTGCTCACATCCACTGGTTGGTCTCCATCAGCATTCAGCAAGCATCGATTTACGTCAGTACGTGTCATTTTTTTCCATATGGAGGAATTCAGTGACACACCATTGCTTCATACACACTTCCAGGTCAGACTCAATTCTGTCATACTGCCCCTCTGCTGCCATCTATCACACAGCAACAAAATGTACTAGCATATCAGTAGGAAAGTTCAACCTTTAATGCAATCCCATCGACATCTGCCTCTGACGTCGGGGGTCAACATCATAAAACAGGAGGCATTACTTTCAGGGCAGCCCTCATAGTATTTTGTAAAGCATTTAGTACTAATATCTGTAGTGACTATTTTATCTTAATATCTTAAGAATTTTTAGTATTTATAACCATGAATATCTTTGAAATTATCTGCTTTCTATACTAAGGTCAAGACACGTCGATGTAAACATATGGTCTTTTTAATTTCCTTAATGGACATGGCAATTTCCTCAATCTCACACAGTGTATATGAGTATTCCAAAAGATTCGCGTTTTGCAGCTAATCAGAGTGGTCGGTTATGACACCATTATTTCCTAAACGGAAAATGCACATTATTACAAACGTTCACGTAAGACTGTGAGCCATTGAAGACCCTGCTGTTCTACAGATAGAACAGTGCTAACTTTCTGAATAAGTTCTTCCTGAAAAGTACTTTTTTTACATATGCGAGAGGCCAGAAATTATATATATACTTTCACATGATATCCATACTTCGAAAAAAAAAGACAAGGGGCAGTCTTTGCTATCATGAAGGAGAGCAAGGAAACAGAACCCAGAGATCAAGATAATTTTCTGCCTGGATATTCAGGATTGCCGTTCTCTATCATTTTGAAAAGAATAATCAAATCCCCAGATGAACTTGAATAAAATCGCTTGTTCTTCGCAGCTTGATGGGCTAGTTATTTTTAGTCAGGTTTAGTCACTGGAAACAAGCTCTCTCTTTTTTTTTTAAGGATAGAGTTTGCACAGATCTTAAGGATTTTTATACTACTTCAGAAGCATAGGAAAACCACTCTACAGCACTTCTGATGCTTTCAAGGTATTTTAAAGGCTTTAACAAAAAAAAAAAAACTCCAGAAAACCTCTCCAAGAAACTACGTTTTATCTGTAAGAATATTAACACTTCTGCTTTAGCAATGTTACTGATTTTTTGCTGTTGTTATCCAAAGTCTTGTACATTCGTGCTCTACAAGACAGATGGATTTTTATTGTATGCCAGTAGATATCAATTCTAGCAAATACAAGGAAAACTCCTGGAAATGTTTTAGGGTTTTGGGAGGGGTAGGGGTTTGGAGTTTTTGTTGTTGTTTGGGCTGATAATTCATGCATAAAACGGTGTATGTATGTGGCCTAATGCTGTAAGGGTGGGGGGGTTTCTAATCTGCCACTCGCTACAAATAAACATTGCACAGAACTCTTTTATATCCTGCCCTGCACATTCTCCCTCTTCTTTCATATTTTATTTCACCGAGGAAATTTACTTACAAAGGCTTAAGCACCACCACCTGAGATCTGCTCTGTCTTTCACACAGACAGGCTGGAAGTGCATGTTTTCTCTCGTTATATGGCTTTTATGACTTAGAAAATGGATATTGCATTCTCAATATGCAATTGATGCATGGTGCACAGATGCAGTGCCTTGGAAAACATTTGCATTGACTATCATGATGCTTTCCTAATTAGATGAGTCTGAATTCAGATCTATTTCCAGCATGGTTTTTACGTCGAACTGCACAACAAATCCAGTTCAACTGGCAGTTTAGCTTACCCAAATGCCATCAACAGAAGTTAGCTGAAATAAATTAAAGAGGCAGTAATGTGCTTGTACCATTAACATTAGCATTTCATGGCCTTTAGCTAACTCAAGCAATAAACAAACTTGAATTGTGAAAAGTTTCATGCTTATGCGGATGGAAAGATGTCTGATCACTGAAGGCTGATTTCTGCATCTCATCAGGCACCAGCACTTGTCTTTTTTTGAGGGGGTTTGACCATGTCCATGAAGTACCTTTCTCTCCAGCAGAGGGTTAAAGGTGAGAAGGAAAGCAAAGAAAGCTGAAATGGAGGATAGACATCAAAAAAACCTCCGCTTTCCAATAAGCTGTTGGAACGAGCAGTTCAATAGCTGTGGCCATTACAGCGTTCCTTCCTAAATTACTGATTGGAGTGACAGAGGCTTGATGACAGATAACTAGCTGGCACGGTCTGTGATTAAAGGTTTTTCCTCCAGTCACCCTTCAGCAGAGAGCTCATGTGAAACAGAGGCTGCAGAGAGAATGAGAAGATCTCTGTTAGGATTGCTGGAGAAATTCAGAATAGGTACTTACGTTTTCTCATATCATCCTACCCTTTTCATCTCTGCTGGAAGCAAAAATGTTTTTAAGTGCCTGAAGTTGCATATATAAGATACAGCATAATTTTAACTGCTGCCTCAAGCTAGTTTCCTAGAGCCACAGACAGGCATGGAGGTTAAATCGTTACACTGTCAGAAGAGCTGAGCACTCAGCAGCCTGCCTCATTGAAGACTAGCTGGTGCTGAATGAAAACGGCTCCTCTAAAAGTGATCCATCATGGAAAGAAGAATGATTTTACTCAGAGATTAATGCTGTGGCTTTATCAAGTAGCCAAGCAGAAAGGAAAGGGACAGATAGCAGGCACAGAAGTGATAAGAGAACACAATGGTAGAACAAAATGTTGCCAAAAGCTTAGATGAGATGGGTCAGCTGGGGGGACAGGAAGGGGGGTTAAAGAAAAAAATCTTACCTTTGCAGAAGTACAAACTGTACTGATTGGCTCTGTTACTTTTCATTTTCTCTTTGAGGAATGTGGATTGTTTCAAGTATTTGGACTTCAGAAGTATTTTAGAATGGTAAAGGATCAAAATGGAGTTGTTCAAATATGTGCACTCTATACTCTCTCAGCAACCACATATTGGAGCCCTCCACTAAGGTTAAGGAAAGAAGGGAGCTGCTTTCTGCCAGTTTGAAGCAGATTCCCTTCCCCAGATTTAATTTCAAGTGAATAGGTAATAGGTTTGCCTCAGACAAAAAGCCTCTAGCAGATGGGAGCAGGTGACAGCGGATGTGAGTTTTATGGCACTCTGTTGCCTGTGGGTTGCACATTTAACAACAACAACAACAAAATCCAATCCAAGAAACCACTTCTAGTCAATAAGAGCTCCTAAAAGACAAAACAAAATTACACTTTTAAATTCTGAATCCTTCCCAGGAGCACTGTATGGAAGAGTAACTACACCTACGCCGCCTTGAAAGACCAACTGTATTTTAATTACGTGCCACCTGAGCAAGGAGAAGGACAAAGCAACAATGCTGTTGCAATGGCTCACTCTACACTAGATGCCAAAAAGTGGCCTTCCATCCCAATGTTATCTTTTTGGTGGACCCCTCAGCAAACATGGAGCACTGAGCTTTGCAGGTTGCCACCCAGGCTCTGCCACCTTAAAGAGTGGAGCTCAAGCTGGTGAAGGTCTGCCTTACCATGCTGCTGAGATTGTGGCTGGAGGGGATCACAACCAGTCAGTGATTCTGGAAAGAGAAGTGGGATCCTTTGGGACCAAGCACAGCAGGAAGCGTGTGGACAGCTGCAGGGAATAAGTGCCCTCCAAGCACTGTGGATAGGGAGTTCCTTGAGTTCTGTAGATAGCCAACTTCAAAACCTGCCAGAGACGTGTAGAGACCTGGGACACCAGAGAATGAGGGTGAGAGCAATCACTACATCCTGAATCTATGAGCTGGCTGCCATACTCTGCTTTTCTTCCCCCCAGACCATGCCATTGTTTGAGAGCAAATCCTAACATGCTAACACACACAAAAAAGTTTACATGCATGCACCTTTGCCACCAAAAGGTCTCCAGCTTTTGCTATTTATGTAATGTGCTTTGAGCCACCGCAAGAATCACAATTATAAAATAAAAAATAAAAAAGATTAATTATGTTCCAGAATATTGCAGATTATCTAAACACCTGCTAACTTTACCCTGGCAGGCTGGGCTAGGTTTGCTCTGCTATTTTCCTGTAGCTTAGTGTTTGATGATCAGTTTATTCCATGAATATTTTCCAGGCAATAAATACTAGCTGTAAGTGGCAAAGCATCTGGAGCCATTTGTTAGTCCAACACACAAAGGAAGCAAAACAGTCAGCATGACCATAGACTAATTTTGAGGCAAGGTTTGATTTATGTCAGCTGGTGAAACTACATCCTTTCACGCACTGTGACTGTAAAAGTAACTGCAGTTGTAATGATCCATCAGTGAGTCAAACTGCATATCCAAAAAGAAGACGAAGCATTGTGCTTTTTGCAGTGAGTATATAAATGATATTGCATGGCTGAGGAGAGAATGGCCATGAGCTTGAGCAGAAGCCATTTCTAGTTCCCTGACACAGTAGTGAACTGCAGGGGCTGACTGCAAAGCAGCCTGCAGAGCAGTTCACAGGATTTGGTCTAATACAACTTGTGAGAATAACAGTCTAAAAACTATTTTTCTAGCTTAGAAATGTGGAGATACAGAAGAGAATGTGACTGCCACAGAATAAAAATATAGCACGGAATAGTCTATGCTTGCTCTCATCAATAATAAGACAATGACAGAAGATTGTTTTCCAAGATTTTTCACACCTTGGAAAGATAGATCTTGATAGCAAGTACTTTTCATGTACTATAGGCTCCATTTTAAGCTGAAGTAGCAAGGACTAATTCTGAAGAGTGAAGTTTATTTTTCCGTGACGACTCAACCTAAAACAATATCAAACTGTTTCTGAACTGTCTCATGGTACGCAATTAGTTGAAAGAGGAATAGGTTTTCATAAATCTGTCCAAAGTGAATCATAAGTAGTGATAGATACGATGGATAGAATGCTAAAAAATGCCTGTAGCTTGACAGTATATCATGATGTCCAGCTGGTAACACTGAAATTAACTTCGGAAGCACCCATTCTGCCTTCAGTCTTGTAGGAAGGGCAATTAATGAATGCTTGTTTAGCTCATACACTGCAATAGCAATAGCAAAGCATGCTCTCAATCAGGCATCAGTTAAACTCCAAAGCCTGTAGGATAGGAGTGTTCGGTCACATTTCCCTATCTAGCAGCAGACTGATCATGTCAGCCCTGACCACAGGGAATTTTTAAGAATACTCAGCTCTGCACGTGAAAGAATAAAGAAACCTAAAATGTTCTACAGATATTACAAATTACATTTCTATACTCATTTATATTTGCTGTCATAATTCTTAAGCCTCCTGAAGATGGTGGAGTTGCAGTGAAATCTGCTTTTTTGAATCACAGTATCGCTAAAAACTACGACAATCTTAAAACTAGAACAGTCTCATCCTTCATGTGCTGAGTTCTGACATTATGCATTAGCTAAAGGGTAAATTACAACAAAGAACAGATGACAGCTTACTTGCTCATAAGAGTAACCCTTCCCTTAAAAAAAGAAAAAGAATTATCGAACTCACTGTTGCACATTTGTTGTCAAGTAGTTGCATTCACATTTTGATTTCGGAGAGGAAAACTTTTATTCATTGACGATTGAACTACATTTTCTGAAGGAAAAATGACTTTGGAAAGGCACAAAAGAGGGAATCCCGATTGATTCATGTTTGTACAGTGTATGATGTGAACTGAAATATTAAGTAAAACATATATGTTTGGTGGGGGTGGGGAGAGCATAAGGAGCCCTGTATTATAAATAGCCCTGTTCTGTTTATAAGTATTTTTAATTTTCAGAATTCTAGCTTTTTCTCACACTTTATTGTCATGGTATTAATTGTATAAATTCCTAACTCAAATGCATTAGCAGAAAGGCAACCTTGCCAGATTGCAGAAATATGCTAAGCATTAAATCCCTTAAGGCTTAGGCTTCGCTCACACATGCAAAGAAGTTTTAAATGATTATGAAATACAAAAATGCGTTGCAATTTTAGTGAACTTACATAATATGTAAAAAAATAATTTAAAGTTTATAGAAGCTGTGAATTTAACACAAACAGAAAATTTCAGAAGAACAAATCCCAGGATGTTAATGGAAGCATTTATCTCTGAGATATCCCTTGTTTTTCATGTTGTCCCTCTCATGTTGTGTCCCTGAGGAAACACTGTGACAGCAGCAGCACCCAAACCCGCACCCAGTGCTGGAGGTGAGGCCACAGAGCACAGCACAGAGGGGACGGCCCCTCCCCTCACCCAGTAACAGTGCTGGCCCTGGGGCACCCCCAGGTATGGTTGGCCCTTTTGGCTCCAGGGCATGCTGCTGGCTCAGATACAACTTAATTAGTACACATTCAAGTCCTGCATCCAGGTCATTTAACAAAACATTGAAAAGAACTGGCCCTAAAATGAAGCCCTGCAGAATCCCACTAGTGACTGGCAGCCAGGTGGGTGTAACCCCATTTACTAGAAGTCTTTGAGATTGACCCTTCAGTCAGTTGTTCAACCGTAGCATTATATTCAGGTTGCACTGAAAGTAATGCCTCCTATTTGTTTCCATGGAAACTACAACTGATACAAAGAGCAAAATAACATTCTTTGATTGAGTAGATTCTCAGCTACAAAACACAATTTGTCAATACAATCACCAGCATTAGCTCTGCATTTTCAACAGCTATGAACAAGAGCCTGCATGCCACACTTGCCAATACCTGTACCAGAGGAAGTGATCCACTGTCCCTGAGATGCATCAGCCATGTACTTTGTTACATGAAGAAATACAAAGTAATCACAGAATCACAGAATTGTAGGAATTGGAGGGTACCTCTAGAGACTGTTAAGTCCAACTCTCTGCTAAAGCAGGTTCCCTGCAGTAGGTTATGTGAGAAAGTGTCCAAATAGATCTTAAATAGCTCCAGAGATGGAGACCACACCACCTCCCTGGGCAGCCTGTTCCAGTGCTCTGTCATTCTCACCGTAAAGTTCTTCCTTGTATTTGTGTGGAACTTCCTGTCTTCCAGTTTCTGCCTGTTGCCCCTTGTCCTGTCACTACTCACCAGGAAACAGAGTCCACCCCCATCAACTTGACTCCTGCACTTTAGATATTATAAACATTTATGAGATCCCCCTTTCAGCCTTCTCTTCTCCAAACTGAACAGCCCTAGGTCTCAGCCTTCCTTCCTATGGTAGGTGCTCCAGGTCCCTCATCATCTTTATTGCCCTTCACTGGATTCTCTCTAAAAGATCTCTGTTTTTTTTTGAACCAAGAAGTCCAGAACTGGACACACTATTCCAGGTGTGGCCTCACCAGGGGAGAGTAGAGGGGGAAGATCACCACCCTCAACCTGTTGACCATGCTCTTTTTAATGCACCCCAGTATACCTTTGACCTTCTGGGCCAGAAGGGCACACTGCTGGCTCATGGCCAACCTGTTGCCCACCAGGACGCTCATGTCCTTCTCCTCAGAGCTCATTTCCAGCAGGCCAGCCCCTAATCTGTTACTGATGCATGTGGTGCAGGAGTCCTCAGGTGCAGGACTTGCTCTTTCTGAACCTCATCAGGTTCCTCTCCACCCAACTCTCCAGCCTGTCTGGGTCATGCTGAATGGCAGCACAGCCTACTGGTGTGTCAGCCACTCCTCCAAGCTTCGTAACATCAGCAAACTTACTGAGGGTGAACTCCATTCATTTATCCAGATCTCTGATGAAGATTTTGAATAAGACCAGACCCAGTACCAATCCCTGGGGAGCACCGCTAGTTACAGCCCTCCTACTAGATTCTGCACTACTGATCACAACGCTATGAGCTCTGCCACTCAATCACTTCTCAGTCCACCTTAGTGACCACTTATCAATTTCACATTTCCTAAGCTTCATTACGAGGATGCTGTGGGAGACAGTGTAAAACATCTTGCTGAAGTCAAGGTACGCAACATCCACTGCTCTCTCCCCACCTACCCAGGCAGTGATGACATCATAGAAAGCTACCAGTTGAATTGAGTCAAGTATGATTTCCCCTTGGTGAAGCCGTGTTAACTACTTCTGATAATCTTCTTCTCTTTAAATTGCTTGGAGATGGCACCCAGAACAAGTTGCTCCATCACCTTTGTAGGGATGGAGGTGAGGCTGACTGAAAAGATTAAAAAGAATACAGTATCTATGTGAATAAATGATGTAATATCTATATCAGAAATATCTTCTGAAGTACACCCAAGATGTCTCCTCATGTTTCTGAGACTAATCTTATCAAATGCACCGCTGAAAAGGTTAAAGTAGTTTTCTGAAATAATAACAGCAGTAACTGCTATTGCATTAGTCAATGCTATCTAGCAGTTTGGGGTTTTTGCATTTCTCATTTCAAGAAAGTTGTTATACACGAACTGGAAGAGTTAGTAGACTCAAATAATTGTCTTGTTTTTCAAGGAAAAAAGCATCTGGCACTGTACAGATCTATGCTGACTTGTGCAGTCTTTTTCTGAGGACAGAAAGGAAGTTGATATTTCATCTACAGAAAGAGCCTGTATGTTAAACTTTGAATGATGTTGTTCTTATTTGTTTTGATACATATGAAAAATTGTACACAAATGCTTTAGATGTGTGATGAGCGTGCTTTTCTTTTTTTTTTTTTTTTCCTTTTTCTATCACATGGATTCAAACATAGCAGACTAACTCAAGTATATGAAGTACAGTAAGGTATACAGGTGCACAGGAGAAAAATGCACAACATTTATGTAAGAAGCTTCTTAGGACTGCAAAGAACATCAGCACATATTCTTCTACTCCCACTTTTGCTTTATGTGATCCCAAATGCTAAGGCATTTGCCAGATGCCAAGGCAAACAGATCAGCCATCAGTTCCTCTCACTATTCCTCTCCGGGAATTCAATTAGAGAAAAAGACTGCCTACTGAATACACTTCCCATTAGCTTCCCCTGGACCTTGGAGCTCAGATTCACTTTTAAAGCAGAAAAAAACCCACACAGGAGGGTTCTTATAAGAGTAATTTCTTTTAAAGGTCACACGTGCACTTTTGAAAGAACTGAACACCTGTGCAGAAGGAATTGTCAGAGCTCTTACATGAAATGCACACTTTGTAGGCATCAAAATATCAAACCTAAATGCTTTTGCCTTTCAGAATTTTTTTAAATGTACACATCTGTACCTACATTACATATAGCTAAATATGGCAGTTGGATATGATTGCTGGAAACTCCCCTCACTTAATTAACTCCTATCCAGCATCTTTATAAATTGGTCATTTGTCCATAAAAGAGAGCTGAAAATAACATCTCTAATTCACAGTTCAGTTAATGATCTTACATAGATACTCGTGGAAGGTCTGGAGTTAAATGCCACAGTTAAGGAAAGGTATTACCCTGGTTTCTTCCTAACTCAACTTCACTAAATGTAACAATTCCAAGACAAAAGATGACAGCTCGAGCCCAGCACGCAGAAGAAATCCTAGCTGGTTTGGTTGTTCCGTTACTGAAGTACAAGGACAATCATCCATCAGCTTGCCAAAAAATTTGAAAAGGTTGCTCCTCTAAGCAATGCACTTCCTTTTTTCCAGGAGGAACAGTGCTTTCTATATGATGCTGGAAACTGTAAAAGCAACAGCAGCAACAACAAAACACACAAAAAAGCCCAGTGACCAAGACTAGCATCTTATATGAGCAATGTGGCTGTTACCCAAGGAAGAAGCAATACACTTTTCTGAAACTTCAGCAGAATGCAAAGCTTCTCATGTTGCAGTGAATGGGAAAATAATACAGTTATTTTGCTGTAGAGGGTATTTAGAAAGAAATCTCACTTAGATCAATTAATTTGTTTGATTTTATGCAGACAAGAAACAGATTTCTTTCAAGTACTGGTCACAGAAGCACAATGACAAGCTGTAGCTTTCTTTCCTTCTTTTCATGCTAGAGAAAAAAGAATATGTGAGAATTATCTATTCCCCAAGATTTCCAACTGATATTTGACTCTAGAACAAATAGCCCTAAATCTCTATGAAACAAAGTCTTAAAATTCCTGGGTTATATAATAACAAACTAATTTCCTCACTAAATGTAATACCTTCTGTATCGTTCTCTGGTTTCTCTTTTTTCCAAGTTAGGTGAAAACTTAGGTCTTTGCTGTCTACTTCCATTGCCTGGCCTCTGTTACTGAGGGATTTATTAGATGCATTTCCAAGTCTGCATTAGCAGTGACTAAGTTTATTAACTATTTACATCTGGTATCACATAAGCATGTCTAACATAAGCACTGCTGAAGTAAATGTATGTGCTATATAAATAATGATGGAATAATGAACTGGATCAGCTCCATCTGGAAATGGGATAAACTCTTTGATATCTCAGGCAGGAGCTCTTTCTAAAGGACCAAATGAATGTGAGTTTCTCACTGGAGAAAGTGGCTGGATACTTTCACAGCTGTGTTGGAAAACAGATCACTGCAGCCGCCAAAGCATGCGGCAGGACCTTAATAGGCAATGGATGAGCATGGTTTGCCCTCGAGAAATAGGAATTTCAGTGCCAGAAGAAGGTGGGTTGGACTGAGCAGATACATCCCATTCAACCCTAAAGCTCGGAAGGACTTATTTCTTCTGAGACCTGCCTTAGGGCTGGATCCAGTTGATCATGAAAGGTCATGGCACAGGGTTCCTTTTGGCACCCCTGTTTTGGCCATTACAGTAGGGCAAAAAGCACTCTCCTCCACAGAAAAAAAAAAGGACTAGTTGCATATATCAATATACATATATGTGTACATCTGTTGTAGTGGAAATGCTAAGTCACAGCCTGAAAGAGTGATTGAGCACCTGGTGGGAAGACAAGGCCAACCCAGGGAAGTTTGGGTGCATGCAATGCACCTGAGTGACTAGAAGGGGTGGAGCCAGGATCCACCCCTTCCCAGACCTCATCTAAGGGTTGGCAGAGTAGGTGAGGGTATCTTGCTGGAGATCCCTGCCTACCTGAAGCTTTCCAAGGGTAAGCAGTTTTTCTTCCTTTGTTTCTGGATTGTTGTTGCATTTGGGCTTGTCCTCATTTGCTGTAGCCTAGGATTGTGCCACTCCACTATTCTTACAGTACTTTCCATCACATTATAGCATTACACATGTAAATATTTGGAAGTTCTATTTCATTACTAATACATGATATGAAATGACATTAAAAAAACAAAAGAGAGGAATCTGAAGCAGGCTAATTTCCAGGTAGGCAGTGAAAATTTAACAAACAAAAATCATGGGTAGAATGAACTGGGGGAGGTGATGGCCAATGCATGGCTAACCAAATTTGGCTTAGAGCTCTTTACTCATCAGTACTGTAGGAGCCATTTCAAATACAGCAGAGACAGCAGCAAGGAGATGAGAGGAGTGCATTTATACAGGCATGAAGATTACCAGGTTGCTGCACTCTGTATTTATCAGACATCTCGCATTCTTCAACCCCAATCTGCAATCCCAGAAAGAAGTGTTTAGTAGCTGTACCTCAGCAATGCTATTTGCACCTGCAAGGAATTATAGGCACCAATGTTTTGGCGGTGCTCAGTTCACATTTTCAAGATTTCTTTGAAACTGCGTGAACTGGAAAATGGAGGTTCTGTCTGTGACTATATGATTTCTGGAGCTGGGCTTCTTGTCCTGGACAGGATCCATCAAACTATGCTGCAAATAATTTGGTGGAGCCTTTCCTGGCCTCACAAGTTGGTAGCTCTCAAGGGAGAGAGACCGTCTGAGATTAATTCCAACAGTAGTGAGGCAATTATCTGATCTACAATGTTAGTTCCTTTTTCAGTGTATACTTACAGGTATATCTTGCACAACTGCTAGTAGGTGCAGGTATACAGGAAGAGAAAAAATGACTTTCATTTTTGATGCGACAGAGGCATCAAGAAAGCAATCAGATGGCATTGCAGGCAGGTTTATAAATGGGTGGCTAATAACTGGAAGCTGGTACAAATTAAATCAGACTGATTTTGCTCTAGTTGAGAGCTTGGTAATAACGCTGAAATGCAGTATGAAGAGAGGTGTTGTTCAGCCTCCCTGCTTGACAGAAACTTCATCCATCACAAAATTGTTGCACCTGAATATAGCACATTTATGCAGTCTGCGAAAGATCTTCAAAAGCACCCAGGAGATTAAAGTGCATAAGTGCCAATGACTTCAAATGGTACTTGCTTTTGTGAATGTCAACCCTTGAGACTACAGTAAATTTAATAACATAAAATACTGTTCGAATTCCTACCTAGTTCTGCATAAGCTTGACAGGTCTTGCTTTCATTTTAATCTGACTTATAGTATAAGGAGAAAACAAAAAAAAAATGGCTGTTTTTTCAGCTATTATTGAACTGGAAAATAACATTTTGAATAATATTTGGCTTATGGTCAATAATGCAGGTACCCATAGCTGCTAACAGCAGACAACAGGTGTAAATCAACAGGTGAATTTATGTCCAAGAAGAGGCAAGTGAAGGGAGTTAATTTACCTGGACTAATCATCTCACGTAGCAAATATTACTGCTGACAGAGCACAGGAAAATGAATTCACAAGAGGGAATAGCATAGCCTAAAGCATGCAAACAAAAGTAAACACTGATTTGCATCCGAGTCCTCAGCCTATTTTCTAAAAATAATAATGTTGATTCCAGCAACCCAAGCAAGCATCATGGGTAGTGTATCAAGAGAAGAGCTATTCATCTGAAAATGTTTTAGCAAGACATAGCAGGAAAATCTAGAGGGAATGAAATTTGGTTGCTAGGACAAAGAAAAAGCAACACAAATGCATGCCTATACATGCCACAATGGATCAGGCACTCCCCAGACGTTTTGCAATAGCTGACAAATCAAATTTCTGTGTAACTGTGTCTCCCTTGACTATGTGGTTTTGTATTCTCAAGATACAAAGCATTTTTTCAGTGGCATTGTGCAAGTATTAAATCCATCACCTATATATTGTCAGCTATTTCCAAGGCAGACTTGCCAGAATTGGTAAGCAGGCTGCTTCTCTGATAATTGCAAAGGGTGTTGGGTGATATCTTCAAGGTTTTCTGATGAATATCCATTTCAGTGAAGCAATCCATTCCCCACGCACACATTCTGTGCTCTGTTTTGTTATCAATCAAGTCTTGCTATGTGGGAACACCCCACTAAAGCTACTTCTCAAGGGAGGCTGAGGAGCCCTTGGCTGGTGGGACCCACCTGCACATGGGTTGTCCACCTGTGGTGTTGTATCCAAGAGCAAGAAGGGGCTGTCGGTAGGCTCTGTATTGACTGATCCAACAGTTCTACTTCACATCCTCCCTTGTGCCGTAACCCTCTGCTCCACACTGAGTGTGCAGTGTGGTGGCACATGGTGCAAATGCAACTCAAGGGCAGACAGTGTTAAGTGCAGGTCACGCAGCATAGGTCAGGGCTGTTCTCCAGTTTTCCTACTTTCCTGTGTACCAGCTGCACACTCGTGGTACATTTGAGCTTGAGCTCTAACTGTGCATTGGCACTGAAGGAATGCTGTGCAGATGAAAAAGTGACATTCAGTATCTTGTGCTTGTTTCATCAAAGTCTGCTTCTATGCAGGCAAAGATGTTACTTGAGAATTCCTCTTCCACTGGATGCTTTCAGGATTTCTCTTACTCTTTTATAGCTTTCTTTGTTGCTAGCTTTAACCTTGAAGCCTTGGCAGCTACGAACTATAAATACTATTGAATATTGCTTATTTAATTTAATCTTATTGACAGCAGACCCTGCAGGGTTTCAATTGCAGTGCACAGCACAGATTCGGGATAATGGGCTTTTAATCCACATAAAAGGCACTAACTCATGTACATACATAATAATGGAGAATATGTAGGTACCTCTGTCATGCTAAGAAAATAATTACCTATATGGAAAAGAGTTTCTTTAACTACAAAAAGAACATTTACTTCTTTTGCATAAAAGTATATGGAATATGGTGCATAATGAATGTTTTCTCCTTGTGTGCATCCACATGGCATAAACAGAGGAGCTAATCATCTTTTTGCTATGCAGCAGATGTCAATAAGCTGGAGTTTGTGTTCTATCCCATTGAAATCCCAGCGTCCCAGGCAATAACCTATCTTTCAATAAACACGGGTCTAATGTCCATTGAGATGTGAGTTAATGCTGAGGGGAAAATGACTTCTGTGTTTACCTACCTCCAAATTGTGCTTTATCCCTTTTCATTTGCCAGATAAAAACAATTGATTGCCTTAACTTACCCATTGCAAAGAAAAAACCTCTATGATCAGGGGAATATTGACAACAGAAGAATTCTAGTGGAAAGAAAATTACCCTTCCTTCTTAAACAACTGTTTTAATTTCTTCAAATACAATGCCTCCCAATTCCCTTTTAAATCCTAGATGCAAGGGATGTTTCACGGATTCTCCTGGGACTCTATGTACCATATGTCAGAGGAAAGTTTGGAGGGCAAACTGCAGGATGACTGATCAAACACTGATATTTTTATTTTTAACTCCAAGACAGAATTTACACAGCACAGCTGCAATTTCTATAAGCCTGCCAATTGCCTTGCATAACTTGAAATGTATTGCAATGCCTCAGCGGCGTTGCCCAGGTATCCCGTGAAGTCAAAACTATGCCCTTTAGTTTCCCATAACTGAATGGGAAATATCAAAGTAATTCATTATATGAACAAAAGAGTGAGTGGGGAATGAAATACTCCAGCTCTTCAACATCAGGCAGCCAGCTCCCTTCCCTGTCACCGTTCCCCCTCCACCCACCCTTCTTCTGTAACTCTCTACCCACATTCTCTGCCTCCTCCTTGCTATGCTGTCGTTATATATGTCCCTTCCACCTTTCCCATATCCCTTTCCACTATAAAAAACCCCTCCTCTCAGCCCTGCCACCATGCTTTGCCACTGTCTCCCACCACTGCATCCACTTCTTCCTCTTCTCCAACCACTGTAGCCCAAGAAGCAGTGATTGCTGTTGGGACCACTCAGGGCTTTAAGGAAGTGTATTGATTCCATCAACCTGTGGCTACTCAACCCACAGCTCTAGTGGTGGTGCTTATTTCTGAGCTGCCTGGTGTTTTGGCAATAAGGTTTGCCTGCTTGGGTTGGGCAACTTCCTAGCCAGGCAAGCAGATGTGTGTTCATCAGGTGTCAAATATCCTTCAAGCCAGTCCTACCTCAAGGCTGTGCAGGACTGTGATGAGTTTCATGTAACTATTTTAAAATTTCAGGAAAAAAAAATCCATATCCCTATGAAGATGACCCATATACCTCTAAATTTTATTTAAGTGTAGACCAAACACATTTTCCCACGTCTGGTTTGATGACAGCCAGCGCTTTTCAGGATGTGACCACCAAAGCTCCTAGTGCCAAAAGCAGCCAGCTTTATACCATCACCACAATTGGGCTTGGCAACACCAGGAGGAGGATTATAGTTTTGCCCATGTTACACAAAGCAAAATTTCATTGTGGCTCATGTGTATGGTATGAGCTATTTTAATGCGTTTAGGAGAAATGCCACAAAGTTATGCAGACATGTCAATGTTTCCTGTGCTGTTATTATTATTATCATCATAATGTTTCATTATTGCCACTGTACTGTGGGTTATTTTTATATCACTCACTATATGTTAAATGTGGACGTGGCTCCCAAGAAGAAAAGGAGTGATATCACTTTGCCAAAAACTACGGACTAAGTTCAGAAAGTCACCATGCTTTGTGTTCTTGATGAGGCCAAGTGTCTTCCCCTCATTCTCCCTCCCTCTGTCACATTAGTCCTGAAGTCTTCAGTGGGAATATGTATGGTGGAAACTACCACTGAATGTGAGTAATAGCATCAGTTTGACTTTGCATTAAATCATAATGCACTGAGAAGGGGCAAGAGTCCTCAGGCTTATTTCAAGGCCTATTTTTAGATAAGATATTCAGACTTTTCTTATCAAATAATTGGACATCACAAGTAAAGGCAAGCTAACTTTTTAGAATAAAACAGGAATTCATTTAAACCTTTTCTAAGCTTCCAAAAAAAGGTAGATTTAGAGATCATTGAAGCCTCTGCTCCTGATTGTAATTTATGGGAAAGGGAAAAGCACAAAAAAGTCTGAACCTGTTACAGTTCCTACCCCATTTTGCATAAGGACATCTACATGGATTTCTGTATTGTTCTCATATTGCAGAGGTGCAGTGAGACCATAAAGTTAAAGGTGTTTTATGGTCAGTATAGTCTCTTTAATAAATGGGATATTCATATAACGGAAGGGAAAGACTAGACACAGAGATCACAGAGGCTCCAGATTCCTGGGAAATGATGTTTTGGCTCTAAGTCAACAAAATAATGCTGTCACAAAATGCCAAAAGCCATGTGAATTTGTGGTAAGGGGATTGTCGCTTGTAAAATAGTCAAGATAATTATTCTGCTGTGCTTGACGTTGGTTAAGTCTAATTTGGATGGCTGCCTTTCACTTCAGGCACACAGATAAATTGGCAGAGTTCAAAGGAGAATAACAAAAATGATTAAAAGGTTTGAAAAAAAGGAGGCCTACAGGATAAGGTTAGGAAAAGTTGGTATGGGTGATTTGGAGCAAATGAAGTGGCAGGAGGAAAGATTTGGGTTAAGTACAAACAAACTCGAAAGCTTTAAGAAAAGTTCAGCCATGGAACAAGCTGTCAAGGAAGGTCTTAGATTCACCACGGCTGAAAGGCAGGAGACCATCTGTCAGGGAGAGTTCAGGGATAATTAAGAAAAAGTGCTGTCACAATTTAGGAGTTGGACTAAATAACCCATTCGTGACTGGATTTTAATAGATTACAAGTGGCATGGCAACTCTTTTTACCTTTTCACTGTTAAGATTGTATTTATCGTGTAGAACGAGGCAATTATGTTGATTGCAGATGGGGAAGGATATATGCATTTGGATACTTATAGTGAATAGATATATAATATTAATTTAACCACAGTAACACCTTCTCCCGGTTTTCCCTATCATGCTTTGAACATGTGCATTGTGTGCACCTTAAAGCTGATACAGAAAAAAAGTAAGAATTTATTTAGGTTAATCCATTTGTCAGGTCCCTTAGTATTGCAAGGAAAAAATGGTCCAGTCCAGACCTGTCCTGGGACCTGAGGCTTGTGAATTACCACATTCAAAGGCCATTATATGGTCAGGCTGAGTACCATTTCCTCTCTCCTCCACACATATTCCTCAAGTTTTGGCTTTCACGACCAATAAATTGTGACACACTCCAGCTGGTCTTCTGAGGTAGATGAGCAGGGACCATGACTGTAAGGAATGCTTCTGGCCTTGCTTGGGAATGCCTCCGCTCTGCTGTGCTTTTCCTTGGTATCCAATAGACTTTGGACCAGTGTTTGGGGAATGCTACATGAAGGTAAGATTCACTGGAGTACATACATAGCTTTTGATGACAACGTGCTTTGAAGAGGCTTTGCTTGTGTATAGTGTTATCCCTGGAAAAAAAACAAATGTGAGGGTTTGCTATGAGGGGCATGGACATGGTGTCTGTTCAGTGGCCTCCAAACTCCTGATTTTGAGGGTACTTGGATTCTGTTGCCCAACCACGGTAGCTCTGCAGTCAGTGCTAAGTGCAGTGACATGTCTGCAACAGAATGTGTGGCACGCTGGGGAGAAGTTGGCAGGGAGCAGGCTGCAGATACGAATGAAACAACAAAAAATTACCTGAGCTGAATAGAAAACACCTATAGATGACTCAGGGAGTTTCAGCAGAGATTTCTTTTTTTTCTCCTCCTTTACCAAACGTGCTTCTCTTTTGCTCCAGTCATTCCCTGCCACCCTTCCTTCTCCATTTCATTCTGCTGTAAATGCTTTTTGCTGACATATTTGCACAGCTACATATGGCTATTGCACTTTAGAACCATTTCCAGAAGGCTGTTGTACAAGCTGAGGTATTGCTTGTTGGCTGAAACAGATTTCTCAGCTGCTACTAGTGTCCAGCAAGAAGGCCTGGTGGAAATGCTGTTTTACTCAGTGAGGAACCCTTTATATGCTGCCCAGACCTGCTTGGAGTGATCTCTGCAATCACTAAAGGCATAAGATACAGCACCCACAACTCAGCTGGGTCCCACCATCCCCAGAGAGGTGGGTGCTGCATGGGGGCTCCTCTGCCCTGCCATACAGCTGCAGAGGTTGGCCCAGGCTAGTTTCAATCTGCATTGCATGCCACTTGGGTGACAGAGGGCACAAAAATGGCAGGATGGAAGTGCACTTATTTCCACAGGGCCTGTGACCTTCTGGTGGGCCAAGGGCCTACGGCTGGGCAGGGCTGTGGGGAGCAGGAGCCCACCCCTGCTGTGGCCTCACTGGGGCAAGAGCACATAGTCCTGGGGCCTGATGTGGGGTCTTGGGCCTTGGGCAGGGGCAACCAGTGCTAACAGAACCCTCATGATCCTGACATGAGCTTTCTTTTGTCACGGCTCTCAGCAAGCCTTCTGTACACCAGGGAGCAAGGAATGAGATTTTTTTTTCATGTAGATTGATATAAAAATGTTACCTTGCTTTTCATCTCTCTTTTTTTCAAGTGATTTGTAAGGATGTTCCACAACACGTGATGCTGTTGTGAGTCCCACTGTCAACCCCTCAACTCTGTGAGAGCTGGACATCTCATTCTTTTACCTCCTGTTCCTTATCCAGTAATTTCTCTGCAAGAGATCCCTACCATTTATTCCAAGACTCTTTCATTTCTTTAAGAGACATTCACAAGAGGCCTTGTCTAAACTTTTTGAAAATCCAGGTGCATGTAGGTTACCATCACCCACCTCTCTTGTTTACTGCGGCCACCACGGATTTATGAATTACAGCTGTTCTCAGGATGCTGTGAGTGTATTAAGGATGTATGACGGCATGTCATAGCTTCTCTAGAGCTACCTAATAAAGAAAGTCTTTGTAAAATCCCCAAACTCTCCTAGAACCTTTTCTAAAATCGGTTGTTAATTTGCCACAGCTTATTTCCCTGGAAATGAGGCCAGTGTGAGGGAAGGGGTTAAGCAAAACAACTGCTCTTAATGAGCTCCTCTAGAAGACGCAGGTAAATCTCACTCATTCCCAGCAGTGTGTTATTATTCATTTTGTCATTTCACTACAGGCTCTGTCCTTCTAACATTTCAGTTTGATGATGAATTCCTCAGGTTGATACATTTAAAAAAGAAAAAGCCCTATTGTGGGAGCCTCTGCTGTTAGTGTTAATGCAAGATTAATTTCTACTTTCTGCAAGACCTCAGGTTCTCCACCTCCCCGCAGTCCTCCAGTAGGCTACTGGTCTAAGCAGGGTTCAAAGAAACTTATAACTGCAAGATGCAGGCTGGTTTTCAGCTCGACTTGCTGCATTTAATTTGACAGAATTCATGTCCTTTGGTTTTTTTTTTCCTCATTTGGGCATTCTTGTTCCTTCTGATGGTGTTTCTCTGCTTCTAATAGACTCCTTCATTGTTCAGCTTTACAGGTTACTTTCATGGTCTGGGCAATTATGTGAACAAGAGACTTCAAATGCTCAGGTAATTGTTCTGATCATTCAAGCATAGCTTATTCTCTTCTGGGACAATCGGATACTTAATTTGGAGCAGAAACAGATGTGTGTGGGGAGGGCGTGGGTGTACGTGTTGGGAGTCATAACCCTGTTTTCTGTAATACATACTGTTCCAAATGATCTTTTGTGTTACCTACAGGAAGTGATGGGATTTCAGCACAGATATCCATCTAATTTAAGTATTGCTTTTCATGACTTGGTCACTCCCAACTACGTAATGTCAGTTGACTAGAAAGCTGGGTGAGCATCTGGAAGTGGAAGACTCAAATCAATGCCTGCAATGTGTAAATGTCCTCTTCTTCCTATCTTAGTGAAACTCGTGGTTGGAACAAACCCCTTCCCTCACCTCAGTGATACCCAGGTAGGTCTTAGAAAAGTATGACTTAGTGAAAAGAAAGGAAATAAAAAATTGCCATCTTGGCTATGCACAAAGGATGAAAAGCACGATTTGGAAGCGAGAAAGCTTTCCTCTTTGGGGAATATGAACTGAATGTGTGATGCAAGCATTTTCATAAAAAGAGCGCTGTCTGACAAGGGCAGCCACCGTTAATACTAATACTGTATGAGCTCACTATTTCCTCACCATGTTTCACTGTATATTAAGACTGTATTTATAAGATGCACTCTGAACTTTGCATTAAAGAGTAGCCCTGCTACTAAAAGAGACGTAATTCATTTACTAACAGCCCTTGTTGCTGTGCTCCAATAATGTAATTGCTTTCATTGTGTCCCAACCATATGATTACTCCTGTTGTGCAGGAAATTTAAGTCCAAGGAATGTCAGATCAAATATAAAAGCCTAGTTCTTACCCATAGTTTTTATTCAATTAAGTAGCTATTACAGAGCTCATGCTATTTCACATGACATAATGCAGAACGCAAATGTAGTCCCTTATTACAGACATATGTTCATCTGAACAAAATGACACCAACACAATCCAAACCCATTACAATTTTTCAATTGTTACACTAAGGTGATTATTAAATGGTGAGCAATCTCTGTGAATGATAAGGGGGGAAATCTGTAGCCTCCCTAAGCTACACTTTGAGCACAGCAGCAGTGTTGTTTGAGGTTTATCTGCACAATTCCTAAACACAGAGAAGCAATGCTTCTTCTGGATTGGAAGCACTCAGCTGTGGCTCAAAGAACTCTGTCTTTACAAGTGGTATGCAGTAGTACGTCATGCACACAGCCAAGGTGTGACACAGGCAAAGGTGCCTATGGCAGCATCTGGGCAGCATTTAGGGACTTGTCTCTGAACTAAGATCTAAAACGTCCTGTCCATTCCTGCCCAGTCTTGCTGTGTTTATTGAACACCTCACACATTGTCTCTGCACATCACTTCTGCGTTGCACACAGGATCCATAAGACTTCCTCTGCCCTGTATTTCTGAGGGTTCCTCCTAATAAGCATGGTACCGGAGCTCCTACTGCCTGCCATCACATTTTAGTTTTTCATTAAATTGTTGCCCAGTGCCTTAAGTGCCTTAATCTGTGTAAGTCTGAGGGTCTTCCTTCTGCAGTCCTGCAGCCTGGCTTTCACTCACAGCACTGAACCTTTTCAGTATTGCTTCTCCAAGGGATTCTCATGGGGAGGGATTGCCAGCAGCAGGAGATCTTCACTTTCCCTCCTTTCCTATCTCTCAGTGGTGGCTTCCAGTTTATGTGAGAGGCATGACGATCTGTCCTCTGTCATGCTGTGGCAGGTGGGAGAGTAGACAGCCAATGCCTCTATACAGAGCTGAGAATTACACCTAAACCTCTCACACCTGAAGCAGTCTCAGTTCCAGGCTGTTCAGCTAAGGGTAGGCAGGCTGCCACCTCTCAGCACACCTGCCTCCATCAGGCTGGAGGTGAGGATCATGCTGCTTTCTTGGAGAGCTGCTGCAAACACCGATCCTTCTGAAAACACTTCTGTCTCTAATTTCCGTGGGGATGAAGGTGCCTACTGGAACCCTTACACCATAAAAAATGTCCCAATATAAGAAACATCGTTGCGGCTGTTTTCTATTAATAAAAAAACTGGGCTAATACAGTGATAGAGGGTTTCATGCAAAATCACTTTAAATTACAAACAGTGTGGATGGAGACAGGGAGTCTGCTATGATCTGCTCGTCAAACACTACAAATAATATGAAATAGAGAAATGGCACAGAAATTGTTACTGAGTAGATGGAGAGTGAACAGAGTACAGAGGGTCAGCTTCTATTTTTAGAAATAAATAAAAAAAACTTCCAAAGACTTCTGAAATTGGATTTTCCTCTTTTTTTTCTCCTCTGTAACAGTCAATGTGGTCCAAGCTGGACTTCATCATTCCAACAGGAAGGACAATGACAATTTCCCCACTTAAGCCACTTTACTGGCATAATTGCAAGACAAATATAAATGTCCATGGCTTCCTATACCTCTTTTCCTCCTGTCAGCTTCTGTCTGCAACTTTTTACTTGAAGCTTATTATGAGAAAGGGATTTTATTGTTACATTTGGCTGGCAGCTGGAATTCTCCAAATGAGGTAAGCAGGGCTGAGACACATGCTTTCATCCCTCAGCAAAAACCTTGTAACATACGGTGCCGTTACGTCTCCAAGCTTTAAGTGAAGAGGAAAATAGGCATCTGGGCTGGGTTCATTTGTAGCGCTGAGCTTGCTAGATTTATATGAAAAGACAGATGAAGGCAGACACTTTAATTACTTCACCCTAACTTTTTATTACAACATCAAGTAAAATGGTGAGTTACAGAGAATAATGGGTGTGAAACACCTGGGATGAAGTCACACACAAGCTTATGGTTTGTTATCTGCCACTGGGGCTTTAAATATTGATCATTTCTGTACATGCATCTCTGTGATATTTCTGATTTTCTTGATAAACCATTTCAGGGTTACTTTGCTTTCAGCTATGAGGTAGCTACTAGGACTGGGACCCCGCTTTTTTCTTCTGGAATTTCCTGAACTGGGACTGTATCGCCACGGCCGCCCGCTCTGTCTCTGGCGCATCCATGTCTATGTCAAACTCCTCTTGAACTTTCTTTTGTCCATCTGCCCAAAGAAAGCAAAACAAAACATCAATACATTTTGCAAATAGACATAACCACTGGACAGCACACATGAAACACCCTGTCCCTCTCTCCTCCACATACACAGCCACAACGATGGGGAGCATATTCAAAAGAACCTCTGGGATCAGTGCTGGCTAACACAACTGACCAAACCAACCCCTTCCCCAAAACAGCAGCATCTGTGACGGGCTGTCACAGATGTTTATAGCTAGTCGCCGAGAAGTGACATCCAAGTGGTGCTCAGAATTCATTACACAACAAGCTGACGTGAGGAAGTCCTCTTCTGCCTGAGTAATTAACAGTGAGGGCCTGAGGGACCCTCCTGTGCTTCCGGGAGGCAGAAGTTACTCGTTTCACCATGTTTACTTCAGAACAAAGGCACCTTAAAATATTTTAAAATAGGGATAAAGATCCTGTTCCTATCCCATCTCCGGTGTTAGGAGGAAGAGATATTTCTTCCTAAGTCTAATTTCCATCCTTTTCACTTGTTTCCTGCCTCATTCCTTTCGGCACATACTGCTCTTCCCCACTGAATCATTTATGTTCAGTCTCTCTTTTTGCCACTGTCACTCTTCACAGGCTCTGTTATTGCCTTTCAGCCCTGATCCTTGGCTCCTTGCCTTCCTTTATTCCCATTCTTCAGCTTCAGTTCAATTACATTAGGTCTCCACACAGACACAGCCCAGCTGACTTTGCTGAATTTTGTTTCATCCACTCACAGCTTAGAAGTGCAGCTGTAGGAAAACTCCTGCCCTCTTCGCAACGCTAACTTTAATCTGTCTGGGCTAACGAAGTGAGAACACATACTCACTCCATCGACCTCATCACACCACTGAGATTCTCTGCTCTATAAAGTTAGTTGTTTGTTGATCTTGCTTACATTATTGTATTTCAGTCCTGCAGTGACTTTGTGAAATCACAATAGGAAAGTGAAAACTGATTTACTTGCTCATATGTCAAAATTTCTCCTCCATTAGTAGGATCCTGTTAACTTAATGTTGTTCTGAAGAGGAGAGTGCCACTCACAAAGCAATATTCTTGATATATTTTAACAAAACTTTTACACTAGTAATGAAATAATAATCAGTTAATCAGCTCTGAAATAAATGAGACTGTGTGCCTCTGGCCCTGCCGCTGTCAGCAGAAAGCAGAGCTCAGTGCTGCCCCTCTGCTCCATGTGAGGAGCTGCAGCCACCATCAGGCCTCCCCTTCAATTTAATGTCATTTACAAACCTATGGAGTATACCCTCCAGACCTGTACCCGAGTTACTAATGAAAACATCGAAGAGAACTGGTCCTAAAGCGGATCCCTACAGAATCCCCATGGTGACTGGTTGCCAGCTAATTTACTATAACCCCCTGAGCCCAAACCATCAGTGAAGTGCTCACCCATTATATTATGGTTTTGTCTGGCCATATGCTGGACATGTTGTCCGGAAGGATACTATGAGAAACAACTGCATCCAAATCTTCACTGAAATCCAAAAAGATAACATCAACTGGCTTCCCTTGGTCAACTAGGTGGGTAACCTTGCAGTAGAAGGAAATTAAGTTTGTTAAACAGGACTTTCCCCTTGTGAACCCATGTTGGTTGTTACTTGTGACTGCACTGTCTTTCAAGCGTTTTTCTACAACTCCCAGAATAATCTCCACAATTTTATCAGGCACTGAAATGAGACTGTGAATACCAGGGTCTTCACTCTAGACCTTCTTGAAAACTCAGTGTTTGCCAGCTACCAGTTAACTGGAACCCCTCCAGATTCCCAAGACCATTGAAAAATAATTGAGACAGGTCTCACAATGACATCAGTCAGCTGTTTCAAGCGCCCTGGGATGAACCCCATTGGGCCACATAGACTTACGTGAATCCACCTGTAGCAACAAATCCTGCACAGGTTCAGGGTTGACTGGGAGTTTTTTATCATTACTGCAGTGATGGTCCTCCAACTCTGTGATCCCCAGAGCCCACCATCAGTGCTGAAGACAGGCAAAGGAGGCATCAAATATCTCTGCTTTATCTGTGTCCCTGTTTGTGAGATGACCATCCTCATCAAGTAATAGACCAACGTTATCTTTGGTCCTCCATATGCTGCAAACATATTTTAAAATGCCCCTTTTGCGTCCCCCACAGTACTGGCCAGCTTCAACCCTAATCGAGCTTTGGCCACACATTTTTTTTCCCTGCAATGGTGAACAGCATCTCTGTAGTCCTGCCAGGTGGCCCAACTTCACTTCCATTGGATGAGTTGACACAATTGGTAACACTTGATAAAATCTGGCTTGTACAACTCATGTCCTACAACAATCTTAACAGTATGTTAACTTGCAGCGGTGACTCAGCAATCTTACCAATATTTATAGTCCCCCCCAAAAGAGTATTTATTCTCTAGAATTTTTAATTAATCTTGCCTGGTGTGAATTATTAGTACTGCATTAAAATCAACTGTGCTGCAACAATTCAGCACACCTGAAGATCCATTTTACTTCTATTTTTGGACCCATTCTTGTTGAAATGAAAACCAAATTTCTAATGAATTCTTTCTGCACCTCTATTTTTCAGTCAATACATAGAAATGTTTGGACCATCTGTTTTCAGCCATGATTTAGACTTCTAGATTAGAAAATCAGAAGTGTTCAAAACAAAAGATATTTTAAAGGGTAATTAGGACTTCCATTGTTTCCTTATGGGTGGTATAGAAATACACAAATGATTAATGTACAGTATAATTAAACGTATATCATCTGTATACAATGCATATGACATACCTGTGTTTTCTTTCTCCCTATGTCTATCCTTATCTTTCTATTTTTCATGTACGTGTATATTCACATTTGAATAGAGAGTATACATAAATATATACAGAAATACACAGACATATTTGTTTAAAGATTTTTAAGTCTTGTGTTAAACTGAAAAGAGCTAAATGGGGTATTCCATAAAAGCTGGGAATGAGATTGTCTTGCAGTTCTCCCCCAAACTGTTTCTATTGATGTCTGTCAAAACACAGACACTTCAACAGATGGATTGTTGATCTGGAGAGAGAATGTAATGCTGCACCTCCTTCAGCTTTGTCTGTGCTAAAGGAAGAAGATTTTAGATTTCAGCTTGAGTTGCTTTACTAAAAGTAGTCTAATTATTGAAAACATATCACACCCTACTATGACCACTGCTTTTGTTTTACTGGTTGGTTAGCATTAAAAGAATGAGTTAAAGTGACCCACTTAATCACAATGAAAACCCAACCTATACACAGGACCTGTATAGATTAGAGATGACCTTACTGCACCAGTAAGAGTGATAAAGCTTTTTTGTACCCTTTCTACTATATATGTACCTATGTCACGCTAGCTTTACTCATTAATACTGCTCACACATTTGAAACATGCAGGTTACTAAATCTGAATGCTCAAATCAGTGAATTGAGTGCAAGTCCACACAAATGTCCTTCTTTCGTTTGCTGACTCCAACACCTAGCTTTTCTTTCATAAGGAACAACTAGCTTGGAAGTGAACTGCAAACCCAGACAAGTTTCTCTTTCAGCAGCCCAGCAACCTCTTGCACAGAGTTTACAATTGGACTTTGAATCTAGTTCTGAATTCCCTCCTCTCCCTGTCATACACACAATTTTTAGTCTACACTTTTTACACTAATTTAGGTGCAGATTTTTCCACACGGATATCAAAGAATCTCTGGTCTTCTTTCACTGGCCAACACGAGGGGCCAGTGTCAGTAGATTTCACAAAGGACTCATGATTTTGAGGGGTTTGGAAATCAAGATCGGTAGAGTCATCAAATGTACCTGCCGGATTCACCAGCTGGATCTCCACCAAGAAGGGAGGTGAAAAGAACAATCTCATTATGGCCATGTATCTTCTTAGGCAAATCTGAGCTGTGACAGAATGAACTCCATGTAGCACAACACTGACTTCTTGATGAGTCCCATCACCATCATGCCCAGCACCAGTTTGGCATTACAAACTAATTTCACAGGTCTAAAGACTGAGACAACTTGCACAGTCCAAACTTTATTTCAGTATATCAATAGTCATCTCAGCAGGAGAGCCTGAAACTGCATCTAATTAGCTGTTTTCCAAATCTAAAATCCTGAAAGCTCATTTCACATTGTTGCAATTGAAAAAGTTCTACTTATTCAATTTCCAGATGAAACATTAGAAAGTTATCTCTGTAATCTGCTGCAGTGCCTCATGAGCCATTGCAAACACTGGATGGATAATGAAACTGCCTGTAACAAGGAAAACAATAAAATCTTACACATTCAAATCTACCCAGACAACTCTAGAGAAATGCGGTGCAAGTGTAATTATTCACAAATATGCCTTCAGCAATTTCTTTCATTTACTTTTTCAGTATAAAGAAAAATTGAATTACAACAACGCTGGAGAAAGAGAACATTGTTTATTCACTACGGGCCAAAAACCTAAAAAGACATCTTTTGGGAATTTGCAGTATCTTGAGCTTGAGCAGCCTGTTTCAGTATTTTAAACTAGTGTTTTCTC
>JANHGO010000072.1:46227087-46277211 GCA_024606505.1 Aquila spilogaster | reverse complement strand
GGGCGTGAGATCTGCTACTGTCTGCAGTGACTGAGGAGGGAAGGCTTAATTAAATGTGTCCATCAGTAGGTAAAAAGCTTCCCTTTTTCTTATAATGGGAAGATACACAGGTAATTGCCTTTTCGATTTATCACCTCCTGTATCAGGGCTGCTGGCACAAGGCATGGAGGTATTGCACTCTGGGTGTCAGGAGGCAAAGGGGAGGGAAGATGTGGGGAATCTTCTCTGGCAGTCCAGTTTGGAGGACCATCTGGACAGCAGCCTGGGAGCAATTCATCAGCTCTGCAAGATGAAGCTCAGAAGCCGAACACCTTTTCTCTTCTGCAAGAGCTAGCTAAAAGTAAACCAGATTCTGCTGCAATTAATTATTAAAAGGAGTTCATTTAACATTATTGTGATCTGGCTGAAGTACAGACAAGGCAAAGTGGTTTCCCAAATCTTATTGACTTCCCTAAGTGTCCTATTAGAGGACAAAAATGTGAGTTTGTCAGCAAAAATATCTGCTGGAGGAAACTTAACACAAAGCAAAATGAGCTTTGGAGAAGGAAAGTAGTTAAATGGGAGCTCCTGGTGAAAAAAAAATTAAAAAGCAATGCTTTAGTTTTAAGTGGCCTAATAAAGAAAAATGCGCTCTGACAGTCCTGTGATATGCCAATGTCTGTGGGGCATAAAGGTCTGCATCTGGGATCACGCATATGTTCTATACATAAAGTAAAAATGTACGTATGTTACAATATAGGTATGTGTGTATACCCAACCATCATAGGTCATCTCTGCACCCCGGAGTCAGGAGAGGTGATTCACCCTCTCCTTTGCCCCTTTTCTGCCCTGGTCAGTATTTCAATGTCATATTTCACCACCTGCCTTAAGAGTTGACTGTGCAATAATGTGCATGGTAGAGTCCATAGAATCATAGAATTACAGAATGGTTTGAGTTGGAGGGATCTTTAAAAGTCATCTAGTCCAAGCCCCCAGCAATAAGCAGGGACATCTTCAACTAGATCGGGTTGCCCAAAGCTCCGTCCAACCTGACCTTGAACGTTTCCAGGGATGGGGCATCTACAACCTCTCCGGGCAACCTGTGCCAGTGTTTCACCACCCTAATTCTAAAAAAAATGTCTTCCGCACATTTACTCTAAATCTACCCTCTTTTAGTTTAAAACCATTACCCCTTGTCCTATCGCAACACGCACTACTAAAATGTTTGTCCCCGTCTTTCTTGTAGGCCCCCTTCAAGTACTGAAGTGCTGCAATAAGATCTCCCCAGAGCCTTCCCTTCTCCAGGCTGAACAACCCCAACTCTCTCAGTCTGTCTTCATAGGGGAGGTGCTCCAGCCCCCGATCATCTTCGTGGCCCTCCTCTGGTCTTGCTGCAACAGGTCCATGTCCTTCTTATGTTGGGGGCCCCAGAGCTGGACACAGTACTGCAGGTGGGGTCTCACCAGAGCGGAGCAGAGGGGCAGAATCACCTCCCTCGACCTGCTGGTCATGCTGCTCTTGATGCAGCCCAGGATACGGTTGGCTTTCTGGGCTGCAAGTGCATGTTGCCGGGTCATGTCCAGCTTTTCACCCACCAGTACCCCCAAGTCCTTCTCCGCAGGGCTGCTCTCAATCCCTTCATCCCCCAGCCTGTACTGATGCTGGGAGTTGCCCCAACCCAGGTGCAGGACCTTGCGCTTGGCCTTGTTGAACCTCATGAGGCTCGCATGGCCCCACTTCTCAAGCTTGTCCAGGTCTCTCTGGATGGCATCCCTTCCCTCAGGCATGTCAACCGCACCACTCACTTGGGCGAGTATACAGCAGCTGGAAACCATCAAGCACACTCTTCACAGGTTTCAGGGTAAAGAAGTTCAATAACCCAGGGATTTTGAGTATTCATCAATAGTTTCATTAAAGACTAAGGGAAACACTTACATACAATTGTTTTCATTATGTAGCAAGCTAAAAAGACAATAGATGAAACTACGAGAAGGCAGCAAAGAAGGACAGCAGAAGTTAACACACCAGTCTTGCAAATGTTGCACCCATTTTCCTCAGTTCTTCGGCAGAATTTTTACTTTCTCCAATTGTTCCTCTGTGCAATGCTGTGTAATTCAATTTCTCACAGCCTTATTAGCTTTGTCAGCAAGACTTTTAACTTCTACTTTTTGAGTCCCAGATCACCAAGCAAAATGAGGGTATGCCTAAAGCCCAGGCTATGAAGTTCAGTCTCCAAGGAAAAGCTCCCGTTAATTCAGTATGGCCAGTACTTTTTGTAATGGATCTCACATAAAAATGTATGGGTAGCCCACACTCTTAAGTGCTTTAATAAATGGATAATGATGTAGAAATGCCTTAGGGTTCCTCTTTTCTTTCCCTTCCTTCTTGAGTTCTTTAACACATGACAGCAAATAACAGCTATTTCTAAAACAATTAATTGGAGGAAAAAAAATCTGTAAATACACTTTATAACTGAATTGTTTAATAGACAAAATTTAAAAACAGAGTCCCTGAAGGCAGTTCCAACTTGTTTTGCATTACTGGTACTTTTAGGAAATAAGTAAAATATGCAAATAACCATAATCAGTTCATATCTGACTGAAGATTTAAAGGGCTCTGTCAAAAACTATTACCACAAACATTTGCTAAACTTTTTTTTTTCTTTTAATTTCCAGCAGGACAGTCCACAAAAAGGTCTGTGGAAAACTGTCACGTCAGTGTTGACACTGGGCTGACCTCTGTAATTGCAGAATTTGGGAACATGAAATTACTGGTAAGTTTGTTTTAAAAGAGCTTCAGGAGGTAGCAAATGAGGTGTTTGGTGGACATGTGCTTGTGCACATGTGTCTGTAACCAAGGATATCAGTGAGGACATCCTTCTTTAATGTGAACCCTTGACTTCAGTAAGTCTAGTCATGAAAAAGATGCTGAGTTTGTATAATTATGACACTTCATACCAGTTGAGTAAGAATACCTGCTTAAATTCTCCATTTTCATTTCCTTTCTTCCTCATTTTTTCTTGTACCTTAATAGTATTTTGTATAGCATTACGTAGTGGGATCTGCAGTGACTGCTTTGCTTGTGTGTTAATTCTAAAGAATGATGGCCAGTCGGGATTTTTAAAGTTTATAAGCAGGAATATCCTTGGAAATCACTACCGCTGTAAACAGTATGCTGTACATACTAGAGCTAGGACAGGTAGGTGAAAACATACTGTGGTTTTAATTTTCCTAATGAACACGGTATTTTCCGCAATCTCGTAAAGAATCAGTGTAAATTAGTTTCCTAAAAGAATGACGTTTTGCAGCTAATCAGAGCACTTGGTTACCACACAATTATTTCCTAAATGGAAAAAATGCACATTAGCATGAATATTCAAATAAGACTCTAAACCATTAAAGGCCCATTTGTTCTACAAATAGAACTGTAGTGACTTTTTAATAATTTCTTCCTGAAAAGCAGTTTTCTACAGATGTGAGAGGCCAGAACTGATATACTTACTCTAAGAAAAGGGGAGGTATCTGTTGTCTTGAAGGAGAGCAACTAAGCAGATGTAGGAGATCAATCTCTTTTTCTGCCTGGATTTCCAGGATTGCTGTTCTTTACCATTTTCAAAAGAATAATCAAATTCCCAAATGAACTTGAATAAAATTGCTTGTTCTTTTGAGTTTGATGGACTAGTTATTTTTAGTCAGGTTTAGTCACTAGAAGCAAGGTTTTTTTTTTTAGGGAGAGTTTGCACAGATCCTTAAGGATTTTTATAACACTTCAGAAGCACAGGAAAAACACTCTACAGCACTTCTGATGCTTTCAAAGTATTTTAAATGCTTTAATGAAAAACTCCATAAAATCTTACCAAGAAATAATGTTAAATGCGTAAGAATATTAACACTTGTATTTTAGCCCAGTTACTGAAATAATTTTTTTTTTTTTGCTATTATATCCAAAATCTGGTACTTCACTTTAATACACTACAAAATAGTTTAGCTGATTTTTATTGTATTTCAGTAGCTATCAATTTTGGCATATATAAGAAAAAAAACCTTTTTTTTTTTTTCTTTCTTTCTTTTATTTTCCAATAAAGCTTTTAATGGCTAATGATATTCCTAATAGTTTTTTTCATCTTTTGTAGAAAGTTTATTCCCCTTAGTAGCAGGACACAGAAAGACAGTGAAGTAGTATATAATGGATTAAGTAACTTTATATATACGAGAGACTCTCCCTCACACTACTAACATGCTCAGCCTACCCTATGTGTAACTTGCACCAAGTCTAAGAGATCAGGTCACAAAGAAGCTGATCTCACATCTGGAAACATTCCCAGTGAAGCAAATGCCTTCATTTTTCTCCATAGTAAACTCAAAGAAGGAAAAAAAGAATGGGTGCACCATGGATTTGTGAGAAAGACTGTGCTTAGTGTAACTGATGGATAATCTGATCCATTTTCAGCCTTATTTTTCCTCTATCTAAAAATTGAAACCCAAGCCCTTGATTCCTGCATACTGCTTAGGAAGGAGCAGAACTTTTTTGGTGTATGTGTATACATGTATGTACATATATCTGTATACCTGTGTACTTGAATACATAAACACACGTTTAAACAGAAGAAAGAGAGGGGCACAGGTCAGCATGTTCAGAGTAGTTCATAATATTTGACCCTGGAAAAGTGATCCATTTGCATTGATAACTTGCACATCAAACAGTGTTTGTAAGCAGCCTAATGCTATAGGAGCGGGCATTTCTAAACCATGACTCTAGCAAATAAACATTGCACAGATTTCTGTTACACCCTGCCCCGCAAGTTTTCCTTCTTATTTCCTTCTTACTTTTTTCACTGACGAAATTTACACACAGAAGCTTAAGCACCAAAACCTGAGGTTTGCTCTTTCTTCCACATAGGCAGGCTGAAAGTGCATGTTTTTCTCCTTAGATGGCTTTTATGACTTGGAAAATGGATATTGCAATCTCAGTATGCAATTGATGCATGGTGCACAGATGCAGTGCCTTGGAAAACATTTGCATTCACTATCATGATGTTTTCCTAATTAGATGCCTCTGAACACAGATCTATTTCCAGCATGGTTTTTACGTCGAACTGCACAACAAATTCAGTTCAACTGGCAGTTTAGCTTACCCAAATGCCATCAACAGAACTTAGCTGAAATAAATTAAAGAGGCAGTAATGTGCTCGTAGCGTTAACATTAGCATTTCATGGCCTTTAGCTAGCTCAGGCAATAAACAAACTTGAATTGTGAAAAGTTTCCTGCTTATGCGGACAGAAGGGTGTCTGATGGCTGAAGGCTGATTGCCGCTTCTCATCAGACACCATCACTTGCCTTTTCTGACTGGCTTTTGAGAACCTTAACCGCGGCCATAAAGTATCTTGCTCTCCAATAGAGGGTTAAAGGGGGGAAGAAGAACAAAGGAGGGTAAAATGGGGGATGGACGTCAAAGAAAACTTGCTTTGAATGAACTGATGGAAGGAGTAGCTTGATAGCTGGGATGCAGCGTCTCTTCCCCTTAGGTTGCTGATTGAAGTGATGGAGGTTTGCTGACTGAAAACTTGCCGGTGCGGATCATGATTAAAGGTTTTCCCTCCGGTTGTCCTTCAACAAACAGCTCATGTGAAACACAGGCTGTAGGGAGAGCGAGACAGCCTCTGTTAGGATTTCTGGTGAAATTCAGAAGAGGTACCTATGTTTTTTCATATCATCCTACTCTTTCTACCACCGCTGGAAGCAAAAATGCTTTTAAGTACCTGGAGCTGCATATATAAAATACAGCTGAAGTATGATTTTAACCACTGCCTCAAGCTGGTTTCCTAGAGCCACAGACAGGCAGGGACGTAAGTGGTTACACTTTCAGAAGTGCCGAGCACCCAGCAGCCCTCCCCACGGAAGACTATTTGGTACTGATTGAAAGTGGCTCCTCTAGACACAATCCATCACAGTGAGAAACTTGATTTCACCCAGCTATTAATGCCGTGACTTTATTGAGTGATGGCACAGGAAGGAAAGGGACAGTGCAGAGCTGGCAGCAGGCACAGAAGTGATGGGGGAGCTGCTCTGGTAGGACAAAATGGTGCCAAAAGCTGAGCTGAGATGGGGTCTGATGAGGGAAGAGAGGAAGGGAAAAAAGAAAAATCTCACCTTTCTGGAAGTCAAAACTGTGTTGAATTGCTGTCATTTTGTGTCAAATTATGTCTTCTGGGGTTTTTTTGAGGAACATAGATTGCTTCAAGTATTGGGACTAAAGAAGTATTGTAGCAGGATAAAAGCTCAAAATGGAGTTATTTCAACAGGTGAACTATATGCTCCCTCACCAATCGTGTATTGGAGCCCCACACTAGGGGTAATGAAGGAAGGGAGCTGGTTTCTGCTCTGGTTGAAGCAGATTTCCTGCCCCAGATTTGATTTCAGACGATAGGGAGTAAGTTTGCCTCTGACAAGAAATCCTCTACTGGAAGGGAGCAGGTTGTCAGGGGTCACGGGGTTTATGGCTCTCTATAGCCTGTGGGTAGCACATTTGACAAAATAAAAATTGTCCAAGGTGGGAAACCACTTCTAGTCAACAGAAGTTCCTCAAAAGAAAAAAAAAAAGACGCTTAAAAATCTGAATTTTTCCCAGGAGCACTATATGGAGTGACTACATCTACCTTGCTTTAAAGGACCACACTTTATTTTATTCATGTACCAAGGGGAAGACCAAATCAACCACAAACTGCCTGCTGCAACGGTTCAGCCTATACTATATGCCAAGAGCTGGGCTTTCATCCGTGGCGTCATCCTTCTAGTGGGCTCCTCAGCAAAGGTCCAGCCCAGAGCTTTGCAGAATGCCACCCAGGCTCCACCACCTCGAAGAGCAGAGACCAAGCTGCTGGGACCTCTGCTGGGCCCTGCTGAGCCCGTAGCTGATGGAGGCCTTGAACCAGCCAGAGAGGGGCAGAGACCTGGGACTACCCAGGGAGTGATGGTGAAAGCTTTCCCCTGCTGCTACCACCTCCTGAGTGGCTGAGCTGGCTGCCACATGCTGCTTCATTTCCCCCAAATCATGTCATTGCTTGAGAGCAAATACTAAGATGTCATCACAAAAAGTTTACACATGTGCACCTTACTACCAAAGGCTCTTCAGTTTTCCATGTCATTTATATAAATGCGTCTTCAGCCACCTCAAGAACTGCAACTCCAAAGCAAAAATTTTAGTTCTCTTCCAGAAGATTGCAGTTTACTTTCTTAGACACATGCTAGCTCTATCCTGGCAGGCTAGGCTAGGATTGCTCTGGTATTTTACTGTAGCTTAGTGTTTGATGATCAGTTTATTCCATGAATTTTTTTCAGGCAATAAATACTAGCTGTATGTGGCAAAGCATCTGGAGCCGTTTGTTAGTCCAACACACAAGGGAAGCAGAATAGTCAGCACAACCATGGTCTAATTTTGAAGCTAGGATTTATTTACATCAGCTGGTCAAACTACATCCTTTCATGCACTGTGACTATAAAAGTAACTGCCGTGGTAATGGTCCATCAATAAGGCAAATTGCACCTCCAAAAAGAAGAAAAGGCAATGCACTTTCTGCAATGAGTACGTGGACAATTTTGCATGGCAGAGGAGAGAATAGCCGTGAGATTTAGTACAGCTTCAGCTGAAGCCATTTCCAGTTCTTTGGCATGGTACTGAACCATAGGGGCTAATTGCAAGGCAGCCTGCAGAGCAGTTCATCAGTATAGATCTAGCAAAGCTTGTGAGAACAACAATCTAAACCCCATTTTTGTTGCTTAGAAATGTGGGAGTACAGAAGGCAATATGACTGCTGTAGCACAAAAATATAGTAGTCCATGCTTGCTCTCATCAGTGATTAGACAATGGCAAAAGGTTGTTTTCCAAGACTTTTCATGTGTTAAAAAGATAGACCTTGATAGCAAGTACATTTCGTGCACTATCAGCAACATATTAGCTCCTTTTTCAGCTGAGGAAGTAAGCAAAGACTTGTGGAAAAGGATGGAACTTGTTTTTCTGATGACTCAAGCTAAAGCAATATCAAAATGTTTCTAAAGTTTGTCTTTTGGTATACAATTAGTTGAAAGGGGAACAGGTCTGCATAAATATTTTCAAGATTGAAGTGAATTGTTAGCAGTGTTCATAAATATAATCAGTATACTACCATAAAACTGTCTGTACTTGGACAACATATCATGATGTGCAGCTGGTAACACTAAAGTTAACTTTGGAAGAAACTGCTCTGCCTTCAAAGTAATAGGAAAAGGAATTACTGAATGTTAATTTAGCTCATACACGGCAGAAAGAGCAAAGTGTGCTCCCTCTAAGACATCAGTTTAATTTTAAAGCTTATAGGACAGGAGGCTTCCATCACATTTCCCTCTCTGCCAGCAGACTGTTCATGTCAGCCTTGACAAACGGGAGTTTTTGAGGCAGAGAGTACTCAGCTCTGCACACAAAAGCACAAAGAAACATAAATGTTCTGCAGATATAACAAATTACTTTTTCATATTATTTTATATTTGCTAAGTTGTAATTCTTAAGCCTCTTAAAGATGGTGAAAATGTAGATGGGTGAATGCTGCTTTTTTAATACTAGAAACTATGACAATCTTAAAATTAGAACAATCTCATCCTGTATGTGCTGAAGTTTGACATAATACATTAGCTGAAGGTTAAATTACAACAAAGAACAGATGACAGATTACTTGTTCATAAGAGTAACTCTTCTCTAACAAAAAATATGCAAAATTATTTAATTCACTGCCTCACATTTGTTCTCAAATAGCTGAATTCACATTCTGATTTCTGAGAGGAAAATTTTTATTCACTTTCTGAAGGAAGGAAAAAGGTGACTTTGAAAACTGTAGACGTGGGCAAAAGGGGGAAACTTCTGATTGATTTATGTTTGTACCATGATGTGTGAACTGAAATATTAAGTAAAGCATGTATGTATGTTGGGGAGGGCGTGAGGAACCCTGCATTAGAGGAGGTCAGGTTCTATTTTCAAGCATCTTAATTTTTTAGAATTCTAGCTTTCTCTCACACTTAATAATTATGGCATTTGCTGTGTAAATTCCTAACTCAAATATATCAGCAGAAAGACAACCTTGCCAGATTGCAGAAATATGTTAAATATTAAAACCCTTAAGGCTTAGGCTTCACTCACACATGCAAAGAAGTTTCAAGAAACGATTATGAAATACTTATGCATTACAGTTACACTGAACTTACATAATATCTTAAACAGGAAAGTAAAAGTTTATAATAACTGAATTTTATGTCACAGCCATAGGAAAAATTAGAAAAAAAAAATCCTGGGATGCTAAGGGAAACATGCTTCTCTAAAGGATCCTCTACTTTTCATGTTGTCCCTTATTTTCACCCAAGAAAGGCAGTACCTCTCTTACCAAAGATCTCTGTCACTCACTTCTCCTTAGCCAGATGGCAGGGCAAACAGATCAGCCACCAGTTCCTCCAGCTATTCCTCTCCAGGAATTCAATTAGAGAAAACGACTGCTTGGTGAATATACTTCCCATTAGCTTCCCCTGGACCTTGAACTAAGCTTCATTTGTAAAGCAGAAATAACCCTCTCAGGAGGGTTCTCCAAAGAGTAATTTCTTTTAAAGGTCATGCACGCACTTTTGAAAGAACTGAACACCTGCTTATGAGGAATTATTAGAGCTCTTACGTGAAATGCAGATTTTGTATGCATCAAAATATCGAATCTAAATTCTTTTGTCTTCCAGAACTTTTAAAATGTACATGTACCCACATGGGCAATTCATATAGCTAAACACGACAGTTGGATGCACTGGCCAGAAACTTACCTCATATCTAAATATCTCACATCTAGCATCTTTTTAAATTGATCGTTTGTCCACAGAAGAGAGCTGAAAATAACCTGTTCTCTGACTGACAGTTGAGTTAATGAACTTAACTAGATAATCCTGTAAGGTCTGAAGTTAAATACCATAGCTAAGAAAAGGTATTACCCTTGTTTTTCTCCTCACTCTGACTTCACTAAGTGTAACAGTTCCAAGACAAAAGACAAGGGTTATAGCCCAGTGTCCAGAAATCCCAACTACTTAAATTGTTCCATTACTGAAGTACAAAGACAATCATCCATCAATATGTCAACAAAGTTTTAAAAGGTGGCTCTTCATTTTTTCCAGGAGAAATAGTGTTTTCTACATGACTCTGGAAACTAGGCTAAAAAAAACAGAAAAAAAAAAGAAAGAAAGAAAAAAAAAGAACTTTTAACCCGAGACTGAGACTTGCTTCTTATTTTAGCAATGCAGCTGTTACCAAGGCAGGTAGCAGAGATGCAGTACACTTTTCTAAAACTTCAGCTGAACGCAGACCTTCTCTTGTTTCACTAAGTGGGAAAATAATACAGTTATTTTGCTGAATAGGGTATTTAGAAAGAAATGTCTCTTAGATCAATTAATTTGGTTGATTGCATGTAGTTTAGAAACAGATTTCTCTAAAGTATTTGGTTCTGGTTAATCAGAGAAGCACAGTGTCAGGCTGTAGGAATGAGCTTTCTTTCCTTCTTTCTTTTTGATTTAGAGGAAAAAAGCTTCTGTAAAAATCATCGATTTCTCACCAACTATTTCCAACTGATTTTTGAATGTAGAATGAAAATCCCTAAACTGCTATGAAGTCATAAATATCCTGGGTTATATAATAACAGCCTCATATATAATAACGTCCTCATTAAAAGTGATGTCTTCAGCATCATTTACTAATTTCTCATTTTTTCCAAGTTTGGTGGAAACTAGTTTGCAAGTAGTCCACCTCCAATGCCTGACCTCTGCTGTTGAGGGATAATTTATTAGATGTGTTTCCAAGTCTCCATTAACTGTGACTTTCCAGTCTATTAACTATTTACATCTGGTATCACATAAGCATTTCTAACATAAGCACTGCTGTAGTGAATGTAGATGCTATATAAATAATGAAGGAGTAATGGATTGGATCAACTCCATCTGGAAACAGGATAAACTCCTCTATCCCAGGCAGGAGCTTTTTCCATAGTACCAAACCTAGGTGAGTTTCTTGCTGGAGAAAGAGCCTGGATACTTTCAAGGCTGTGTTGGAAGGCGCCTCGCCGCAGCCACTGAAGCCTGCAGCAGGACCTAAATAGGCAACGGGTCAGCTTGGTTTGCTACCCAGAAAGGGGAATTTCAATGCTAGGAAGGGGTCCTGTTCCTCCAGAGCACAGCTTTAATGCTGGACTCTACCGAGCAGATGTGTCCCACGTAACTGCAGAAGCTGAGAAGGACGCGTTCCCTCGTTGAGCTGAGCCATTTCTAACACAGCAGAGACGGCAGCAAGGAGCTCACAGGAGCACGTTCACAGGCACAAAGATTACCAGGCTGCTATACTCTTCCCCTGACGAATGCAGACATCTGATATTCATCTTGTACTTTGCAGTCCCAGAAAGATGTCTGTAGTAGTTGTACCTCAGCCATACTATTGCGCTTGCCGGGAATTACAGGCACCACTGCTCTGAGCTTTCAAGACAGAGCAGGTTTGAGATCAATTCAAACAGTAGTGAGGAAAATACCTGTTCCATAATATTGGTTCTTTCTCAAAACTCTCCTTGCAAGCAAATCTTGCACAACTGCTAATAGATGCAGATATATAACAAGACAGAATTTGTTTGTTTTTATTTTTCATGCAACAGACATATCAAAAAACAATCAGATGTCACTGCAGCTATGTTTATAAATGGCTGGCTAATAACTGGAAGCTGGTGCAAATTAAGTCAGATTTATTTTGCTTTAGGTGAGAGCTTGTTAATAACAGTGAAATACACTATGAAGAGAGGCACTGCTAAACCTCCCTGCTTGGCAGAAACCTCATCCATCAAGGAATTGCTGCAGCTGAATATAGCACATTTACACAGCCTGTGAAAGATTTGCAAAAGCACCCAGGAGATTAAAGTGCATAAGTGCCAATGACTTTAAATGGCACTTGCTTTTGCAAATTTCATCCTCTGAGACTTCAGTAGACTTAATAACGCACGAAAATACAATCTGAAGTGCAATCCAGCTTTACATAAGCTCGGCAAGTCTTGCTTTTGTTTTAATTTGACTGATGTTGTAAGGAGAAAACAAAAATGACTGCTTCTTCAGAAATTATCAGACCGAAAAGTAGTCTTTATAATAATACTTAACTCCTAGGCTCACTAATGCAAGTGTTCCTAAATGCCAACAGATAAGATGTTTTTCAGTGGAAATCAACAGGTTAGTTTGGCAGAGACAAGCAAAGGGAATTAACTGGCCTTGACTAATCATCTCACCTAAAGAATACCACTGCTGACAGAGCACATGAAAATGGTTTTACAAGAGGGAATAACATAGCCTAAAGTGCGCAAACAAAGGTAACCTTTCAAAGCTGATTTGCACCAGAGGCCTCGGCCTATTGTCTGAAAATAATAATGTTGACTCCAGCAACCCAATCAAGCCTTTTCTCAGTGTATCAACAGAAAAGCTATTCATCTGGGAATGTTTTAGCAAAAAGCAGCATGAAAATCAAGAGAGTGAAATTTGGTTGCTAGGACAAAGAAAAAGCAACACAAGTGCATGCCTGTTCATGCCACATTAGCTAAGGCACTCCCTGAAAGATTCGCAGCAGCTAAGAAATCAACTTTCTGTGGAAATTTGTCTTCCTTGGCCATGTGGTTTTGCGTTCCTGAGATACAAAACATTTTTCAGTGGTGTTTTGCAAGTCTTAGATCCATCAACTACATATTGTCAGGTATTTCCAAGGCAGAGAGTTAGAAGGACACTCCGGAACTGGCAAGCAGGCTGCTGCTCTGCAGCGATGTGAATCCCAAAGGGCACTGGGTGACGTCTTCAGGGTTTTCTGAGGAATATCCTTTTGAATGAAGCAGTGGCTTCCCCCCCCACACACACACACTTTGCGACCTGTTTTGTCATCACTTAGGTCTTGTTGTGTGGGAACACAATACCCCTCACCCAAGCTGCCCCCGGGTTGCCCACCCGTGCCTGCTGGCATGCTGCATCCACCAGCAAGAGCAGGCTGTGGGGAGGTTTTGTTTTAAGACACTCTCAGACAGACATGGAGTGATAAATTTTGAGGCGATAACTTTCAGTACCAGCAGTGGGGAAGCACATCCAAGAGTTTTATCTCACCTTTATGCAGCACATCCTCACTCGTGCTGCAGTCCTGCAGCCCAGCCCCCTGCTCCACGCTGCCGGGCTGCTTGCGCAGCGAGGTGGCACGCAACGCGAACAAAATTCAAGGGCAGAAACAAAGTGTAAGTCACGCTGGTGCACCCAGGGCTGTTCTCCGGTGCCTGCTTTCCTGCGTGGCAGCTGCACATCACTGGTGTGCATTCGAGCCAGAACTCTGACCGCATTGGCACTGAACGAATGCCGTGCAGATGAAAAAGGGATATTTATCATTTTGTGTTTGCTTCCTCAGAGGAGAATTGTCTGATTCTATGCAGGCAAAAAATGTCATCAAGAGAATTCACTTTCTCACTGGATACTTTCAGGATTTCCTTTACTCTTTTTACTTTTACTCTCTCACTTTTTTCTTTGTTGCTAGTCCTCACCTGGAAGCTTTGGCAGCTATAAACTATAAATACTATTGAAAATTTCTTATTTAAGTTAGCCTTATTGACTACAAAGCTTGCAGGATTACAATTTCAATGTGCAGCACAGAATCAAGATAATGGACTTTAAATTCAGATGATGGGCATAAACTCACGTAGGTATGTAAGAATGGAGCAAACATAGGTAGCTCTCTAATGCGAAGAAAAACTTACATTAATGGAAAGTGCTGCTTAAACTATGAAATCACCATTTACTTCTTTTGTATAAAAGTATATAGAATATGATGAATAATGGATGCTTTTCCCTTGTGTGCATCCACACAGCAATACTAAAAAAAAGCAGAAATAGAGGAGCTAATCATGCATCTTTTTGCTATGCAGCAGACATCAATAAACTGGAGTTTGTGTTCCATTCTATTAAAATCCCAATGTCCCAGGCAGTAACCTGTCTTTCAATAAACACAGGTCTAATGTCCATTGAAATGTGAGCTAATGCTGAGTGGAAAATGACTTCTGTATTCACCTACTTCCAAATTGCATTTTATCCATTTTAATTTACCAAATAAAAAAGAATTGATTGCCTTAACTTACCCTTTGTAAAGAAAAAGCCTCTATGATCAGGGGAATGTTGGTGGCAGAAGAATTCTAGTGGAATAAAATTGTTTTCCCTCTGAACAATGATTTTAATTTCTCCAAATACGATGTCTCCCAATTCACTTTTTAAACCTAGATCCAAGAGATGTTTCGGGCGTTCTCCAGAGACTGTAGGTACCATATGTGAGGGCGAAGTCTAGAGGGCAAACTACAGGATGACTGATCAAATACCGAGATTTTTATTTTTAACTCTAAGACAGAATTTACACAGCACAGCTGTGATCCTCAAATGCCTGCCAGTTGCCTTGCATAACTTGAACACATTGCAATGCCTCAGCGCATGCAATGTTGCCCAGGTATCCCCTAAAGACAAGGCTATACTGTTTAGTTTTATATAACTGAACGGGAAATATCTAAGTAATTCATTATATCAGCAAAAGAGTGGGAAATGAAGTGCTCCAGCTCTTCAATATTAGGCAATCACCTCCCCTCCCTGCCACGGTTCCCCCTCCACCCACCCTTCCCGCTGTAATTCTCCACCCACACCCTATGCCTCGTCCTTAATGCACTGTCATTACGTATGTCCCCTTCGCCTTTCCCATAACCCTTGCCTTTCCGCTGCAGCAATCACCTTCACTCACCCCTGCTCCCACGCTTTGCTGCCATCTCCCACCAGCGTGTCTGCTTTGTCCTCCTCCCCGGTTGCTGGGGCCCAACAAGCGATGCCCGATGCTGGGACCGCTCTGGGCTTCAGGGGAGTGTGTTGACTCCACAGCCCTGTGGCTGCTCAACTAAAAGGTCTAGTGTGGGGCTTATTTTTGGCCTGCCTGGTGTTTTGGCAATGAGGCTTGCCTGTTCAGGTCAGCCAGCTGCCCAGCCAGGCAGGCAGATGTGCGCTCCCATCAGCTAACGAATTACCCTGCAAGCTAGCCCCAACTCAAGGCTGTGCAGGACCAGGCTGAGTTTTGCCTAAATATCTGATAGTCAGAAACAACAAACAAACAAACAAAACAGTCCTATAAAAAGGGACTCGCATACCCCCATGTGATATTAAAGTGGGGACCAGACACATTTCCCATGTCTGGCTTGCGGGCAGCACTGCATCACCTGTGCAGAAATGGGGAAAATGGGACAGCACCAGCCCTGGGCAGGGGCACAGCAAAGCAGGGACGCGACCAGCAAGGTCCCTGCTGCCCAGAGCAGCCAATTTGCTGCCACCAAAACAACTGAGTTTGGCCACACCAGGAGAAGGATCATAGGTATGCCCACGCCACACAAAGAAATCTGTCACTGTGGCTTGTGTGTGTGATCTGAACTATTTTAATGCGTTCAGGAGAGATGCCAGTCTTCTCCAGGTGTGTCATTTTTCCCCTTGCTGTAGTTATTGTTGTTCTTGTTATTCATCATTGCTACCATCTTGTCATTATTTTTTTTTATATCTTTCACTATATTAAATGTGGACTTGGCTCCCAAGAAGAAATGACAATGGTTAAAGAAAAAGTGATATCATTTTCCTAAAAGCTGCAAACTAAGTACAGAAAGTCACTATACTTTGTGTACTTAACGAGGCCATCATATCATGCCCTCATGCACCCTCCCTCTGTCACATTAGTCCTGAAGACTTCAGTGGGAATATTTATGGTGGAAACTACTACTGAATGTGAGTAATAGTATCAGTTTGGCCTTTGTGAAAGACCATTAAATCACAACACACTGAGAAGGGGCAAGACTCCTCAGGCTTATTTCAAGAGCTATTTTTAGCTGTGGATATTCAGGCTTTTCTTATCAAATAATTAGTCATCACAAGTAAAGGCAAGATAACTTTTGAGAATAAAATAGGAATTCATTGAAGCCTTTTCTGAGCTTCCAAAAAATGTTGATTTAGAGATCATTGAAGCCTCTGCACCTGACTGTAATAATTTAGTAATAGGAAAGGGAAAAGCACAAAAAAAATCTGAACCAATTACAATTCCTGCCCTGACTTGAAGGCCAAAGAACTGCAGATAAAGACATCTACCTGGATTTCTGTATCATCCTGGTATTGCAGAGGTGCAGTGGGACTATAAAATTAAGAAAGGTGTTTTACAGCCAATATAGTGTCTTGTAGAAAAGAACGGGAAAATCCTGACTAGACAGAGAGAACGCAGAGAGGCTCCATATCCACAGGAAATGATGTTCTGACAATAAGCCAACAAAATAATACTGTTACAAAAAAATGCCAAAAGCCATGTAAAAGTGTGGTAAGGGGATCATCAGTTGTAAAATAGTCAAGATAATTATGCTGCTGTGCTTGGCACTGGTTATGTTTCATTTGGAAGGCTGCATTTCATTTCAGGCACACAGATAAATTGGCAGAGTTCAAAGAATAACAAAAAATGATGAAAAGGGTTGGAAAAGGAAACCTATGAGATAAGGTTAGGGAAACTGGGTGTAGCTGGTCTAGAACAAATTAATCTAAATGGCAGAAGGGAGGATTTAGGTTAAGTACAAACCAACCTTTACAGCTTTAAGAAAAGTTCAGTCATGGTACAAGCTGCCAAGGAAGGTTTTAGCCTCACCATCACTAGAGATACTAAAAGGCAGGAGACCATCTGTCAGGGAGAGTTTAGGGATTAAAAAAAAGGAAAAAAAAAAAAACAAACCAAAAAAAGCACTGCCACAATTGAAGAGTTGAGCTAAATAACCCATTTGTGGCTAGCCTTTAATAGACTAGAAGTGGCATGGCTTCTTTTTTTAGGGTGAGCTCCTAGATCTTTTCACTGTGAAGATTGATCCCCACAATTCTCTAGGAGGCTACCAGTCTGAGGAGTGTTTGGAAAAAAGTTTCATTTATAACTCTGTACCTTCAGCAAGCCACAGGTTGGTTTTGGCTTGCCTTTCTGTGTTTAACTTGATAGAACCCACATGGTTTGCCATTTTCCTCATCTGGGCATTCTTGTGCTCTCTGATGGTGTTTCTTTACTTCTAATAGTCTCCTTTGCTGTTTACTTCTACAGGTTATTTTATGGTCCAGGCAACGATGTGAACAAAGGATTTCTAAGGCAATTGTTCTGATCATTCAACTGTAGGTTATTCTCTTTTGGGACAATCTGACAGTAATTTGGAGCAGAAGCAGTATGGATGTGTCTGGGGAGAGTGTGGGTGTATATGATGGGAGTTATAACCCTGTTTCCTGCAAAATCTACTGCTCTGAATAATCTTTCATGTTACCTATGGGAACTTTTGGTGTATCAGCACAGATAGCCACCTAATTTAAATTTTGCTTTCCATGACTTGGTTACTCCCAGCTAGGTAGTGCCAGTTAACTACAAAGTTCAGTGAGTGTGTGGAAGTTAAAAGACCCATATAATACCTGGAATGTTTAAGTGTCCTCTTTCGCCCATCTTAGAAGTTCCTCGTTGAATCAAACTCGTTTTCCTCACCTTAGCAATATCCAGATAGGTCTTTGAAAAGTATGAGTTAATGGTAAGAAAGGAAATTAAAAACTGCCACCTTGGATATGAACAAAGGATCAATGAAAAGCAAGACCCAGGAGCAAGAAAGCTCTCCTCTCCTGGGAACATGAACTGAATCTGTGATGCAAACACATTTTCATAAAAAGGAAATTGTCTGACAGGGGCAGCCACAATTAATCCAAATTTCATGCCAGTTCACTATTTCCTCATTATGTTTCACTGTCTATTAAGACTGTATTTGTAAGATGCACTCTGAACTTCACATTAAAGAATAGCGCTGCTACTGAAAGAGCCATAATTCATTTACTAACAGCCCTTGTTGCTGTGCTTCAATAATGTAATCGTTTTCTCTGTGTCCCAACCATATGATTATTCCTGTTGTGTAGGAAATTTAAGTCCAAGGAATGTCAGATCAAATATAAAAGCCTAGTGCTTACCCATGGTTTTTATTCAATTAGGTAACCATTACAGAGCTCATGCTATTTCGAATGACATAATGCAGAATGCAAATGCAGTCCTTGATTACAGATATATGTTCATCTAAACAAAATGGCACCAACACAATCCAAACCCATTACAATTTTTAAATTATTATGCTAAGGCAATTATTATATGGTGAGCAGTCTCTGCGAAAGACAAGTGGGGAATCTGTGGCCTCCACAAACCACACTTTGAGCACAGCAGCAGTGTTGTTTGAGGTTTATTTGTGAAATTCCTAAATGCAGAGAAACAGTGCTGCTAAAATATGCTCCTAGAGTGAAAGCACTAAGCTGCAACTTGGAGAACTCTGACTTTGCAGGTGATGTGTGGGTAAGTCACACGTAGGGCTGGGACCTGACCCAGACACAGGTGCCTAAGGCAGGGTCTGGGCAGCATTTAGATGTTTATCCCCAAACTAAGATCTAAAAAGCCCTGTCCACTCCCACCCAGTCTTGCTGTGCTTATTAAGCATCTCACATGTCGTCTCTGCACGTGCCTTCTACATCGCCCACAGGCTCCATAAGGTTTCCTCTGCTCAACATCTGTGAGGGCTCCTCCTAACCAGCACAGTTCCAGAGCTCCTATCACCCATGATCAGGTTTGGGCCTCTCAACAAATTGTTGCCCAGCACCACAAGTGCCTTAACCTGCATAAGGCTGAGGACCTTCCCTTTGCAGTCCCCCAGCCTGCCCTTCAGGCACAGCTCTGCACCCCTTCAGTATTGCTGCTGTGGTGGGCTCTCATGGGAAGCAACTGCCACCAGCATGAGATCTTCCTTTCCCTCTATTCCTACCCTTTGGTTGTAGCCTTCTGTTTACAGGAGGGGACTAATGATATATGTGTCCTTTGCCCTGGTGATCAGAATACTCCTGTGGAAGGTGGGAGAGGAAGAAATGAATCCCTCTAGGCAGAGCTGGGAATTATACCTGAATCTCTCACACCTGATGGAGTCCCAACTGCAGGCTGTTCAAAGGCAGGCAGGCTGTCCCCACTCAGCACGCCTGCCTCCATCAGCCTGGAGGTGAGGCTCACGCTGCTGCCTTGGAGAACCACTGCAAACACCAGTCCTTCAGAAAACACTTCTGTCTCTGATTTCCCTAGAGACAAAGATGCCTACTGGAATCCCTAAATCTGCTGATGAAGCCAAGAGGGTGAGATTTTTTTACACTTCTCTGTGTGGTGTGTGTCCCACTTGCCCAATCTAAATAGCTCCTTTTTCTGAGTACAAGGTACTTGTGTTTAAACCTTTTCTGAACCTTCCTCACGCACTATATGGGCAGCAAATTCCTGATCAGGTCTGAAGTCAGGCAAGATCCTTACTTAGATCCAGCTTGAAACTGGTCTGTTACTGGTTTACAACAGGGAGAAAATAGAAATACTTCCCAATTTAAGAGACATTGTTGTGGCTACGTTTTGTTAATCAAAAACTGGGCTAAACAGTGATAAAGCAAGGGGCTCATATAAAGTTGAATACAGAACAGTGCAAATAGGGACAGGGAGTCTATGATTTACTCATCAAATACTGAAAATAATATGAAAAGAGGAGAGAGAGATGGCATAGAAACAGTTACTGATTATGTAGAGAGTGAAAAGCTGCATCAAAAAGAGGGTTTAGAGGGTCAGTTTCTATTTTTACAAATTAAAAAAAAACCCTTCCAAAGGTTTCTGGATTTGGGTTTTGTATTTTGTGTCTGATTTTTTTCTTCCCCCCATAACAGTCAATGTGGTCCAAGCTGGGTAATTCTGAACATTATCATGCTAAGAGGAAGGACAGGGACAATTTCCCCACTTAAGCCACTTTATTGGCATAATTGCAAGACAAAAATAAACTGCTCACTGCTTCCTACACCTCCTCCCCTCATGACAGCTTCTGTCTGCAAGTTTTTACTTTCAGCTCATTATGAGAAAGTAATTTTATTGCCACATTTGGCTGGCAGCTGGAATTCTCCAAATGAGGTAAGCAGGGCTGAGATGCATGCTCTCATCTCTCAGCAAAAACCTCGTAACATACGGTGCTCTTATGTCTCCAAGCTTTACGTGAAGAGGAGAACAGGCATCTGGGCTGAGTTCATTTGTAACGCTGTGGTTGCTGGATTAATATGAAAAGACAGATGAAGGCAGACACTTTAATTACTTCACCCTAACTTTTTATTACAACATCAAGTAAAATGGTGAGTTACAGAGGATAATGGGCGTGAAACATCTGGGATGAAGTCACACACAAGCTCAGGGTTTGTTATCTGCCAATGGGGTTTTAAATATTGATAACTTCTGTACATGCATCTTTATGTTACTTCTGATTTTCTTGATAAATCATTTCAGGATTACTTTGTTTTAAGCTCTGAGGTAGCTACTAAGACTGGGACCCCGCTTTTTTCTTCTGGAATTTTCTGAACTGGGACTGTATCGCCACAGCCGCCCGCTCTGTCTCTGGTGCGTCCATGTCTATGTCAAATTCCTCTTGAACCTTCTTCTGCCCATCTGCTCGAAGAAAACAAAACAAAACATGAACAGTTTTTTCAAGCAGTCATAATCACTGGACAGCACAGGTGAAAAAACCTGCCCCTCTCTCCTTCACAGACACAGCCGTGACAATGGGGCGCATATTCAGAAAAAAATCTGCGACCAGTTTCCGCAGACACAGCTGATCAAACCCCCCACCCCTTCCCAACGGCAGAGTCTGTGACAGCAGTTGGTAGCTAGGCACTGAGGAGTGACATCCAACTGGTGCTCAGCAGTCACCGAGTATCACCCTCACATCTGAGCAAGTCCCCTCCTGCCTGGGGGGCTAAGCGAGAGGCAGAGGGACCCTCCTGTGCCACCCTGTGGGTAGAAGTTACTCATATCCCCATGTTTACTCTAAAGCAATGGCACCTTAAAATATTTTAAAGTAAGGATTAAGACCCTGTTCCTATCACACCTCCTGCATTAAAGGAAGAGATAATACTTCCCAAGGCAAATTTCCATCCTTTTCACTTGTTTCCTGCCTCAACCCTTTCAACATATACCACTCTTCCCCTTTGAATCATTTATGTTTAACCTCTCTGCCACCGTGCTGCTTCCCTCACTTCTCTCCGGGCTCTGTTGTTGCCTTTCAGCCTCGATCCTTGGCTCTTTGCCTTCCTTTATTCCCAGTGCTCAGCTTTTCATTCAACTGCATTCAGCCTCCACATGGACAACCCAGCTGACTTTGCTGAATTTTGCTTCACCCACCTACGTGTTGAAAGTGCAGCCCTGGGAAAACTCCTGCCCTCATTGCGAAGATAACCCTAATCTGCCTGAACTAACAAAGTGAGAACACACATTCACTCCACTAACCTCATCATACCACTGAGTTTCTCTTCTCTATAACCTAGTTTGTTAAAACTGACTTATGTAATTGTTGTATCCCAGTCCTGCAGTGAACGTCATACCAGGAGTCTGCAGACAGCTCTACTTAAAACAGCTGTGGGAATTCACCCATTTTGAACCACTTTGCTTTGTATTCTTGAGATTAATACCTCCTGGATGCTCATCCTCAAGTACTGGTAATGCAGATCAAGGGAAACACTTTCAATGTATTATTAAAATGAAAAGAACTTATTCCCCATTCTCTCTCCTTCCCACTAGAAAGCAGGGGTGCCATTTCATGATTTTAGCACGAGTCTTGCAGTTTTTCTTGCCTTTACTTCTTGTTCTTATTTAGAACTCAATTTTTGTGTCCATTTCCCATGACCAGAATCCACTCTAAACTGGGCAAATATTTAAAGGGAAGGTTTTGGCATATTCCATACTGATTTTATTTTAACTACAATAACCAAATAAATGCACCTATGTTAACATAAAAGAAATGTTCACTTAATATTTTGTTTTACTTAGAAGAACATTTAAGAAGAAAGATGAAAATGTCAGAAGAAAGAGAAAGTCTGGAGAGGAAGAATAGCTTGAGAGCTTACCAAAACTCTGATTATGCAGTATAATGAAAAGTTAGGTTATCAAAACTAAAATTTTATGGAAGAAAATGAATCATACTAACATTACATCACACTTCCACAGCCATTAAATCCCAGAATCTGCACGGTTTGTATAACTATTCGAGCAACACAACCACCTTAAGTACAGAAATACACTTATTGCCTTATTTTTCATGGGGAAAGGGAGGTGAAGGTCAGAAAAGACTTCCTTATGCTCATAAGTTGTTGACATAGCGACGGAGAAAACCGAACTCTCCCGTTAAAGCCATGTTATATACTGAAATTTAGAGTGGCTTATTAAAGAAACAGAAATTTCTGTACCAGTTCCTAAACTAATAACTATAACACAACAACACTTTGTGAAAATTACCCTATTGCCAGATACCACCTTCTCCACATTGCTGTGTACACAGCAGACAAACAGAGATTATTTTTTAAATCAAATTTCAAAAGGAATTATCATTTTCACAGTGACTTAGTACCATTCTATTGGTATTTTGGGGCATCGATGTTGATTTGGTATTTAGGGCTTAAAGGGAACTAAGACAAGAAATCACAACATTGTATATGGAAACAAACCAAAAAAGAACTTTAAATCATCCTGTAAAAGACTACAAATAGTCAGTCAGAACATGTAAATATACTTTTCATTTGAAATTTTTGAGTGAAAAAAAAATGAATAGCCTGATCAGCTAGCTGTAACAGCAACCACTTTGTGATATCAGTAAGAAGAAAATAAAAACTGTTTTACTTCTCCATATGTCAGAATCTCTCCTCTGTTAATAGGGTCTTATTAACTTATTCTAAAGAGAAGAGTATCACTTAAGGCAAAATACACTTACTCCTTATGGAGAAATATTTTATCAAAATGTTTATACCAGTAATGTAATAAGCATTTAATCTGCTTTGAAACTGATGAGACTAGTCTTCTCATTGCTTCATTATTTTCATTTTTGTTGTAACATGCTGAATTTTAGGATCATCCCTAGCCATTTACTAGACACAGCTATCCATCTTAACAGGAGAAAACAAAAGTGGAGTTTATGCATCAATTTTAGCTTTTCAGTATATAAATTACTGTCCCTTGGAAACATCAATAGGGAAAACCAGATGGATGGATGAGCAGACACAATTGGTTTCATACCTCTCGATGAAATCTGGCTTCTACAACTCATTTCCTATTACAGCCAGGTCTTAGTAGTATGTTAACTTGCAGTAGTGACTCAGCAATCTTACGTTAAGATTTTATAGACTTAAGAAAATCCAACACTTAGTATAATTTTTCTCTAGAATTTCCAGGCCAGTTAATCTTTGCTTGATGTGAATCATCATCACTGCCTTGAAATCAATTGTACTACAAGAATCTACCATACCTGAAGATCTACAATAATTTACCATATTTAAGATCTACCTGACTTTCTTTTATTTTTTGACCCATTCTTGCTGAAACCAAAACCAAATCTCCTTATGAACTCTTTCTGTATTTCTCTTTTTCCCGTCACTAAGGAGAAATGGTAGGATGAGAAGTTTACAGCCATGATTTAGGCTTGTAGATTAAGAAATTAGAAGTGTTCAAAAGGGCCAAAAGATTTATATGGGTAATGAAGAAATTCACTGTTAGCTTACAGATGGTATAGAAATATATGTATGACTACACATATATGCATAATGTACATTATAAAACATGTATATCATCTATCTATAATGTATATGACATATCTGTGTTTCCTTTCTCCCTACGCCCATCTTTCTCTTTCTATATACATTTTTGGTATATCCGCATTTGAATATATAGAGAATATATATAGACATACACAGACATATTTGCCTAAAGAGTTCTAAGTCCTGCAAAGAGCTGGATGGGGTATTTCCTAGATTTTGGGAGTGGATTTTCTTGGGAGTTGTCCCCAAACCATCTTCTATTGATGACTGTCACAACACAGATACTTTAACAGATGGATTGTCAATCTGGACAGAGAATTAAGTGGTGTGCCTTCTTTGGCTTTGTCTATGCTAAGGGAAAAAGATTTTAGCTTTTATCTTGAGTTGCTTTACTAGAAGTAGCCTAATGATTTAAAATATATCACAACCCGCTAACTACACTGTTTTTGTCTTACTGGTTAGTTAGCGTTAAGAACATGAGTTCCAACCCCCCATGGCACGGGGGTTGGAACTAGGTGATCTTTAAGGTCCCTTCCAACCCACACCATTCTATGATTCTATGAATTAAGAATTGACCCACTCAATTACAGTGAAAACCCAGCCTGTGCTTGGGACCTGCACAGACTAGAGATGACCTCACTGCACCAATACGAGTGACTGAAAGCCTTTTTGCACCCTTCTGCTATATATGCACCTATGCTACACTAGCTTTTACTTGTCAGTAGTTGTTCATATATCTCAAACATGCAGGCTGCTAAGTTTGAATGCTGAAATTGTGAAATTTGTGCAGGGACCTGAAAGCAAGCCCATAGAAACATCCCTCTTTCATTCATTGTCTCCCACTCCTAGCTCTCCTTTCACAAGGGATCACTAGCTTGGAAGTGATCTGAAAATCCAGGAAATTTCTACTCTCAGCAGGCCAGAGCACAGATAAGCACTTGCACAGGCTTTACTCTTGGACTTGCTTTTTAATTCCTATTGGTGGGGGCCAACCATTCTGTCTGATAACAAGCCAGCTTTTTCTAAGCTACCTTTATGTAGCAATAAAGGTAGGTCTGGATTCTCTCCCCATCCTCAGTCACGTGCACACACTTTTGTTGGTATCTACACATTCTAGACTAGGTGCAGATTTCCTCCACGTGGATATCTGAGGATCCGTGGACTACCACAGGCTCACATAAGGAAACTAGGAAGAACAAGACTGTTGTCAGTAGACTTCAATTCACAAGCTACTTGTGATTTTGAGGGATTCAGAAATCAAAAACAGTTGATACACACTGGCCTGTACTTTACGCTTTCTGAGGGGATTTGGTTTCATTAGCACTATAAAAAATAAAACCCCTAACCTTTCTCACTACACTCAGATATTTCAAGGCTTTCCCTGAAAGATTTCTTCATACTTAGTCCAAATTCCCACTCCTAGATAGTGACTCCCACTTGTCTTCTGAACATGCCATGACAAGCCAGGGAGTCAGCACATGTCCCTGCTGGGTTGTGATCACCACCAACAGGGGAGGTGAACAGAACAATCCCACGCCAACAGTCATAGGTTGGCCATAACAACAGTCTGGTATCTGATGAGTTTTTCAAAATCCTGTGTTTAACGTGGACTGACTCTGGCCGTGTGTCAATTCAGGCAAATCTGAGTTGTAGTGGAACAAACTCCTTGGAGCACATCACCAACTGCTTGATGAGTCCCACCATCATAAGGAGCACCCCATGTCCCACCACCAATCTGGTGCCACAGACTGCTTTGCAGGACTAAAGACCCAGACAACTTGCAGTGTGCAGATTTTACTTCAGTATATGCAATAGTCATCCCAGCAGGAGAGCCTGAAACAGCATCTAATTAGCTGTTTTCCAAATCTAACATCCTGAAAGCTCATTTCACATCATTGCAATTGAAAAAGATCTATTTATTCCATTTCCAGATGAAACATTAGAATGCTGTCTCCGTAATCTGCTACAGTGCCTCATAATCCATTGCAAACACTGGATGGATAATGAAGCTGCCTGTAACAAGGAAAACAATCAGATCTTGCACACAAATCTACCCAGCAAACTCTCAAGAAATGTGGTGCAAGTGTAATTATTCACAAAAATGCCTTCAGCTATTTCCTTCATTTACTTTTCAACTATAAAGTAAAATGAATTATGACAACACTGGAAAAAGAAAACACTGCTTATTCCATATGAGCTAAAAGCCTAAAGCAGTCTTTTGTGACCCTTGAACACAGGCTATACAGACTAGTGTTCATGGAAGGGCAAAAGCTGGTGGGATGGACTTGGGGGAAAAGTGGACCCACTCTTTGCTCAGAATTTCTCCATCCTCCAGATGAAATAGAGATTACTTGTCACCTTCTGGAAAAACATTCAGCATGAAAAATTGCATGGGCTGGAGCCTCTAACTGGCATTTCACGTCTTAAGTGCTATCCTCCGCCCCTGCTCACCCAGCCCACATTCAACAGGAATTACGGGACTATACTTAAGATGGAATATACTCATAAAAATACTGCATTTTTCAGGGGCTAAACTGCAGCATTTGGAAAAAGACTAAATGAAGTGTGGGACAGAACCACAGTGCCCCATAACATGCCAGAAGTGGTATTTTGCCTAAGGCAGGATCATTACCTCCCACTGCTCAAAAGATCATTCAAGCTGTGACAATCTTTATGCTACTCTGATCCCAAGCTATTACACCAGTCTGTCCAATGAGGCAGAACAGTCCCTAATTAGAGAGGACCAAAATGGGCAGGAATCTCATGAATGTTGACATTCATGTGGAGCATTATCTTTACCTTTATGTGATGGAAAGAGTCATTTTATCTCACTAGACTCCACAAAGCGACCAGCCAGCTAGAGAAAATGTATGGGTGCTTATGTGTATGGAGGCCAGATTTAATTCTTTACAAGCACCAGTTTTGAAAGCCAAGAGTTAATGTGACCGTTCTTCCCCCTCTGTATTCAACTGAGGGGTGAGGAAGTGAAAGACAGGGTCTTATCTTCTTCTAGGGGACTCAATCTAGCCTTTTTCTTCTGTGCAAGATGAGGAAAAATAACACCATAACTGACCTTGTGGCTGAAGAAAGGAGACAGTCTACTTCTCAACAATAAAAACTCTCCAGTCAATTGCCGGGGCCACATTACCCAGCAGGCTGGCTCTGAGCCTTTGTTTTGGTCACCCTGCTGCTCCCCAGCAGACTCTCACTTCACAAGGCAGCTGAAAAGATGGCAATGTTAGGGGAGTGGACGTTGCCCAAGCCCAAGAGGAGAAAGGAAGATAGTATTAGCATGAAGAAGAGAGCCTTAATCTGATCTTGTCTCCTTTTATTTATTTCCTAGCCTTTTCTTTTGCTGAGTGAAATGCCAATTAGAGGCCTCTCTGAGATCATCAGCTCAGCAACTACAGTTTGTTGCTCTCTGTGGTATCGGGAACAAACATCTCCCAGAGCCTTGAGCATTGCACTGGTTTTGCAACCTCACTAGCTTAATGTATAAGGCTTGCAGCTGTGGTGTGGGGAGACAAGCTGCTGTGAGGACTTTGCCTCAGCAACCCTCCAGTGACAGGATGATCCAAAGAGAATTATTTATATGAGGAGCCTGTTATAGCACAGTGGGCTGATGAAAGCTCATTAGCACAGTACCTATGCATTTTGAGAGACAGACTCCATGATACTGCTGGTGTGATGCAATATTCCCATTGTCTAGAATGACCTTACTGCATCAGGATATTATTGGCCTTTCTGTTAGCTCTGTCTGCCTCCTGAGTTAGTGTCTAGGCACAAACCTCTCAGACATTACTTTTTTCACATGCATGTTCCTGATGTCACAACACAAAACTCTATGAAATTTTGGTCTAACTTTCCTAGACTGATGCAGTAATTTAAAGCCATTGGTTCTTGTGATATTACTGGTTAATCTCCAGTTTGGTGTTCATTTGCAAAAGACCTGAATCCCTGGCAGCCTTGTAATTAGTTGCTTTACCAACATGCTTAGCATTACGCTAATGCAGTATCAGGCCTCTGTGGAATTACCTCAGTGTGACAGTCTTGTGGCCCCATGACCTCAGCCACAAGAGGCACAATCCCTTCAGTCCTCTGAACAGCAGCCATGGGACTATGCAAGACAGAAATTCTGTCGTCTTCTTATCCACACCTGCGCAATGGGGTATTCACCATCTCACTGTCATATAGATAATCCAACTCAAATGTTAGCTACTTCATTTTTAAGGACAGACATTTTCTCTAATTAGCTTAGGAATAACACAATAATTTTTCTTCCTACTCATTAAAAATGCTGCAGGGTGAGGTACTCATTTTGTGACAAGGACTATATCACTATATTTGTTATTGTTTCTTCACTCCATAATGAACTCAGACATTTCAAGGGCCACCTTCCAAAGTCAAAGGCTGCCTATTCTCAGTGTCAGTAGGTAGGCACTCGACGGTGGGGGCGGTTACGGGTTTATACAAGGGTGTTCATTTTCCACAGTCAGTTATTTGAAGGTGGTAGGCAATGGAGAAGTGTAATGTCCACACAGTAACTACCTCTGAAACTGAAAAGCAAATCCTGGAGCTCAGCAGTCTCCTGTGACTTCAAAAGCACAGTGTGAAGGGAAATAAAGGTTACCATTAGTGATCAGATTAAATGTAACAGCTATTTTTATCTGAACCACACCAACTGGCCCCTTAATATCACTCAAAGCAAGCCAGAAAAGAATTAACATCTTTCAATTCAACTGTAAATTACAATTTGGTATAAAGAAGATGACTTTATTAGGCAACCAGAATCCTTTCTTCTTCAAATTGACCTTTACTTTTGTAATGCAGTGTTGTTATCTTGAATTTGAAAAATTAGTTTTGCTGTAGAAAATAGTGGTTGTTCTTTTATGATTTTAAAAATGTTATTTCAGCATGAGGCTTTTGAAGTGTCTGACTAATCTTTTTTTTCCTAGTTATAATAATGGTCGAGAGCAGCAATGCTATTTCTGACATAAGATAAACGAAGTAGCACAAGGTTATGTATATTGGGGAAACATAATGAAACAGAAAGGAATAGCAATAAAATTCAGTTTACAAAAATTGTATTTTCAACTAATTCATAGCCAACTACAGATGAATTGATTTTACTCAACAGTTAATACAGACACAAATACTGTTTTTCTTTAAATACTAATATTATTTAAGCAATCATTCCTCATCTTCAAAATAATTAACGTATCACAGAATTATAAAATGGCTTACAAATGCATAACCGATGCACAGATTGGTATGTAAGTGTTAATGGGGACCTACGAGGTATTCTGGAGGTATTCTGGGCATGAAACTAGAGGCTGTAATTCACATCCCCACATGAAGACCAAACTTTGTGGAAGTCTAAACTAGGAACACAGCAAATTAATATGGCCATCTTAGCTGTATAATCTCATCTCTTACTTGCTAAAGCTGCATATAAGGAGTGCTAGAGTGACTGGCAAATTCAATGGAAGCCTCTGAGAGGTAAAAAGAAGTGGTGTTGGGGATCAAGTGCTGGCACAGCCAGGTCCCTCTGTCACTACAGAATGATGCCCCACCAGAAGAGATAATACACTTAGCCCTAAGTCCTCTCCTCCAGGAGAAAGTACCATGATCCTCTTCACAAATTCAGTCCAAAGTTATGGGAGTCTCTTTCTGCAGCTGCATGCATGTGATCCCGAATCATAGAATGTTTTGGGTTGGAAGGGACCTTGAAGATCATCTAGTTCCAACCCTCCTGCCATGGGCAGGGACACCTTCCAGTAGATCCGGTTGCTCAAAGCCTCATCCAACCTGGCCTTGAACACTTCCAGGGATGGGGCATCAACAGCTTCTCCAGGCAACCTCTTCCAGTGTCTCACCACCCTCACAGTAAAGAATTTTTTCCTGATATCTAATCTAAATCTACCCTCTTTTAGTTTAAAGCCATTACCGCTTGTCCTATCATTACACTTCCTGTTAAAGAGTCCCTCCCCATCTTTCCTGTAAGCCCCCTTTACGTACTGGAAGGCCGCTATAAGATTTCCCCAGAGCCTTCTCTTCTCCAGGCTAAACAGCCTCAACTCTCTCAGCCTGTCCTCATAGGGAGGTGCTCCAGCCCTCTGATCATCTTCATGGCCCTCCTCTGGGCCTGCTCGAGCAGGTCCATGTCTTTCTTATGTTGGGGGCCCCAGAGCTGGATGCAGTACTCCAGGTGAGGTCTCACCAGAGCGGAGCAGAGGGGCAGAATCACCTCCCTCAACCTGCTGGTCACACTTCTTTTGGTGCAGCCCAGGATACAGTTGGCTTTCTGGGCTGCAAACGCACATTGCTGGGTCACGTTGAGCTTCTTGTCAACCAACACCCCAAGTCCTTCTCCTCAGCGCTGCTCTCAATCCACTCATCGCCCAGCCTGTATTTGTGCTTGGGATTGCCCCGACCCATGTGCAGGACCTTGCACTTGGCCTTGTTGAACTTCATGAGGTTTGCACGGGCCCACCTCTCAAGCCTGTCAAGGTCCCTCTGGATGGCATCCCTTCCCTCCAGCACGTCGACTGCACCACACAGCTTGGTGTCGTCGGCAAACTTGCTGAGGGTGCACTCAATCCCACTGTTTGTGTAGCTGACAAAGATGTTAAACAGCGCCGGTCCCAATACTGACCCCTGAGGAACGCCACTCATTGCTGGTCTCCACTTGGACATTGAGCCGTTGACCGCAACTCTTTGAGTGCAACCATCCAGCCAATTCCCTATCCACCGAGTGATCCATCTGTCAAATCCATGTCTCTCCAATTTAGAGACAAGGATGTTGTGCGGGACAGTGTCAAATGCTTTGCACAAGTCCAGGCAGATGACATCAGTTGCTCGTCCCTTATCCACCAAGGCTGTAACCCTGTTATAGAAGGCCACCAAATTTGTCAGGCACAATTTGCCCTTAGTGAAGCTATGTTGGCTGTCACCAATCACTTCCTTATTTTCCATGTGCCCTAGCATAGTTTCCAGGAGGATCCACTCCATGATCTTGCCAGGCACAGAGGTGAGACTGACTGGCCTGTAGTTTTCCAGGTCTTCCTTTTTTCCCCTTTTTAAAAACGGGTGTTACGTTTCCCCTTTTCCTGTCAATGGGAACTTCCCCATACTGCCACAACTTCTCAAATATGATGGAGTGTGGCTTAGCCACTCCATTGGCCAGCTCCCTCAGGACCCACAGATGCATTTCATCAGGTCCCATGGACTTGTGCACCTTCACGTTCCTTAGATGGTCTCAAATCTGATCTTCTCCTACAGTGGGCGGTTCTTCACTCTCGCAGTCCCTGCCTTTGCCTTCTGTGACTTGGGCGGTGCAGCTGGAGCACTTGCCAGTGAAGACTGAGGCAAAAAAGTCATCGAGTACCTCAGCCTTCTCCATGTCCCGGGTAAACAGGTCTCCCATTTCCTTCCAGAGGGGGCCCACGTTTTCCTCTAATCACCAACATACCTACAGAAGCTGTTCTTGCTGCCCTTGATGTCCCTGGCCAGATTTAATTCTATCAGGGCTTTGGCTTTCCTAACCTGATCCCTGGCTGCTTGCACAATTTCTTTGTATTCCTCCCAGGCTACCTGTCCTTGCTTCCACCCTCTGTAGGCTTCCTTTTTGTGTTTGAGTTTGACCAGGAGCTCCTTGTTCATCCACGCAGGCCTCCTGGCGTTTTTGCCTGACTTCCTCTTTGTTGGGATGCATCGCTCCTGAGCTTGGAGGAGGTGATCCTTGAATATTAACCAGCTTTCTTGGGCCCCTCTTCCCTCCAGGGCTGTATCCCATGGTACTCTACCAAGCAGATCCCTGAAGAGGCCAAAGTCTGCTCTCCTGAAGTCCAGGGTAGCGAGCTTGCTGTGTGGCCTCCTTGCTGTCATAAGGATCTTGAACTCCACCATTTCATGGTCATTGCAGCCAAGGCTGCCCTTGAGCTTCACATTCCCCACCAGCCCCTCCTTGTTGATGAGAACAAGGTCCAGCATAGCACCAATGTCCCAGCCAAGTTTTAAATGGGAATTGTTATGATGTTGTTTTAATTTCCTGTGCAATTTCCAGTTCTCACTTCCTCTGTAAACACTATGCCTTTAACCAGCTTTGCTGTTCGACTGTGTAAAGAGCTGCATTTCAGCAGCGCGTGAAGCAAGCCGCCCTCTTGACTCACTAGTCAACTGCTTGATTAATATGTGATCAGTTACTTTCCTATTATGGTAGCATTCAGGCACTCCAAGTCATAGCTGGGAACCCTAATGTGGTTACAAATGCAGAACAACAAATTCTCCCCCCTCTGCCGCCCCTCAGTAATATGACCTTTGCGAAAGTGTCTTCAGCAATAAAGTTTAAAATAACAACAGGAGAACTTCCTCAAGGCTACCTCCTAGGCTATGGCTACACTAGCACACTACCCAAGACCACGGTATGGCTCACGCACCATCCACAGCTTCTCTAGAGCATGTAATAGTCAGCGCAGCCACTGGCATGGCTGGGACTGTTCCAGCTAGACCTCTGCCAGGCACCGCCTGGCTACTGTGGCCACATAGCATGGCCAGGACCCTACCTTGCAGGCAGGGTGTATGAGAACACCCTGGGTTTTTGAGGGAAAGAGAGTTTAGCCCTATTGATTCAAGCCATGTTGCGCCACTTTGCATCAAAGTCAGAGAAGAGGCTCTAGTTCACTTTATTTTCTAATAGAGAAGTAGCCCCCAGCACTTCAAAACACTTTGTAGCTCCAGACTGCTAGGGAACTGACTCAAAATGAGTTGGCACTTGCTCTTAATTGTGTGATGACCAACAGTACCTGAGAGCCCTTGCAAAGAAAATGCGAGAGAGGTGTTAATCTTCCAATGTAGTACTGCCTCCCTTGTGTTGTATAATGGCTTCACTTTCCAGAAATGCTTCCCCACACTTCCCCTTTGCAGCTTATAAGAGTAGTTAGGGAATAAGCTCAGAGAAATGGCAGTGATCACAATATGCCACGCAGAAGTAGCAGAAAAGGGGGCTCAAATTCATGCACTGCCAAAGTGAGATGAGCTGGGGAAGACAGCATAGGTTACGGAGGAAAACCTGTCAATCAGAAAAAGGAGAGGAGTCAATCAATAGAACCGTGGTATGGAGTCAGAAAGTGTTTCTCTTCACACATAAAATGAAGAAAATGAAGAGCGAGATTTTGCTCGGCTCATCTTCCAAGTGGAAAATAAGGGCAGTTTCTAGACATCATTGTATACCGGCAGATCTCTGTTAGCAACTAATGAGAGCGCTATTTTAAGTTTTCACAGTAAATTTAATAAGAACTGTTACATGAGAGCTTGGAAAGCCACAGTGAGAAGATATTCTCCTCTTGTAAAATCCATCACCAGGTTTTAATTACAAAGTATTTAACCACACACTCAGCAGTGGACAGTATAAGGTATAGGAACTGAGCTTTGCCATTCAACATTACACCCTTAAGTAAAGGAGTCATTTCAGTATCTTCTATGCCTATGGTATCAAAAAATGCCTTGTAAATAAGATTATCTGTAAGAGGCATTTACTTTACTGCATAGATTAAATGCAAGAAACAAACAACTTATGTCTAAACACTGCAACTTTTATTTGCATGAACATGGGCACTGTTCTATGCTGGTAATAGGATAATTACTTTAGCACAATCCCACCATGAAAAAGCCACTGCTTTAATACAGGTATGTATCATGTTTTTTTAACATCTTGCACTACATGCCAGCTTGGGGGTGCTTGTGGAGGCAGTTGGGCCATTCGCAAAGTCTTGCAGGTAGAAGTGGAGCTTATAAGGTTAAAAATGCCCAAGAAAGCATCTGGAGTCCTTTGGAGACAGAATAAAATTGTCATGGGGTACCTGATCCAGCCCACAGACTGAGTTGAACAATTGTGCTCTAAGAGATTCTTTTGGGAGTGTATTTGGCAAAAGAAAGTTTGTCACCCTTCCATAAAACCAAATGCATCCCATCAGTAGAGCCCCAGAGATGCAATGCATATAAAACCTAGGCTTCTGGAGTAGCTCCAAGGTAGTTCAGTCACAGTCTGAGCAAAGACTAGCGTACTCTGATAGTCATCAGTTTACCATGAGACTTGGCCTGCCAATAGATCTTACACACTCCTGCATCAATTGGCTTTGTAACTTCCGCTCCAGCATCCACAAGTGCAACCAGATGTAGTGCTGGATTGATGCAGTCTGACCAGTAGTCTTACTGAATGTTCTGTATAGCAAAATTCTCTCAGAAAAGGTACAGAATTTTAATGTCTCTGACTTCTGAAAGCAGTTACCCAGCTGTAGTTTTCCACCATAAAGCAAAGAAATTCTGTTGCAGGACGGTTCTAGGAAATTTCCACTGTTTTCTTTTGCTTGGGCTGTTATCCGAACAGAATCATTAATTTGAGTTTACCATGTCTCCATTGAACACAAAAAGCCACATTGTATGTTTATTTCCCCCGCAGGCTGGTTTGCTTAACTTTCTTAGGAAGAGGGTCACTGCAGGAGAATGCGTGATAGCACTGAAATAGCAGTAAGGGGGAGACAAATGAAGAACCTGTGGCAATACGGCTCTGAAAGAGGATGAGAAGGAATTATGTGCTGGCGGGTGATGTCAGTGAATTCCAGGCTATCTTGCCCAACAGCCATTTGGAAAGCCATGTTACGTGTTGTGCAGAAGCTCACTAGGCCAAACATTTTAAAACTGGATTCTAGATAAAAACCTCTGTCCAAGTCCTGTGAAAAATTTGCCTAGCCTAATTTAGAATCATAGAATCATTTAGGTTGGAAAAGATCTTTAAGATCATCAAGTGCAACCGTAAAAAAACCCACACCTTGCAGGTGTTTACATTGGAGCTCATCAGCAGCTCACTTTAGAAAGAAACTAATGGAGAAAAATAGGCACTCCAAGGGTGCAATTCATCTGACCTACTTTAGGTAGACATTTTAGGATAGCACGAATCTCACCCTTGAATCCCCTTCCTATATTGGCCAGTTCTCCATTAGCTATAAAGGGAGCTCAGGGTGACTAGTTCAGACGTAGATGGTGATACTTAATCAAATCAATAACATTCCTTGAGCCTGTGTGGTGCCTGAACTACACATTGTAGAATCTCATATGAACACGCTTATCTGCTATTTCTTGTAAAATTCTTTCTCATCAAATAAATTATTTAGCCCTTACAAAAGGTACTACACCAAAACCGTAGCAGCTAAGAAACCTTATTTGCTTCAGGAAGGAAGAAAATAAAAGGGAGGCATACCTTCTCACACTATTCCCATCTGTGTGCTTCCATCCCACTGCTAGCAAGGAAAGAAGAGCTCACCTTCAATAAAGGGTCAAAACCAACATTTGTTCCCTCTGCTGAGATTGTCAGTGAAGCTGCCAGTTGTGCAGCTGATCTGGATCTTCTCATGTTCCCTCAGGAGCTGACTGAACAGTCTGCATACATTTCTCTTTTTATAGATACATAGCTGAACAGACAAAAAACCTGTACCAGCACCTCTTGCTATCCTTTCATTTTATTATTTCAAGGATAGTGAATTTTTGTGCATGTATGTGTGTCTGCATGCTATGAAGTGACTATTTCCTTTTCATTTTTAAGTGTATATCAGTAAGACTTCTTATATTTCCCTAATAAGGGATTAAAGTTAACACCACGACAAGCAATATCAAACGCTTCATATGAACAAGCCACCAAATGACAGTTGCTGTGAGAACGATAATTGAATTTGCAAGCTACTGCGAACACCAAATCTCTGCTCTGCTATTTAGCTAATAATGAGCCAGGTGATGGCTGCTGCCATTCTGCTGAAGAGTAGAGATGTTCAAAGGAACCTTGTTGTACCTAGCATGTGTCAAAGGCAGCCATTACTGGACTGCAGGACTGAGACTACGTGGAGGAGAAGAAATAAAATGTGTAAGTCAGATGTGCTGGAGAAGACAAGTAACTTTAAAAGGTATTGCTAGCCATGCTTCTCATTCCTGATCCAAACCAAGGAAGGCCCCCACTGTCAGGAGATTATAGTCTGTATGAAGTGCACGGAAAACCACAGTGACCACCTCCTAGTACAGTTCCCCAACACAAATCCCCTCTCCTTCCTTCCTGGGTCCCGTGCAGCACCTGTGGGTAAAGAGGAGGCATGGCTTCTGCACTGAAATCTGAGCTGATGTGCACTCAATAGAGAATTCTGATTTTACAGGACAAGTATACGCACATGTTCTTTAAATGCCAAAGCACACAAGTTACTGCTTCATCATGCCTTACTGAAAGAAATTAAAAAAAACAAAACATACATCCTTTTCTTTCTTTCTTTCCCCTCCCCTACTGTAGAAACTGATGCTAAGGTTACTATGACTATTGGCTCCCAGTCAGAACATGAGCATAGCTCTGCTCTTCCACAAATTTCCTCTCACCGAGTAATAGAAAAGACCTTAGTGACACATAGGACAATTTACTGTTTGGCATAAAGGAGTAAAAAATGGCAGTGAATAGATTCTTTAAAAGAGTGGGAAATGAATCCAGAAGGGCAAGGTGTCCTTCTCAGCAGCTTGTTCATTACTTATAGACAGTTACTGTATTGTGAGGCTAAAGCCTGGAATTCTAACAAGTCAATACCAAAGCTCTGTGGGATTTCTCATCTCTGACTTTAGTGTCTGTATTTATTGAGTGAGGACTGACGGTATAGGGCAATGTAATTTTCCAAGCCTTTTCAAAGTAGCAGAGATTAATGAGCAAGGTCAGGCACCAAAGGCACTAGACAGTACTTCAAACCCCGCTTCTACTTTTTTTTCTTCCTTTACCCCATGTCATAAAAAAATAAAATTCCAAGCCTTCTAGGTCCCAGGCACTGACTCAGCAACATCCTCTTTTGAACTTGATGCTGTTCCAGATAAAGAGTGGAGGGGTTGCTCTCCCATAAGAATGCAGTTATATGTTCTGACAAGCATCTGACTGAAGTGTAGATCATTAAGGCTGGGTTGCAGTGGGCTTATTCTCAGGTGTGTAGCAAGGAGAAGGAGCAGCCACCTTTTTACAGCCTATGTATTGATTAATCCCACCTACATATATCTTTTTAAAACATTGGTAGAAGCAAGCATGGTTTTCCAATAAAGTCCCAGTGAAAGGAGAAGGTAGGCCCATATTCCTAGTTCTTTATGTATATCAGGAGGTTATGGAGCAGGGAAGGGAAAATGGTCTCATTATCCCGAGAGATGGTACATTTAACAAACCCACACAGTACACTGAGGACACAAAGAAAGGTTGTACATGCTTGAAGTGCAGTGCATTTCTGAGCTGCCAATGAAAGCAGTGCCTATGAAGTACACCAACCCACCACCCAAGCAGCCTTCCAGCCCCCAGAACTGTAACAAATTACTTTTGTTACCTGGAGCATTTCCTGCCTCCTCCTCCTCTGGAAGGGACTGTCCTCCCTTTTTTCCCTCCCATCCTGATCCAGTAGCACCTCCTTTTGCTTGACGGTCCCACCTAACAGGGCTCACACACCACCATCCCCGCTAAAGCACCCTTGGTGCAGCCCCATTCACCTTTACAGAGTACATATACATAGCCTCATAACGGAGGAATAGGAGAGTGAGAGCGCACTGGTGATCTGTATGCCACATGTTCCCCTGTACGTCTTTGACTGGCTTTGTCCCCCTTGTAGATCTCTGCCCTATGCTTAAAAGACTTGCAGTGACAGCGAGACAGAGAGAAAAGGCATTAAGCCATGCAGGGATTTTGGCAGGTGGTCACTACATGTTCATTCATTTGCCATTTGTTTTTTTGTTTGTTTTGGGTTTTTAATTAAAAAACAGGAGTGGTTGTTGATCCTTTAACTCAAGCACAATCACAAAAAAACCCCACACAACTTCCAGGCAATGAATTAGGAAGTGCTAGCACAGTAAACCTCAGCAAGGTGCAAGAAGAAATTCTTTGCTATAAATTTATGGTAAATGTTTTGTATCCTTGCAGATTCACAAGGTCTCCCTGAAACTCAGAAGGTGTTGAGTGGTTTGCTTTTAAATATAAAATGTTTTAAATACAAAAAAAGAAAAAAAAAAAATTTTAAAACAAAACAAAAAAACCAGCTTTATTGATGTGAGGTTGTCTGGAAGAAAAGAAGGGTTCCTATTCATTCAATCTTTATTTTCACCTCACTAAGTTTTCACCTGGTGCCTTTTAACAACTGCTATTTAAAAACAATTTTATCAGGGAGGGTGGGCATTGATTTAGCTAAGTGCTTCAACTGCAATTAGAGAGTTATTAAACCCAGTGCCAGATACTCTAATTGACATAAAAAGCTAACTGAGGCCAGGGAATAGAGGTTTCCCTCTTGCTTAAGTTGTATGTTTATTGCGCACAGAAAGCTATCTTAAAAGAATATTAAGGTTGCAAAGTTGAGCATGAAAAAGTTAGTAAACAACAAGCTACACCAATTCCTTCATGCAATTAATTCAGTTATTTTTGCAGAGACAGCTTTAATTCTGGAAAATCCTGTTTCAAATTCTTGACTTTGCAACCTTCATAGTCTTAAGAGCATGTTGTGTTTCCTAGATTTAAAGGAAAAAAAAAAAATCATATTCTGCTGCAACACATGGACATGCACATGGTTCCTCAGCACAACTGCTTGGAACTGTTAGATCCACCACATAGACCTCTTGTTTTAATGGGGTAACTGATAGTGGTAGTAGGCTGTTCCTCTACTTGAATCAGCAGGAAATGGGATGAGTTGCATATTTCACTGGTGGGTTTCATACAGCTGACAAGAAAGGAACAATGAGTCAATGGAACATATGAGCTGCAGGCTCAGGGACTTCATTGCTCATTGATGCCTTCAGATGTGGTGGCCATTTCTGTTCCACCTCATCTGTACAAACTCAAGGCTAGCCCCATCTCTTCCCCAGTCTAGATACTCATCATGGTTCCCAGTAGACCTCAACAATGCTGTTTCTTTATTTGGCTAGTCCTAGTCCCCAAAACTGTACCAGGCATCCCCTAATCTCAGAACTCCACCCCAGCCCCTTCCCACACTAGCTGGCTCCTGGCTTCCTCCCGTTCTCACATCCCAATTCATATTCCTCCCTCCCAGTCCCAGTTTCCATTCAAAAGTATCAGGTTTGATCAGGGTTCTCCCTAATACTCTCGGGTTCTAGTTTCCTGATGAGACTTACTGAACTCCATCATTCCATCCTTTGACCTTCCTGCTCCAGCTTCTGTGACCATGTGGTTCCAAGGAAGGAGGAACATTTCCTCCTAAGCAACTGTAGTGTCTTGGGAACACTGAAGGGGCACCACCATGCTCTTAGTTTCAGTTCCTAGCCAAAGTGCAGCTTACAGAAGCATATAGCAGCAATTAAAGAAAACTATAATTTCCTTAAGTCTTGCAAAGACAGTGTTGGTTTAGTTATTTTAGTGCTTACTATTTAGCTCAGTGATGTTGAATTTTCATTTAAAAAAAAAATAATTAACTGCTTCACTGAACACATGCAAATGTATGATTTGTCTTTCTAGACATTTATAACTTGGCCAATTTTGAAGATAGAAAAGTCAAATCTTACGTTTCTGTTCAAAATGACAAAGGCTTAGAACAGTAAAAAAACAGGCCACTAGAAATTGTTTTTAATTGATAGACGTGCTAGCATTTTGTTCAAGCCTCATTTTTGGAAACAACTGGAATGACTTTGCTGAACCCTTCCAAAATAATTCTGCTTGAGGCAAGCAATCAACATGACAAATTTCAGCCTAAGCAATTGGATTTTGACAAGGCTGTGTACAACTGAAAAGGGAGCTTTTAACCAGCAGAGATCAGCAGCTCTGTTAATTGGCCTTGCCGCCAGTCCAGATTGTAATAAGCAAAATACATATACATAATATGAGTAAAAGAATGTAAACTAAATGAAGTAAAAATAAAAGTTATGGATAGCTGGGAAAAATCTTTAAAAGGGTTCAAAACCAGAGTGTGAATATTCCTGTGCTGGTGTTTTGAGACTTGCCAATGATTTCTTGAAGTTGCAGCCTCAGAAAAAAAACAGAAAATAGTTGAGTCATTGTGCTGGTTTTGGCTGGGATAGAGTTAATTTTCTTCATAGTAAGTAGCCAGTATGGGGCTATGTTTTGGATTTGTGCTGAAAACAGTGTTGATAATTGAGGGAGGTTTTCCTTACTGCTGAGCAGTGCTTACACAGCACCAAGGCTTTTTCTGCTCCTCACCCCACCAGCAAGCAGGCTGGGGGGCACAAGAAGATGAGACAGGACACAGTCAGGACAGCTGACCCCAACTGACCCAAGGGATATTCCAGACCATATGATGTCATGCTCAGCATATAAAGCTGGGGGAAGAAGGAGGAAGGGGGGGGGCGGCATTCAGAGTAATGATGCTTTGTCTTCTCAAGTAACTGTTATACATGATGGAGCCCTGCTTTCCTGGAGATGGCTGAACACCTGCCTGTTGATTGGAAGTAGAGAATGGATTCCTTATTTTGCTTTGCTTGTGTGCACAGCTTTTGCTTTACCTATTAAACTGTCTTTATCTCAGCCCACGAGTTTTCTCACTTTTACCCTTCTGATTCTCTCCCCCATCCCACTGGGTGGGGGGGAGTGAGCGAGAGGCTGCGTGGTGCTTAGTTGCCCACTGGGGTTAAACCACGGCAGTCATTTAAAATGATTACATGAAGACAAAAATTAACCAAAGCTCTCCTGTATACATTCTGTGTTTGAGGATTTCTCTAGCACTTAACTCTGCTACTCATTTAAAACTCCTCTAGAAAACTTTCCCCCTGTATGAATTTACGCACTGACAGGCACTTTTTAAGTTCAGTTTGGATTTACAGACTTGTCAGTTTGTCAATAAAGCTGATCAGAAACAGCATCTTAGCTGACACACACGGTTGACCAACCTCAGATCATTACACCAGCCCATGTTTTCTAATCTATATAGATTCATTTTTCCTTCTATTTCTGAGGATTACAAGCCCCATGAGCTTACAAGGTTAGCATCTAGAAGAAGGACTAGAAATTTCATGCATTCCCTCTGCATCAGAAAACACAAGCTGGGTTGGTGCAATAAAGGATTTAAGTTAGGACTTAAATCCCTGACACTGCAAATGTTGGTATATAGAGAATGCACAGTATAGAGCTCATCCCAGAACTAGTCCCTGTTGCCCTAAAAAGCACCTCATTTTCTTCACTGCTCAAATTTTAGACTTGAATGTAAACAGAACCAATTAAATATTTTTTTCTTCTCTTTGCTCAGGAAACCCAATATTTATTCCTTCCTTCCTTACCAAGCTAATAAGGCAGACAGAAAGAACAATTAAAAGCCTTCTCATTTCCACTCCCACTGTTTTAAAGACTGCTTTGTCTCTTTCTTAAATGTGGTGCTCTTCTTCCAGATGTTTCTTTGCTGCCTACTCACCTTAAGCCCTTGCTTAAATCTAGTCTGGGAAACAGTAAATGTTTTGCAAGACTGGAGAGAACAGCAAGACTTTGGGTGAGGGTCAACCATGACTCCAGATTAGAGCATTAGTCAGTAACCTTCCTTAGTAAAGACTATACATTCACCAAAAGACCCAGACCAGAACTTTGCCTGGGAAAGTAAGAGGAGGGAAAATTGGGCAGTTAGAGAGAGAAGTAGCACTTGACCTAGCTGTGCTGAAGAGACATAAAATTCTCTGGGGGAGGAAAAAGAATGAGGAGTGAAATGGGAACACAGCATGAGGGAGAGAGTAAGAAAGCAAGCTGGAGAGGAAGCTACTTGTGGAAAAGGTGAAAGCAAAACATCAGTTTTTATGAAGATGGGAAGAAAGTAAGGAATAACTAACCTGACCCATTGTAGCAGCCTGGTCTGCCTGGAAGAGAGAACAAGTAGCTTGGAATCAACCCAGAGCATCCCACTGCATCACATGCTTCATCCCACTCTCATGGGCACAATCACTTGTTGCCTGTGCAAATAAGGGGTCTCACTGGCAGAAAACTATCTACTTATACAAGGCAATGACTAGTTAAAAGCTTCAGTATAGTGAATGCCTCTTGGGCCTTGCATAAACTGGCAGAAATCACTGCCAGAATAGCTATGGCAATTTGCACCAAGGATCTAAGTCTGCCTTCTGCTGCTTACCTCAATCTGTGCAATCTCTTCTGACTAGCAATAACCAATTTTTTTTTTTTTTTTTTTTTTTTTAACCAAGACGATCAGACTATCATGAAACAAGCCACTGGGGGGGCAGAACACATTTTTTGAACTGCCTGAACTGAAAGTCCACATTGCTTTTTGTTTTGTTTTGTTTTCTGGCACACACAGTCAAGCTTATCAACTGTTTTGTCACATCCAGACAGCATCACTTACAAGAACAAAAGCTATCCCTGACACTGGAAGAGGAGGCTGGCAGCTCTAGCCTGGATCACTCACCATCTCAGCAATTACACTGAAATGTTAAGTTGTGATGAACAAAAGTGGAAGCTGTACTCAGCCTCTTGCTGCTAGGCCAGAAACCTCACAAACACACAGCAGAATAGAAGCAGCTGCTCTCCATCTCAGCTCAGGTTAATGAGATGCCGGTTTTTATTCTGCAAGTTCAGTCAAGAGATTTGCCCCTAAATATGCTTTGTGGTTTTTATTCTGCAAGTTCAGTCAAGAGATTTGCCCCTAAATATGCTTTGTGGTACTGCATAATCCTGGAAGAAACTACTTACAGGCATAGAAAATTACTGTGATGTCCTAAGAGTTGTGTGAAGCTTGAAACTAGGGTCAGATTTATGGTAGTTATAAAACCTTTCTATGCCAAGTTTCAAATAAATTTGGATCTATTTATACTTTGGAGAAGAAAACAATAACTTCATAGTGATCTTGCATAGTACCCACTCCAAAAATAAAGGCAGTTGGGGATGTGGTTCATTAAAACCTGAAACTTAGAACCAAATGGAGCAGGAGTTAGAAGCTCGCACAAACAGATATATGGGGGAGAAACTCCAAAGAAGTGCTGGTAGCCCTTGATGCAGCTTTCTTCACCAATGTTTTTTTGTGTGCAGCATCTTCTAGTGCAAGAAGAAAAAGAACTAATAAAAGGGAGAAAATAAGTATTCTAATTCCAACTCACTCTGGACTTTGGCCAGTCCACCATGTAATAGAGAAAATGCTAATGTTAGCAGCAGTAATCTTCTTAAGATGATGAATAAAGACCAAAAATCTACACTAATTCTGCTGCATCAGAGAACAGCCTCTAGACTGAGTTGTTCACAAGGTCTGCCTGCGGCATGGGAGGAATGGAGGGAATAGCCAAAAATTACAGTTTCTTTTTGATGTTCTTCCATAATGTAATCTTTTTTAGCTGAGAGACCTCCAGAGGACTCCATCACATGACTCAGTCTGTTGCTTTTTATTTACGTGGTCCCTCATTTAAAAACCATAAATACTTAAACAACAGTTGTCACACTTTTCTCTGGCATAGAGGCACAGTTTCAAAGAGGTCCAAGGGTCAGTGCAGACTAGGTCCATCAAACCTCCTGGACGTGGGCAGGACAGCTCCAAGTCTTGTACCTGGTCCCACTGGGCATATGACACAGGCCTTTCTGCCAGTGTGCTAAGCATATACAGTATTTTTTATGGATCCTTAATCTCCAGATTTCTTTCCACTGGAGTCTAACAGAGCTATTTCTTTCTCTTAAACTTGACAGAGAAAGGAACTTAAGCCAAAGACTTAAGTTTGTCTGAGATGAGACAAAGTGGTGCTGATGGATAGAATGATGACTCATGACTGATTGGCAAAGCCTGTGTCTGTGCCCTCCGCTGACAGCATCTATCACCCATTGACAAAAAGGTCCAAAACCACACATCTTCCATTTGTCATCTTACCTTCTTGGCTAAAAGAAGCCAGGAATGCTTTTTTCCAGCTTCTCCTAGGCAGCACAACATACCTTTTGCCTCCCAAAGGCAGACCTCACAAGAGATACACAGCATTTAGTTACAAATAGATTGATTGTAAAGGTGACCAAGAAATTTTTGCTAGTGAAAAATACAGCTGTCTGCTTTATGAACAAAATTGTTAGATGAGATCATAATACACCTGTGCTTTGCACTGTCTGCTAGTAATTAGTCTGCTGGCTGCTAGACCAAGAGGTAGCTGCTTCAGGATGCCAAACAGCCTTGAATCCAGCTGCCTCAGCTCTGTCTAGACGTCCTTCCCTATGTGGCCCCCAGTTATTTGAGGTGAAAAGAAGGGGAGCATCACATCCTCATCTGTGTTGTATGAAGAGCCACCTGTATAAGACAGGACAGGGGTATACGCACTCCCATCATACCCCAAGATGGGGCCAAACATAACTGGAAGTCTGGTATTACCTGTGCATCCCCATCTTCTCAAAGGTACCACACCTGATAACCTACATTCAACTCAGTGAAGTCAGTCTAAGGCCAGAAGAATAAATCTATCTTCAAGCTTTATTAATCTCTCCCCTCCTACCCTTTTCTTTAGCTTTACCACATTTGCCACGAACCAGAATCCAGCCCAGAATTTTCTCCATAGCTAATTCTTGCTTCCTGTCAGAAACTTGGGTCAAACTCTCTGCAGTGTCTATAGGGACCTCAGCCCCAAATTTTTAAGGTGCTACTAATTTTAATGAGAATTAAATTATTTTATGAACACTGAATTAGAAAATTATTAGTAAAATCATTTACATACAATAGTGCAGCATTGTTTAGCTGGAGAAAACAGTGCCTGTATAAAGCAGGCAGAATGAACAGAACAAGCCCTTAAAAAACCTACAAACGTAGAGGAAAGGACTGATCAAGGCTAATCTAAACTTCAAACTACAGAATACCAAAGTCACAATGCATTGGAAGTTAATGCACCACCAATGTGCAATAAAACTAAAGCTGTTCAGGTGAGGGACTCTGTCCTATACATTGTGTTTGAAAAAAGAGAGAGTTGTTGCAACACATTCTCAGAAAGGAGCACTTCTGGAGAACCTACAAAAGTAGAAATGACCTAGAGTAAAAAGGCCATTAGAAGTCCAAAAGGCTAACTCTTAGTTGTCTGGCTATCAGTATGAGATCTGTAACTTAGATTAGACACTGCAGAGCCAGGATAGTTACTGTTGGATTAGCACAGACACATAATGAATTCCAAAATCCTACAATAATGTATTGTTTTCCTGGCTATTAGCCCAGATTTTAATTAGTTTGTGCTAATGAATACATTTGTACACGTCCATTTTTTATTGGCAGCTTTTAGAGGAGCTAGTAAATTGGTCACTGTGGAGTGCCAGTGCTTCACTAAAACCTAACAAATAATTAATGTTTTCTCCACCTAGAGTCAACCAGCAGTCTCAGGGGGTTTTAGGTATAAATTAGAATGAAAGATGAGATACTGAAAATACAGTTAGAGTGCTCATTCATCAACCACGATTAAATAATGTTACTGTGAGACCCTAGAGAAGTGCTGAGAGCTGAGTTCTAGTCTCTGGACTACCCACAATATCTCTCAGGAGCTGCCAGAGCACCCTGCCCTATTTTCTACTGTGACTCTTGAAATGCCTTTTCCATATCTGGTGCTATCCAAGTTTCTTCTTTTCCTGAGAATTCCTCCTTGGAAAATATGTATTTTTCTCAGTCCTTCCTGTTCATAATCCACAGTGGTCTGGGGAAAAAATGAAGCAATACTAAATGTTCTTCACTAAAATAAATGCTTTCATCAGATCCAGTATCCTAGCGAACAAAGACCGCAAGCCAGGAAATATTTGGACGTTTTCACATCCAGATTTCCACAGAGAAAATGGCTGGAAGAGCTGACATGAGGTGGCCAGGATCACCAGATCTAAATAAGGATGGAGATACCTGAGATGGGATTAAGGAGAAGTTAAATGCCCGGGTCCAAAACCGACATTCTGAAAAACCCTGTTGAGCATCCACTTAACTCCAGAGATACACAGGCTCTAGATTTTTATTTTAGTATTACCCACAAATTCCTCAGCCTTGATAGAGTTGAGCAAATCAGAAGCCATTTTATACCTAAATCAAATTAGGATCTATAAACACCAGGCTCTCCAGAGCAGCTCATTCTCATAAGTATTATGTTACAAAAGAATACATTTCTCTCTGTTGACAATAAATGGAGCTTTAGGTCTCTCACACAGATGTACACCAATACAGCCAGGCACGACGAATTTCACCCCTAACCTATAGAGAGGGACAGAGTTTACTATTATTAATCCTAACAGCTCCTATTCAGCATAGGAACCCAGGACACAGGTGGGCTGAAGTCCCACTTTGAGACACCCTTTTCTTACATTGAACAGGCAACCTAGGCACTTTACATAAGGTCCTGAAATCCACTCTGAGCACCAGGACTGAAGGTGCAGTGTTGCGCTGGTTCATGTTGTAGCATCTAATTCCTTTTTGTAGCCTTAACTGCTCTTTGTTCTGGTCACTAGTTCAGCTAAGGACCAAATTTTAATCATGTCTGTAACGCTCCTGCTGTTCTAAATTCTGGTGCCTGCTCACACAAGGGAGCTTGATAACACCAAATTACAAGCTAATTTTGGAGCATTGAGCAAAGTGCATTAAGACAGCTGTGTGCTATAAATTAAAATCTTAAAAACCTTCAGAAAAAAATTATTAATCGTTTACCAAATTACTAACAGACAAGGAACTCTTAAGTGAAAAAGCATTTTCATTTCATTTACAAAGCCAAATCTTCTGGAAAAGAAAAATAACAGAACAAAACAAAAGCCTACCATATAAAGTAAGGCAGATAGTGTGTACAGTCAAAAAGAAAAGTGATGTTTCCGCAACAGTAAGTCCTGGTAACCACTGTTGTGCATTGACTGTGTTCCTCTTTCATTTTTCACTTCCACTAAATTAAAATCACACTGCTGAGCTATATATACACCTCTTGTAGCCTTTTAATCATATGTTGTTAGTGTCTGGGAACACATAGAGATAGATCTGCAACTTGTGCAAGTCAGTCCAGCTCCGTGGACTTCCAGTGTAAATATGCTAGCTTACATATGCTATTGACTGTAGTCCTGATACAGCCCCAAACTATCCTTGATGATGTAGGGACAGATTCATTTCAGAGGTAACGTTATTGGTTTTACTATGGTTATCTAGGGACTGGCTTGACCCGTGTCCTTCATTTGGGTTCCTACCAGCAGCAAAGCAGAACTAAACGTTCCTCTTCTCAGCGTATTGATGACAGCACAGTTTCAAATGAGTGCACATTTGTGGAAGCAAGCCTGTGTGTGTCAGCTACGTGCCAGTCATGGAAAGAAGTCTCGTTCTCCCTAGTGCATAGTCAGGCAGCACACCGATAATTACAGACTGATTTCCAAAAGAAATATGGCACTTGTCAAAGGCATAATTTCAGTTCTGCCTTTCCTCATTAACACTTGACGGGAACTCCAGCATATTTATGAGTCATCTAAAAGGCAAAAACCACCAGCTGCACCAAAGCTTTATTATTTCTTAATTTACAACTGACTTTTTTTTCCCTAATGACCTAGCCCGATCTTTACAGACCAGCTTCTCAGAAAGGATTAGGGCTCCTACCACCTTTCAGGTGCTCAAATGTCCACTGAATTAGGCACCTCCTGAGTGCCAGGATCCCAATGCTGCAGGAAGCTGGATCCAAGTCACGTTGTCATTGCTGAAAGGACAAAGAAACTCAGACAAAAATCTCACCAAACAGGGATGCAGTGGCTGTCAGCTAAGGGTGGAAACTAGGGGTCAGAAAGGCCAAACCCAGAGTGTAAGAGGCCACAGTCAATGCAAATATCAAAAAAAAACCAAGGACAAAGGAACATGTTAATATCCTCATGGGTATCCTGAAGAGGCTTGGGTCTCAGACTTAAATGGCGCTCTTTCTACCTTTGGTTTTACAGACTCCATTCTTTCAGGCAATTTCACTGCTCCTCCATGTTCCCACTGAACCTGGTTTGCCTGACAACACAGTAAGCTTTCAGGGGAGGATGGTGCGCACACCATCTAACACAACAGGGCTGTGATCCTCCATTAAGTACTGAAACTAGTGAGCATAATTCATCATGATTTCCTTGCTCTGCTTCTAATCTCAATTCCTACTGCAGGAATGCTCCAGCTCTACCAATTTCTACCTCCTGCAAAGGAGCAGACTGTTTGAGTGACCATATGTAAGTATATATACTTATATACATGTGTTCATTTCTCACATTTTTAGAAATGCAGCTGAATTTTTGGGTGTGCTCAGTTTGAGAGCATCACATATAAGCAGGCACACAAGTTTCCCAAATTGTATGCAGGCACTGTGTGCAAAACAAAGATCCCATAAATTAATCAAGTTATTCTCGTAGCAAGCTGGGAAGAAAGATATGGACTGGGGCAAAAATTGTTATTGTTATCTCTATTTTTAAATACTTGGAAGACACTCAGTTGCTACGGTGGTGAGGACCATATAAGTACCTAGACAGATTCATTTGTAGCAGGAGTGTTCAGTGTGAGGGTTGGTTTTTTTTTTTTCTATCTCAAAGGTGCCAGCTAGCTGGGACCTTTTCCTCTATGGGAAGAAAAAAAAAGGGGGGCGGGGGGAGAGAAATATATTTTGAAATAATTTCAGATTTTTAAGTCCTTAAAAAGTGAGTTTAAAAAGCTGAAATCATTCTTCTATGGTTATGCTGTTCTGCTTTGGTTTTTTCCCCATGGGACTTATGCATTTGATTTGCTCTCCCGGTACTCTTTTATCAGATAGGAAGCCATTCTTTTCCTCTCCAGTGCAGTCCCACAGAGGAAAACAACCCAAAACAACATGCAAGAAAAAGCTCCATAATTAACATTATATATCAACATACACACAGACACCCTTCATGTGCATAATGCTATATTCTTTGTGTCAGTGGATGGACTTATTTGGTAGTCATGAGAGTAGTTAAAAATGATACACAAAAAAACTTGCAGGGAATTCCAAAGACAGGACATTGGCCAGACTAAATGAGCACTGCTGGCTCTGTTAATTGATGAAGCTTTTAATACAATGCTTTTTTTTTTTTTTGAAGATGCTTCTGCCTAAACATTTAAAAATGAAAGCTTCTCATTACCAGATGAAGTGCAGCAGTAATATGCACAGTATCAAACCCAACTTGTCAGATAACAGAAGAATAAGAACAGTATCTGCTCTCTTACAAGTATTACTTAAGTTTAGACTAGGTATATTCATTATTTTAAACTCCACCAGAGGATCCTCTCCATGAAACCAGATGGCCACTGCATGTGTACACAGACATATGTGGGGGTCGGTGAAGTTTCAGTACAGAAGGTGTCTATCTCAAACACACATAAAAATTATTGCTTTAAAAGTTTTTGTTGCTGGATAAACATCAAAAGTTGTTGATATGAAAATTTTTGTGAACAATCCTTCATTGTCATCATTACCCCAAGTAAATAAGCACACAGTATTCCTCTGGAGATGACTTAAACTTATCCCTGGCCTCAAGAAATGGAAATTCACCTAGGAGAGGAAATGAAGTTCATGCATAATCCCCTTCTCTTCCTTTCAGCATCCTCTCTAGGGAAGATCTGTGAACAATCTGAGAGCCTTGTTATTAAAGGCTTGATCTGTCTTTAGCTGAGACATGTTGGCTGCCTGAAGAGATGAACAGATTCCTTGATAAACACACCAGTCTGGGCAAAGGAAGAGACACAGACCAGGAGAGGACCTGAGACATATTTGGTTTGATTCTGGTTAAACTTTGTGTGTAGCTGTCCCCAAGAACGTGCCTGAAATGAAACTCAGCGGATAAGGTTGCCTGCAGTGTTTTTGCCATGCATAGCTATGCCTTGAGAAGGGATTCATCTAGAACCGTTTACTTTAAATTTTTCTCCTAACTCATCTGAAACACTCTCAGCTACAGATCACGGTGATGAGTTCACACAGGATTTTTACACCTTCTTCTGAGCCTGAGCGATCTGTACATGACCAAATACAACTTACGTAACTATGCTGAGGCCTCAAACACTTCTGTATTTAGGCTTTGTGAAGGTGTTACATTATTTGATGGTTGCATATAAGTCTAGGAATGTTGCTGAGGCACAGACTTCCCATTTTAAGAGATGGGGGATGAGGTACAGCAAATTATTCTCATTTCACTTCCTAAATCCCCACTAGTACCAGCTAGGTTGTATGAGATAGGACAGAATTTGGCTCTGGATATAGATTGAAAGTAGAAGAGAGGGACTGCATTACTGACTGTGAGATCATGTTCCATGAAGCACCACTTTCAAGGGACAAGAAAATTTTAGCAGAACACCATAGTGAAAAGAGACAAGAGGGCAAGGTAATTTTCCCCCCTACTATCAACCTAATACCCAGGAAAACGCAGTATTAGTTTCATACAATATTCCCATTCTAACTTCTGATTAGTGCTGGGGGGGGGGGGGGGGGGGGGAATAA
>JANHGO010000072.1:46118415-46226987 GCA_024606505.1 Aquila spilogaster | reverse complement strand
GAGATATTCAAGACCCGCCTGGACGCCTACCTGTGCAACCTGGTCTAGGGAGCCTGCTTTGGCAGAGGGGTTGGACTAGATGATCTCTGGAGGTCCCTTCCAACCCCTACAATTCTGTGATTCTGTGATATATTCTTCAACATAGATGCGAACAAAGTTTGCCTGGGAAAATAAGTGGAGGCAGTTAGAGGAAGAAGTAGTGCTTCACCTATCTGTGCAGAGCAGACAAAATTCTCTAGGGAGGAGAAAGAATTAGCAACAAGATAGAAACACAGCACGAGCGAGGCAGTAAGAAAGCCCACCAGGAAATAAATGGCTTGCAGAAAAGATGAAAAGGAAACTTAAGCTTTTATGGAGACAGAAAGAAAGGGACAACTCACTTGACCCATCATAGCAGTATGACCTGCCTGGCAGTATGGCAAGTAGCTTGGAATTACACCAGGGCATCCCACTGCATCACATTCTTTACTCCATTCTCATGGATGCATTAATGTTATCCATGAGAATAAGAAGAGTGACAAGTCACACTGGCAGAAAGCTACCTACTGACACCAGGCAGTGACTGGTAAAAAGCTTCACGACAGTGAAAGCCTCTAGGGCCTTGTGTAAGCACAGCACAACTATGGCAATTTGCAACAACTGAGGGTCTGATTCTTTATTTTCTGTTGCCTACCTCAATCTGTGCAGCCTCTTCTAGAAATTACCAGAGTTTTTTTTTTTTTTCCCCAAATCAATCAGACTTTCCTCTCAAGCAAGCCACTAGTGAGGGAGAAACAAAACATCTTTTCCTGAACTGCCTGAATGGAAAATCTACATTGTTTTTCACTGTTCTATTTTCTAGCATGCTCGGTCAAGTTTATCAACTGCTTTGTCACATCCAGGCAGCAAAATCTACAACAACAAAAGGTATGGCCAACACCTGAAAAGGAGGCTGACAACTAGCTGATTGCTTTCTAACTCAGCAATTACGCTGAAATGTTAAGCTGTGCTGAACAAAAGTAGAAGCTGTACTCTGCCTCTTGCTGCTTGGCCAAAAACCTCAGAAACACACAGTAGAATAGAAGCAGCTGCTCTGTTTCAGCTCAGGTAAATTACTTGCAGGTTTCTATCCTGAAAGTTCAGTCAGGAGATATGCCCCTAAGTATGCTTCATGGTACTATTTCCTGGAGAAAACTACTTTCAGGCTTAGGAAATTACTGTGATCTCCTAAGAATTGCGTGAAGTCACATTTATGGTAGTTATAAAATATTTCCATATCAAGTTTAAAGTAAATTTGGATCTATTTATGCTTTGGAGAGGAAAATAGCTTCTCAGTGATCTCGCACTGTGCGCACTCCAGAAATAATGGTAGTTGTAGATGTCTTTACACTTCACAGTCCATTAAAAACTGAAACTTAGAACCAAACGCAGTATAGGAGTTAGAAGCTCACAAAAACATTTATAGAGGGGAAACTACAAAGTACTAGAAACTACTTGATGTAGCTATCTTAACTGATAGTGTGTGCAGCACTTTCTATTGAGGAAAAAGAATGAAGGGGAAAAAAAGTTTTCTAATTCTAACTCATTCGGGTTTTCAGCCAGTCTACCACATAATAATTTAAAAAGCTAGTGTTAGCATAAATAATCTTAAAATGATGAATAAACACCAAAATTCTACACTAGTTTTGCCTCGTCTGAGAACAGCCTCTAGATTACATTACTTACAAGGCTTGCCTGTGGCATGGCAGGTATGGAGAAAATAGTCAAAATTACAGCTTCATTTTGAGGCTTTTCCATAATAGGATGGCTTTTAGCTGAAAGACCCCAGCAGACTCCATATTATGAATCAATCTCTTGCTTTTTATTTATGTGATCTCACATTCAAAAAACATAAATACTTCAAAAATGGTTGTGATAATTTTCTCTAGGATAGGGTATGGGTCACAGTTTGAAAGAGGTCCGATAGTCTGTGCAGACAAGGTGCATCAGACCTCTGCACACAGGCAGAAGAGTTCTAAGCCACGTACCTGGTTCCACTGGGTTTATCTACCGTTGTGCTGCAGATACGTAATATTGTCCATGGATCCTTAATCTCCAGAGCTCTTTGCACTGGAGTCTATTTCTTTCTCCTGGTTTTGAAAGAAAAAGGAATTTAAACCAAAGGTTTAAGTTTGTCTGAGATGGGACAAAGTGGTGCTTATTGACAGAATAATGACTCATGATGATTGGAAAAGCCCGTGTCTGTGCCTTCCACTGACAGCATCTGTCACCCACTGACAAAGAGGTCCCAAACCACACATCTTCCATCTGCCTTCCTACCCTCTTGAATAGGAGAAGATAGGAGTGTTGTTTTTTTCCAACTTCTCCTAGGCAGCAGAACACATCTTTGCCTCCTAAAGGCAGACCTCACAAGAGATTGCAAGGTTTAGTTAAGAATAGATTTATTGTAAAGGTCACTAGAAATTTTTGCTAGTGAAAAATACTGCTATCTGCTTTATGAACAAAATCATTAGATGAGATCATACTCTCTGCCTGTGCTTTGCACTGTCTGCTAGCAATTAGCCTGCTGACTGCTAGAACAAGAGGTAGCTGCTTCGAGATGCCAAACAGCCTTGAATCCAGCTGCGTCAGGATCTGTCTAGACTTCCTTCTCTTTGTGGGATCAGGCTGCTCGTTATCAGAGGTGAGGGGCAAGGGGGATATTTGGATCTGGATATCAGGTTCTCTTATTTGCTGTAAAAACCAGTATGGGAACAAATGCACTCCCATCATGCCCTATGATGGAGCCCAAATATAACTAGAGCTCTGCTATTACACGGGAGCAGCAACATCGCCATCTTTTTTCAAAGGTACCACACCTGATACTCTACACCATCCTGAGCGTTAATTCAGTGAAACCTAAGGCCAGAAGACTAAACTTATCTTCAGGCTGTATTTAACCTCTCCCCTCCTATCCTTCTGTTTAGTTGTAGTGCATCTGCTACAAATCAGAGAATCCAGCAGAGAATTTTCACTATACTTATTTTTTACTTCCCTTCTGAAACACAGCCAGAAACTCTGCAGTATCTACAGCTGCACAGCTGTAGCAAACATCCCTTCACCTGAACTTAATGGTAAGTATAAGTTTCAGAAGCTCTGTAATTTGGTTTGAAATTAAAATAAAAATATTGAAATTAAGTCATTTCTCACACTCTCTGTGGTGATACTGTGCAAACAGGGCAGTGATGGGTGCAATCTCCAGGTCACGTACTGCCCGGCCCTATGCCCCCACCCTGAAATGGGGAAAGACTGATGTAATTGCAATAGATATGAGTGCTTCCTCTCCAATTTGCCTCCCTCTCTATAGGAGGGATATGATGAAATTAGCAGCTTATGGACTGTCACTAAAACAAGGCGCATACTGCAGTGTATGGTGGAACGAATGGAGGGGTGAGGGGAACAACTAATGCCCTCTTTGTATCTAGCACCCTTTGGTCTGAATTACACATTTAAAATCTCTAAACTGATAAAGTCAGAAAAATAATAATGGAAGGCACTGCCAATTTTAATGAGAATTAAATTATTTTAAAAATACTGAGAAGAATAGAGCAGTGTTGTCTAGCTGGAAAAAAAAAACAGTGCAAATGTAAAACAGGTAGAACGAGCAAAACAAGCCCTTAAAAAAACCTACAAAAGTGAAAGAACTGATTGAGGCTAACCTAAACTGTAAAGTACGGAAGAAAAAAGTCACACTGCATCAGAAGTTAATGCACCACCACACTGCAATCAAACTAAAGATGTTCAGGCAAGGGACTCTATCCTACAGTTTGTCTGAAAGAGTTGCTGCAATATATTCTCAGGAAGGAGCACTTCTGAAATAGCTGTGAAATTGGAAATAGGGTTAAAAGGTCATTAGCAATCCAAAAGTTTAACTCTTGTCCTTGGCTGGGTTCTCAGCATGAGATTTCTAACTAAGATTAGAAACTGTGGAGCCACGATAGTTAGTGTTAGATTAATACAGACAATGAATTCAAAAATCTTACAATAAAGTATTCTTTTTTTTTCTGGCTATTAGCCTGGATTTTAATTAGTTTGTGCTAATGAATACATTTGTACACATCCATTCTTTATTGGCAGCATTTAGAGGAGCTGGTAAATTGGTCACTGCGGCATGCCAGTTTTTCACTAATACCTAAGAAATAATTAATGCTTTCCTACCTAGATTCAACCAGCAGTCTTGGGGTTTTTACAGTATAAATTAGAATGAAAGATGATATACTCAAAATACAGTTAGCGTACTCATTCATCAACTGCTGTTAAGTAACACTACAAGACCCTAGAAGAGCTGAGAGCAGAGTTCCAGTCTCTGCAATACTGACAGTATCTCCCAAAAGTTGTCAGAGCACCCTGCCCTATTTTCCACTGACTCTTGTAATGTCTTTTCCATACCTGATGTTATTTAAGTTTCTTCTTTTCTTGAAAATTCCTCATTGGAAAACATGTATTTTTCTCAGTCCTTCCTATTCCTAACCCAGTGCAGACTGAGTAAAAAATGAACTGAGTGTGCTTGACCAAAGCAAATGCTTTCAAATCCAGTATCCTAGCTAACAAAGACCTCAAGCCAGGAAATATTTGGATGCTAGATTTCCATACAGAAAATGGCTGGAAGAGGTTGCACATGGAAGCTAAATTTGGCCAGATCAAAATGAGAATGGAGTTGCTTAGATGGAATTGAGGAGAAATTAAACGACTACATCCAAAGCTGATATCCTGAAAAACCCCACTGAATGTCCATTTAACTTCAGAGACATACAGGTTCTGTCATATCACCCATTCAGCAAGTCAGAAGCCATTTTATACCTAAGTCAGACTGGGATCTCCAAACACCTAGCTCTCCAGAGAAGGTCATTCTAATAAGCATCACAGAACGGCTTAGGTTGGAAGAGACCTTAAAGATCACCCAGTTCAAACTCCTCTGCTGTGGGCAGGGCTGTCACACACCAGATCAGGCTGCCCAGGAACTGAAGTGATGTTTCCCTTTTTCCAGTCACCAGGGACCTCTCCTGTCAGCCATGACTTTTCAACTACGATACAGTGGCTTTACAACCACATCAGGCAGTTCCTTCAGGACCCTGGGATGCATGTCATTCAGCCCCATAGACTTGTACACATCCAGCCTCATAAGGTAGTCTTGGACTTGCTCTGCTCTTACAGTGGGGGGGATTTTGCTCACCTGATCCTCACCTAGAGGTTCAAGCATATGAGAGAAGTGAGAAACCTGACAGCCAGTGAAAACTGATGCAAAGAACTCACTGAGTACCTCAGCCTTCTCCACATCCGTTGAAGCCAATATTCCCTTCTCATTTATCAGAGGGAGTACACTCTCCTTTGCCTGTCTCTTCTGCCCAATGCATCTAAAGAATCCCTTCTTGTTATTTTTCACATCCCTTGCCAATTTCAGTTCTATCTATGCCTTGGCTTTTCTGATCCCATCTCTGCATGTCCTATCATGTCACAGAAGAATCTGTTTCTCTCTATTGACAATAAATAGAGCTTTAGGTCTCCCACACGTACACATTTACTGCCAGAAAAGAGGAATTTCACTCCAAACTTCTTATTGGCTCCTGTTTAGCCTAGGAACCCAAGATATAATTGGATGAGACAACTTCTCTTGCAATCTATGGAGAACCTAAGCACTTTATATAATGTCCCAGAATGCAACTCTGAGTGCCAGGACTGGAAGTGCACTGCTTTACATTGTAGCATCCAATTCCTTTCCTCAGACTTAACTACCTGGTTCTATAACCTAAGTCCAGCTAAGGACCAAACTTCAATCATGCCTGTAACACTTCTGCTGTTCTAAATGCTAGTGCCCACAGAAGGTAGCCTGATAACACCAAATTGCAAGGTAATTTTGGAGTATCAAGCTAAGTGTATCAAGAGCTCTGTGCTACAAATTAAAAGCTTGAAAACCATCAGAAAAAAAAAAAAAAAAAGATTTTTTAGTGGCTTAGGGATAGACAAGAAATTCATAAGTGGAAAAGATTTTTCATTTAATCTAGAAAACCAAGCCTTCTGGAAAAGAAAAACAACAAAACAAAAGCCTATCATATGAAGTAAAGCAGATAATTTGTAGTTAAAGTGATGTTTCTCTGACAGTGAATTCTGGTAACCTCTATTGTGCATTGATTGTGCTCCTCTTTCATTTTTCACTTCCAACAATTGAAAAAAACCACATGCTGCTAAGCTACATCCACCTCTTGTGGCCTTTTAATCACCTGTTGTTAGAGTCTGTGGACATGGAAAGAGACATCTGCAATTTGTGTCAGTCTAGCTCCAAGGACTTCCAGTGTCAATACACCACCCTTTTTGTACCATTGACTCTAATGCTTATATACTATCGGCAAGTTCTTCTTGATGATATACGGACAGATTCATTTCAGAGGTAACATTAGTTTTACTAGGCCCATCTAGAAACTAGCTGACCTGGGTTCTTCATCTGAATTCCTATCAGCAGCAAAGCAGAACTAAATGTTCTTCTCAGAGTACTGATGACAGCATGGTTTCAGATGAGTACACATTTGTGGAAGCAAGCCAGTGCATGTCAGCTATGTGCCAGTCATGGAAAGAGGTCTTGTTTACCCTGGTGCATAGGCAGGCAGTGCACTCATAATTACTAACTGATCTCCAAAAGAAATATGGTACTTGTCAAAGGCATAATTTCAGTTCTGCCTTTCCTCGTGAACTTGGTGGGAACTCCAGCATATTAGTGAGTCATGTGAATGGCAAAACCCACCAGCATCACCAGAGCTTTATCAGCATTTGTTTTCCTTAATTTACAACTGCTTCCCCCACCCCTAATGCCCTACCCTGATCTTTACACACCAGCTTCTCAGAAAGGATGAGAGATCCTACCACCTTCCAGGTGCCCAAACATCCACTGAAATGCAAAAAATTGGACACCTCCCAAATGCTGGGATCCAAAATGCTGCAGTATCCAAATCACATCGGCATCATTGCTATGGCAAAGCAGATGAGACAAAACCTTACAAAACGGGAAAGTTGTGGCCATCAGCTAAGGGAGGAAACTAGAAGTCAGAAAAAACCCAGAACATGTTAGAAGGGTACAGACAGTGAAAATATCCAAAAACAAAAAGCAAACAAAAAGCCAGATGAATATGCCAATAACCTTGCAGGTACGTTGTAGAGGCTCAGGTCTGGGACTTAACAGCACTGTTAAGGCTCCTTTCTCCCTTCTTTTGGGTAATTTCACTGCTTCTCTTTGTCCTCACTGAACTTGGTTTATTGACAGTATAAGCTTTCCTGAAGTGTATACACAACAACTAATGCAATAGGACCAAGATCATCTACCAACTACTGAAAATAAATCATCAGTAAGCATAATTCATAATTATTTCCCTGGGCTACTTTTAATCTCAGAACTGCAGGATGGCTGCAGCTCTAATTTCTACCTCCTGCAAAAGTTGTTCAAAGGAGCAGACCACATTAGTGACCATTGGTAAATGCATAAACTTGTATACACGTGTTCAGTTCCCCATGTTTTAGAAATGGAGCTGAATTTGTGTGTGCACTGTTTGAAAACATCACATGTAAACAGGCACATACACACACGTATCCCAGCTTGTATGCAGGCACTGTGTACACAACAAAGATCTCATAAATTAATCAAGTTATTCTTGTAGCAAACTGGAAAGAAAGAGATGGAATGAGACAGGGATTGTTATTGTTATCTCTATTTTTAAATACTTGGAAGGCACTCAGTTACTACAGCATTGAGGACCATATAAGTACCTAGACAAATTCATTTGTGGCAGGAATACTAAGTGTGAGGGTTTTTCCAACACAAAGGTGCCAGCTAGCTGGGGATTTAAGGGACCTCTAAGGGGAAAAAAAAAAGGGGGAGAAAAATATTTTGAAGTCATATTTTTCAGTCCTTTAAAGGAGTTAAGAAATGGAAATATTTCCTTACAATTGTGTTGTTTTGCTTTGTTTGTTTTTTGTTTGTTTGTTTGTTTTTTTTTTCCCTGGGAACTTCTGCATATGATTTGCTTTCCTGGTATTCTTTTATCAGATAGAAAACCATTGTTTTCCTCTTAAGTGCAGTTATTTTAAGAAAAAAAAAAATCAAACCAACGACAACAAAACAACACACCAGAAAAGCTGCATAACTGACATTAGACATCAACATACACATAGAAACACTGCATGTGCATAAGGTAATATTCTTTGTGTCAAGGGATGGACTTATTTGGAAGTCATGAGAGTAGTTGCAAACAATACACAAAATGAAAACTTCCAGGGAAGCCTGAAGACAGGACATTGGCCAGGACTACGTGAGCACTGCTGGCTCTGTTAATTGCTGAAACTTTTAATAAGATGCTTTAAGATGCTTCTGACTAAACATTTTAAAATGTAAGGTCCTCCTCACCAGATGAAATCCAGCAGTAATACACACTATCACACCAAGAGTGTCAGATAACAGAAGAATACGAACAGTATCTGGTCTCTCAAAACTATTATTTAAAGTTTCAGTCAGGTATATTCTCTCCTTTAAACTCCTTTAAACAGATAGTTCTCCCCAGAAACCAGATGGCCGCTGTGTGTGTGCAGACGTGGGGGTAGGTGAAACTTCAGTACGAAAGGTGTTTAGTTTATCAAAAACACGTAAGTTGTTGCTTTGAAAGTTTTTGTAGTGAGAAAAACATCAGAAGTTGCTGATAAGAAAGTTTTTGGTGAACTATCCTTGTTAACAGTCTTCTAAATAAATAAGCACACCGCATTACTCTGGAGAGAACTTATACTTATCCCTGGCCTCAAGAAATGGAAATTCACCTAGGAGAGGAAATGAAGTTCGTGTATAATTCCCCTCTCTTCCTTTCAGCATCCTCTCTAGGGAAGATCTGGGAGCCTTGTTATTAAAGGTTAGATCTGTCTTCAGCTGAGACATGCTGGCTGCCTGATGAGGCTGCCGGACTCCTTGATACCCAGACCAGGGGGGCAAAGGAAGAGATACAGGCCAGAAGGGGACCTGGGACATATTTGGTTTGGTTCCGGCTAAACTTTCTTGTCCCCAGGAAAGTGCCTGAAATTCAGTGGATAAAGCTGCCGGCACTGTTTTTACCATGAAACCCATCTCAACAGCATAGCTACTCATCTAGAATTACTTGCTTTCTCCCAGCTCTCATTTGAAATGCTCTCAGCTACAGATCACAGCACTGAGTTCACACAGGATTTTTACACCCTTGTGAACAATCTGTACATGACAAAATACAACTTACATAACTATGCAAAGGGCTCAAACACTTTTGTATTTAGGCTTTATGAAGGTGTTACATTATTTGATGGGTACAAAAACATCTAGGAATGTTGCTGAAACACAGACACCTCATAGGGGAGGTGCTACAGCCCTCTGATCATCTTTGTGGCCCTCCTCTGGACCTGCTCCAACAACTCCATGTCCTTCTTGTGTTGGGTACTCCAGAACTGGATTCAATATTCCAGATGGGATCTCATGAGAGCAGAGTAGAGGGACAGAATCACCTCCCTTGCCTGCTGGTCATGCTTCTCTTGATGCAACCCAGGATATGGTTGGCAAGCACACATTGGTGGCTCATACTGAATCTTTCACTTCCTAAATCCCCACCAGAACCACGTAGGTTTTATGAGATAAAACAAAAATTGGTACTGGGCATAGATTGAATGAAATGGGGGAGGGAGACATTTCCTGACTGGGAGATCATATTCTGTGAGGAACTGCTTTCAAGGGACAGCAGTATTTTAGCAGAATACCATAGTAAGGAGAATTAAGAGGGCAAGGCCATTTCCTCCCAACACTCAACAGAATACCCCAAAAAATTCAGTACTACTCATAGTTCCAGACGATGGTACCCTTCTCAACTTCTGATTAGTGCTGTGAGGGTGAAGTATCAAAGAGAAAGACCTGTTTCCTCCTTTGCCACACAAGCTATGTTCTGTGGGAAAAACAAAATGCACAAGGCATTTACAATGCTACAGCTAAATCACTATCCCTCCCCATGAGTGAAGAATGTGACCTCTAGATCTGGGTGGACACGGCAAACCCATGTTCCATGAGCATATTTAAATATTTACATAAATCAGCCTTATGTTTCCTTTCTTTTTTGAAATCTTCCTCCACAAGTTCACTTGGAGGGCTGTTCCCAAAACCAGTATATTTTTAAATGGTCATTGGAGAATTTTAGTGGAAAATTAATTCTGAGTTCTCCAACAAATATTTATATTAAAGTCTACTATAATAACGATCCTGAATTCTAGCCAGGAAATAATGCACTGTTGATCTAAGCACTCCACATGAAGATGATTATTTACTATGAAGATGATTATTTACCCTGCTGGGCCTAGCATTCTCCTCTGAATGCAGAAGGCACAGAGTGCGTAATTTACCAAATTCCTTGAACAGATGAAGTTGGTGAATGGACAGATGACTGCACTACAAGATGCACAACCAGGAAAACTTACTACTGAGATCTCCATTTCAACATACACAACTCTTTACAGCTACTGTTAATTTTTTTCTAGAAGTATTTTTTCTAGAAGATTTAAGTCAGTTCAGATGCCTCGATTTTAGATAAGCTCCTATGCAGAGCCAATCCCTGGTGTACACAATAGAGATGAAAAAACCTCGAGTCTTTATCTATTTACAGTTTTCTAACCATCCAAAGAAAATATCATGAACTCTCATGATAAATGCTTGAGAACATAATAGAAACTGAAAAGAATGGATTCAGTTTCTCAGAACAACTGACTATGTACTGCATAGGCCAATTCCACCATGACATGTAACTTAATTCAAAAGCATTCACTTTCTTTTTACTTAGACCCAGGGAGTTATAGAATTCATCATGTGAAAAAAAAAAGGATTTGATTATTGTAAATATTCATATTGCTGAATGATAGATATAACATCCTGAGATAATGATTACAAGTATCAAATAATAATCACACACATTAGGTACAGAAGAAAGGATGAGATCCATTAATAGGAAAAAGGAGTATTGTAAATCTAAAGAAACTAATAGTTGGTTCTGATGTAGTTGTTACCCTGCTAAATGTGCTAGTCTGTAATGAGTAGATTGCATGATACCACCTTGCAACGTTCATCGTCCACTGAAGTTGTCAGGTCCTCTCACACTGACTTCACCAGCCTTTTCCAAGCCACTGATATACCATGATAGAACACCGTAATGCAATGGTTGTTATTCTTTAGGAAGAGATGAATTGTTACTTGCCCTTTTACAGGTTATGATCAAGACCAATCTACAATTTGTTTTAAAGGTCAAAACAGATAAATGTCATCCTGTGCGGTCATTGAGAGTTATGCTGTTAACCTTCAACATCAGCAGAACTTGCTCCAACCCAAGTGATTATTCAGTATTTATAATACAGACACATCTTCAAGAATTACTGGCTTGTTGCTGCATAAAACCAGGAGGATATAGTGGCATATAATATACAAATATAGTGCTAATTCCCAGTACTCTGAAAGTGAAAAGGGACACTACCGCTTAGCAGTCTGCAGGAAAATTCAAGGCAGTTGAGGGAAGATACCGCTGATGAATGAAGGTCCCATATAGGTACACTCCATTTATCAACATAACCAGTACAGTTTGTGTACAGGATTATCTTCTCCCATTATTGCAAGCTCTGACACACACTGTCACACATCACTGCTCCACACAGTTTTTCTGAAGCTGTCTTTCCCATTGCACATCCCCTTGAGCCAATGAGTAAGGCTGCTAGAACAAGGCAGCATCAACTCAGTGGAAGATGGGACTGTGCCCGTATTTTGTTTTTAACAAGACTAAGAGAGGTCGTTGCTGCGGTGACTCAATATGACTAAGTATATGGTATCGCTGCCCAAAGATCAAACAACATGCATTCATTAGCAACTACCAAACCTACCACTACTATAAAAGGAGTCTTCAAATATTTAATTTCCTTAAATGCTTTGCAGTGACAGCAATCCCATACATCTTCAAAGGAGAGTACTGATTGTCATAGACATTAGTTTTAGCTTCTCCAGTTTTGACTCAGCCTGGAGATGGACCCAAAATTCACTCTCCACAAACAACCTTACCCACAGCAGTTTCTCTGTTTCGATTCACATAACTGTAACAAGATCTGAGCATCATTATTTGTTGTCAGGGCTAGTTTTCAGCCATTTTTTCCTGGATTTGTGATCAAGAGCAAGGACAGTGACTAGGCCAGTTCCATTTCTCAAACAGTTTTCATAGTATGACTCTATATTTTACACAAAAATGAAAGGTGGTTTCATTTCTTCCTCTCCACTTCCCTTTTCCAACAAGAGGGAAAGCTTCATTTTGACAGGGAAATGACCATCTGAAGAAATGGCTGATAAGAACAAACACAATATAAATTTAGGACATGCAGATATTGCAGACTTCTGGCCAAAATACACAGTATGGAGGTTTTACATTTTGTAAGTAGGTTTTACAGCACATCTGGTTTCCAGAAGAACAAATCACTTTTGTTCAAATTCTGACTACACATGGAGCTAATAAAGTGCAGACAGACAGACATTTTGTGCTTCTTTGATTTAGAATTCAGTCTCAGGTTGAAAGTTCTAATTCTACTTCATTTTCTTGCAAGTATGTGGATTTGGGAGAAAAAGGACTGTGTTCCATCTCCCCTGCTGTTGCTCTCTTTTATGCAGGTGACAGGGTTTTTTGGTTATAATTTCATTACAAAAATAATTGACATTATCTATCTAAGATGAAGTGAGCATTTGCCTGTTTATATTATGCATAGAACTATGCTACAACTAAGTAGAATTGTATATTTGAATTAATAACGCAGCCCAGTCAAAATTCCCCTTGAGGAGAAAAAGAAATTTGCCTCTAAAAAGGCTGCAGAATAAGTAAATCTAAGCTAAATTTGGCAGCAGGACGATTTTATTTGTAAAGAAATTCATAGTAAATGAGCTCAGTTCATAATGTGCTTTAACAGTAAAGAGAAAAACATGCTTTCCATGCTGCCCGAATGGTTGGCATAATTTTGCTTGCCTTCCTTTCCTGTTAACTTCAGGATGCAAATAGCTTTGCTGTCAGGGTACATTTGTTCCCACTAATTCAACACTATAACAAGCCAAAATATTTATTTCTTTTTTCCACCCTTTAATTTGTGTTTTATCATATTGGTAACATCATCTACTGATTTCATTTACTGTAGCATTATGCAAACAACTCTTATGGGAAAGTCACCTCTCCATAATACGAAAACTAAGAAGAAGAAAAGACTCAGTGTTTTAGAATACGTTGCCACAGAGGGCCCAACATTTCTGAGCAGACCAACACAAAGGCCAAAATGTACATCTAAAATCACTGCTCAAATATCTCATCCCAATAAAATCCTTAGCTTTTCAGAGAAGACACTTACATTCTTCTTGCTTCTCACTAGAGAAGACAGACTACCAGAACATGTTTCTTTTGATTAGAACTGGATGATCAAACAGAGCAAGCAGCATATTTTTTTTAGCTCAATCACTCCCCTGCTCATGAAAGTCTACAAAACGATGTTACCTCATATTTGGCTGAGTCTATAATTAAAGCTGATCAAAATGTTTTCCTCTGAAAAATATTGCTGATGGTAACAGGATTTTAATTGAGTGATCATTTGTATGCAATGTGCTTCTGCCTCCTATAGGAAATAAAATCAGTTCTCAACTAAATAAGTGTTTTCACTGAAAATTCAGTTTGATTTTCTTTTTTCGAAAGCAAAAAAGGAAAACATTTTCTAGATAGAATTTTTTGTACCATTTATGGAGTAGGAATTGTTTTCCGCTTACCCCTTTCTTAGAGGCCAAAACCACAATTTGCCCCTTAGAACAGTGGAGCGTGCATTCAGATTCATCCAACTACAAGGAATTCCAAAGTCAGGATCTCATTCACTGTATGGTCCCCCTCTATGATCTGCCCCATTTACACCCTCTCTCTATCAACTCTCAGATGAGCTTTATGCAAGTGGCTGCTAACTTTAGTACCTCAGTTATCAGTCTAAAGTTAGGTGGAATGAATCAGACCTCAAAAATCATGTTTACGAATAAGCTTTTGTAATTAGTCACTTTTGTACAGCTTCCTCATTCACGTAGCAACTGCTTATAACATTTAATTTTATCTCTTCTGTTCTTTTCTCACACACCAAACACTATCTTGTCCTAGCCTTATTTGCATCTGTGATGACTTCTAACAAGTCCTTTGATTTACCACAGTACAAGCTCAGGATTAAATCTCTACTTAAATACATCATTTGAACATATAAAGGACACAATGACACAATCCCATGAAGCCTTAGAGTTTTTCAAAAACATGAAAAAGATCAGAGAAAAAAAAAAAACAAGGCTGTCTGACATCTGCCATTACAGTAAATATCTGTATCCATATCCATATCTATTTAATTGGCTCAATATTCTCTATCAAGAAATATAGCTTACACTTACCATTCTCACCAGATGTCTTATCTTTTCCATTTGTAGCTCCGGTTCCTTGTCTCTGGTAGAAGAGGGAAAGAAGAAGCAGTTAGAACAAACTTGGATTTTCCCCTTGGAACTGCTAGCAGTTACAGCCAGATTTCTCTTCAATATCTTGGATAGTCACTCACCCTCTTGCGATGCTGTTTAGAAAAACTAGCAGTCAAAATAGGAACACGTGGTACGATGTAGGCACAACTATGTAAATATGCATGTAATTGTACGATGTTATCACCTGTTAGTGATGGGGTACATGTAGTCAGGTTAAAACAGTGCAAAGGTATGAGCTACAGTAGGACATTCCCTCAGGTCTCTGCCATACCTCCATTCGTAGGATTCTTTTGACATTGGTCAGACTTTTCACTTTGTCCTCAAGCGGAGATGGAACTTCCCACTTCATTTCACTTAGTCTAAAGAACACCCTCATGATATGCCATGCAAAATACTGTGAATAAATACTAAGTGACTTATAGCAAACGCCATTGCAGCCCAAACAGATATTCACCATGGCAAAGCTGTATTATCATGGTTACACTTATATAACTCGCTAGCTTAGGATTGACTACTAAAAAAAAAAAAAAAAACTTATACTGCATCCCTCAGAGAACGAATATCACAGGTACAATTAAAGTGCTTTAGCAAAATTGTTTGGTAAAATTTGCATTTCTTATGCAAAATTATTCATACTTATATGTATTACTGAAACAGATTAAAGAATCCATCCTCTAGAGCTGTCCATGTGAAAAACCAGGAGTATTAAGTTTACAGTGAATAAATCTAGCTGCATTGAGAGGCAACACATCTTCATGCATCAGGAAAGTTGACAACTGCAGCAGCACTGCAAACCACATGGTTTGCACTAAAATATGGACGGTCATATTCATCCTGTTATGAAAAATCATACAGGCATACTTATATCCTCAGGTATTTACTGCAGAGCAGCTGATTAAAAACTCCTCTAGTTTCTGTCCTTCATCTCCCACTGTGTTTGCATTCTCAGGGTATTCATGATGTAAGTACAAAACCTTCATGTTTACTTTTAGCTCTCATTATAGAAAGCCAGAGGGAGAAAGAAAAAGTTCTTCAAACCCCTCAGGAGGACAGCAAAAGAGCTACATATGGTCTATCGTGCATCCACATGCCCATGGTGAGGTTTCTCATCTTCCTCCCTGTGGCAGACTTCAGTGCATGACTCTGCTCTGCTGCCTTTGCCTCATCTCACACTGTGCAATGAGACAGAGTCCCCACAGAAAACAACTTTGAGTCCATGGCTACCATCTTCCCATGCAATGGAAATATATTTTTGTTTCTCCCTGGAGCTTCACAGTCTACAACAGCAAAGAAAACTTGACAAATAATGCCAAAAAAAAAAAAAAAAAAGAGGATCCTAAAGGGCTTTTATTTTTTTTTTTAAATCTAAAAGTATAGGTTAACAACAGCCATAAGTCACTAAATCCACTCAGAAGCCAGTTTTGCTAAAGATATTAACATTTATGCCTTCAAATAAAGTTTTGTTAATACTTCAATATTTCAATTTCAATCCCTATTTGAAATGAGATTTCAGTGTAAATTTACCAGGACCTCCCCCAAAAAATAAAACACCATTTTCTATTGAGTAAAAGTCCAGTAACTATATTGCTTTTTCTAAAAATTTACTTTCAAATGCTTTTTTTTTTTTTTTTTTTTTTTAGTTTTTCTTTCTGAGTATTTCAGGCTGTGCTGCCTAGCTGTTATGAAGGCTTCTCTTTCCTCCCTAGGCTATACCTGTCAGGTTTGGTCTGCTGTTGATGCAGTGCTGGAATAGGGAAGCACGCATTTCATGTCTCAGGATTCCCCCTCTGGGAAAGGAGAAAGTTCTGTTAAAGAAAATAAATGAAATCTCAGCTTCAGTCATTGAAGACTTTTTCTGTTCATGAGGTCAATATTGTTTTGTAAGTTAAAATCAGGCTAAATACACAAATCTGGTTTGGGGACCATTAGAAATACAGAGAATAAAGCCTGAAAGTCTCTTTAACAAGCTTCTGATAGCCCTTCCTTCTCTGCTGCATACATAATTTCCATCTAAAAGCACCGTGCTGTATTCCAAATAAGACCAATGGATTTGAAAATCAGGGCATTGCAACTGCTACCAAAAAAAAAAAAAAAAAAAGCCATATGCAACACATTCATCCACTTGCAAAGCCTTTGGTCTTTTACTTCAATACCTTCAGTGAACCTATTTTAAATTTAAAAAAAAAAAAACAAACACGTTTTCAAGATGCTGATATTATTAGCATTAGCCTCTTGCTTCTTTCTTCACCTTTCACAATGCTACCACAGGCTGCAAAACGAGGCTTAGGTTTCCAATGTCATTCCAAGCACAGGACTGAACATGAGGAGGAGTATTTTCAAGAAGCAATGGATTAAAGCCCTTCAAAGAGCTGGTATAACAGATACTGTTGTCAGACCCAACAGATCAAATTAAAAACACTGAAACAGGAAAATAATAGTATTAATTTCTGGGCTTTGCTTTTAAACAAGCAATCCCCAAGTTGCTGACTGTATTTTAAAAGCTAAAAGTAGCCTAATCCTTCTGTTTCCTGTAACTTGTAGCCAGCTTCCATCACTCAAAGCTTCTAAAGTTCCCCAGATTCTGTAAGGCAAGGACTAGGACAGAAGCACTGAATAAACTGTCCATTGGGTATCAAAGAGGAAACATCTGAGCCAAAATGAACATGAGTCCAAAGCCATAATGATTATCCAGTAAAACAGGATAAACAGTTTTGTTGCTACGTTGCGTAGGAGGAAACATAGTTTGTGACTGCTTGGGGCTATATTAATTTTTAACTCAGTGGTTTTGCTGAACATCAAAGGCACATCATTAAAAATGTTTCCAAAAATCAAAGTCACTCCCAATTTGTCAGAAGATGAAGGAAAAAGGGCTACTGTCAGGAACCACAATAGGAGAAGAATGGGTTTACTTTCCTGTTAAATTCTCAGTGCTATACACTGCAGCTCATTAACGTAGTGTAAAAATACAGAATTAGTCCCCAGGTGTACAAACTAAGGGGAAAAAGTGAGTTTTCTGCCAGGAGGATTTCTCAATAAGAACGTTAAATTACTGCAGTGAGGTTTTCTATTCATTCTTCTAACTTATCTTGCAATCCCAAACCTAATTTTTGCTTTTTGTTACATTCCCTTCTTGTCTTCAGATTTCCTGACCCTTTCAGCTACACTTGAAAGTTGCACCTCAGTGTTAGGGACTGTATCCAGGCGTTGATTACCAAGTTTCTTAGGGAAGAGGGATTATTTTTGAGGAGCTACGGAAAGCCTAATACTGGGAAGTGAGACTGTCAGGAAGCTCCGACAAATGGGTCAAACCGTTTTCTCCTTCTTCATTAGAGTGCAGGGCCGATGTGGTGCAGCATGCTGTACCCCAGTAAAGCAGTGGCTGCAGATGTTCAAAAGTATATTGTTTCCAATTTAAAGAAGAAAAAAAAGAAAGAAAGAGCACTCAAGGATAAAACTTAAAATAAAAATACAACAGTGGAAAATTTCTGTAAAGTTAATATAAGAAATGGCCAGTGTAGCCTCGAATCAGAATTTAAATAAAAATTCTTTCACTGACATATTCTGTATGTCATTAGTATGCTCTGTTATCAACGACTGGAAAACAGCAGTGAAATCTGCACAAATCCGAGGCTTTTCTTAAGCATCATTTTGCTACCAAGTCCCTCTCTAACACAAAAGGCATTAGGTGTGTGACAAAAGGAAATACATGTTGGTACAATGCAGCATAAAAAAGCCTGTGTCATGGGTCAGCCAGCTGTATGTCAAGGGAGGCTTTAATCTGTGCTGCTATCACTGATGTCTGTTCTCTATACAGAATTTTCTGTGAAATGTATAAGATGTACCCAAAGTATTTCATTGGTGTTTTTTCACAGCTTTCTGCTTTAATTAAAATAAATAAATAAATCAGCTGCTTTAGCACCAGAATGAGAAAAGTAGCGAAAAATACATTTTAGAAACTTACAAAGTTTATAACTTTCCTGCATATAAAAATGTTATAAGTATTCACTTAAGGATTTCTCAAGTTTTGCAAGCATAGCTCATAATTCTCATAGTCTGCAGCAGAGCAGTCTGGAGATACTTACGGATTGATGCCTGCTCATTTCAAGACTAAGTATCTCCTGTTCAATACCTTGAATCTGTGCAATCAGTGTGGACTTCATCCAGGAACAAAGAAGGTAAACAAATTTCTAGGCTGACTTTTACTTAGTATTGTTTGATTGATCTCTGAAGGTACCAGAGAGGTTTAGACTAATGAAATAAGCCACAGCTGAGCTCACTTTGCTTATAGGTACAGAAAGATCCCAAAGCATACTTATATCTCCGTTACTGCATCATTACTTGTAGTGCATTTTCTCTTCCTTCCCTAGGTGGAATTTTGAGGACAGTACAATTGCACGCCCACTTCCTACACACTAAAGACAATAAATTAGATATAAATAAAGACAGAAAATCCACAAAGCTACATCTTTCATATAGCCTCATCTTCCATATACTTTCTGTCCAAGTGCACTACACACAATTCCTGATTCTGAGAAAATGATGTTTTCCATGCTTTTTTATACTAGGTATGAATTTGCTACTGAAAACAAAGATCAAATATTCAATATAAAAAAATGACAGGTAGTGGGCACTGAGGGAACCATTTGCTGTTGCTGGTTGATGACTACATTACGCATGCATGGCACATGAAAATAGTCCTGTGATGAGGTGACATCTGGAACTGACTGAAATCAATGGGCATTGTGTAACTGCTCTTCTTTCAAGCTCTAGCAAACAACTAATTTAGGTCAGAAACTAGATAAAGACCTAAAATTTAAGTAGGGGCAAGAAGAAAACAGCTATGACCTGGAACAAGTGGATATACTCCGTAGAATTTGGAGTTTCAATGGAATTCAGTTAAGTTCCTCTTTGCTGGAGATTCCTGGGAATTGTATATCAAAAAGCATGAAGATGAATGGGGAGCAATAGAATGTGTCTTGATATATGACAGGAGAGCCACGCACAAACTACTGTCATACATTCACTCCAATTTAAAGTCTCTAACACCAGTCTGTGATATAGACTGGTAAAACCGTCTACTGATGGTAAATCAGTACCTCTTTAGTGATGGTAAATCAGTACCTCTTTAGTGATGGTAAATCCCATTAGTTACATAAAGAATGCTTACAATCAGAACTAAAGAGTCCCAGGAGAAGCTTGAATATCACTATGAAAACTTTGTTAGAAGTAAACTCTTCTCATTGGTTTATTTTGCCAACTCTACAAGTTTGTCCACTTTTCCCCCCATGTTACAGATCTTTTACTGAGTATTTATGAAAGCGTCCTTCAAAGCCCACATTTAAGGTAACAGCAACAAATACAGAGCATCTAGCCAATACTTTGTCTGAATGTATCTGTGAGTCTGATGTACCTGCTGACTTCTTGAACATCTTTGCAGGAAATCAGAGATCGTATCTTTTGAGCGCTCAACAGAAAGGAAAAACATTTATCAACATATACTTCAGTACAAAGCAGTCATTTTTATGACTAACAGTTTCTGGTAGTAGTGACTTTCTGGAGACTACCACTTTTTCCTGGCTGCTATCACCCTAGGATCTCAGTTCTTTGTGAAAGAGTAGAAACCTATGTAGCACTCTCTTCATGTCCCTTTGCACAATGGGAATTTTCTATTTTCTGGCCATCCTGCGTTGCCAGGGCAGCACAATATTGCCAGAGCAAGAGTGCCAGGATTCATCTTTCAATACTGGCTGTCAAAATTAAACAATCCCTGGCACTCTGACTATTTCTTTAATTGTCTTCATGGGTCAAGCAGTGTTATACTTCACTAGCTATTGACTGTCCTTAAAATTAAGGACCTCCTATGGCTATTTTTATACATTAAAACCCCACAAGATGAACTGATGTGATTCAAACTGTGGTGGCATTTGAGGACCTATTTTCTATGACTTTCTTAGTCACAGAAGGCACACGAGCATGGACACACATGTTGACATCCTAGTAACCAAGAAAATATTTCTCAGAAATTAACAATACAGCTGTGGATAACCAGAGATGTTTTTCCTCTTAGACAATGTGGATCAGCACCTGGCTCTTGCCATGGCAGTGATCAGGGTACAGTACAATCTTCTGTTCTCCCCTCATTTACCCAGAGGCATGCCTAGCTCCAAAAGGCAAGAAGCCACAGCTTGGTGGAACCAAGCTGCCGAAGTGATGCCTCTCCAGAAACATTTGCCTGAACAATTTCCTTACATCTTCCTAAAAGAATACAACCTGGACTTCAGCTTTCACATCCTCGCACCTTCTATTCATTTATACTACTTAAAATGAAGTCTACAAAAAATGCTTAGCTCACCCCACGCACAGACTGCCTTAATCATGGGGGTGTTAGCAGAATTTAGGCATTTGCCTCAATCAGCAAGATGCAGCTAGTTCACTTTTGACCAGACAGAGCTTTTGGGTTTGAGGTAAGTCCTCAGCACGAGCACCCAGTATGCTTCCAGGCTAAAGAGGGAGGCAGCTAATGAGAAGGAGCAGAGAGAATCACTGTCTGCGATGCAGAAACCCACTTACAGTGCTGTATTTATAGATTCTAATAGCACAGAGGAGAACTATGCCCCACTTTCACCAATGCTGTGCTGCAATTTATAAATCAACACAGTGAAAACCTGCTGATTTTGTATTCAAATTCACTGCAGTGTTCTAAACAGAATATTTACACCAACACTAAACATAATCAACATAATTAGCACAAATAGTAGCTTGCTTAATATTTAGGTTATTAGCATATTCTGAATTAAAACATTATTAAGTAGATATTTCTCCGAAGACATTGTAATCACCTTTTTTCTTTCTGAGGCAGGGATTAATGGAATCTTTGAAGTTAATTTTGAAAGCAGCTGCAAGAATGTATTTCCCAAATCCTGTTAATTACCATGCCAGCCATGAGAAGTAATCCTTCATTTTTTTTCCTGCAGGAAACGGGGCTTGATCCTGCAAGGCTTATTTATAGGAGAACTCACATGTGAACATGTACTCGTGTTTACTTCAGCAGCATTAGTTGCTTGAGTGAGAGTTGGAATCTCACTGTGGTACTGTGAGATCTCTGAACTGCATGTTAAGTTTTGTTAAGCACAAGATAAACAGTGTAAAATTAACGATGGAATAAGCCTTCAAGCACCAATTGACAAAAAAAATACCTCAGCTCTCATTTGGACAAGGATGGCAATGCCTGTATCCTAATTACACTGCAAATTGATAAATAGGAATCATCAAGGTGACCCAAGAGGAATATTTCAATTACATAAAAATAGATTGATTAAGTTGAGAAGTATAAATGAAAAATGACTGGAGTTCTTCGGATGGTCTCTTCCTTTTTTAATCCTATTAATTCTTCTCTACTGGTAGCATTAAATTTGGCACTGCAGTTCCAGAAAGGGAAGTTTGGGGCAGGAAACCAGTCTTAAGAACTCCCTTTACTAGTGTGATCCAGTCCAGCCACACCTCTCCATCCTCAAGGCCTCATTTGTCCAAATAAAATTGCTTGCAAAGCCATACATCAAAGAGCATCTCTAATATTATTCCAGTGAATAGTAATCTTTCTTCTGGAAATCATTCACTGGAATGATCTAGCTTAAGAGTTTAATTGTTTGTATCAGTTCAACAGGAACAGACAACGGGCTGTAAAACAGGGAGGAAGCACCACTATTTGATTCTGAGAACTGAGTACCAAAACATATCCTTCTTTGAAGCATTCAAGTCTTCCTTATTTTTTTCTTCTTTTTTTTTTTGTATTCCTCTAGACACAGTGGGAATCACTATGATCTCAGGAGATCATTCTGTAGGAGAGCACAGACGCAACAGCCCTAGCTCAAAAACCATAGAATCATAGAATGGCCTGGGTTAGAAAGGACCTCAAAGATCATCGAGTTTCAACCCCCCTGCCATGAGCAGGGTTGCCGACCACTAGACCAGGCTGTCCAGAGCCGCATCCAACCTTGCCTTGAATGTCTCCAGGGATGGGGCACCCACAGCCTCTCTGAGCAACCTGTTCCAATGCGTCAAAAATAAGGAGGTACAGATGGAAGGAGCAGAATTTCAACCACAGAACGAGGGCAGTATAGGCTGGAAGGGACCTCTGTAAGTCTCTGGTCCAGCAAACACCCTGAGGAAGAATATTGCCAATTCTTTACCAAGTCAGGTCTTGCAAGCCCCAAAGGCAGAGAATCCACTCTCTCTAGGTGATCTGTTCCAGAGCTGCTGCAAAACACTCCTAAGGGGAAAGATCTCCTTGCATCCCACAATGATTTCAGTAGGTAATTTTATTCTGAACTGGGTTTCTCCTAAAAAGCTGGAGCTGCAGACGGATCAAAAGTTCTTGATAAAAAGAATTTGGAAGCCATGGTGTTCTCATAAGAAGTTATTTAGGATCACTGCATTTTTTAAATTAAATATTCTAGTGCTCCTGATTTGAAATATTGTTTGATAAATAGATCCCTCAACATTTCAACAGTTATCAATTCAACATGGATCTGTATCTCCCTGTGACGATGCATGACCTCAAAGAAACACCATGCAGCCAGGCACTGCCAGAACAGTTTGGTGATAGAGGAGGTCTAGCTATGCGCAAACAGCATACCTCCATTATAAGCCCAGGCCATCTGTGCAGGCACAGTTAATGGCAGCTGACTGTGGCATCTGATGAGGAGCAAATCAGAACCTTGGGGATCTGAGCAAAGTGTTAAATTCAAAGGGCATCCTGGGTACCCTTTAATATTAGCAACCTCAGATGGGAAGAGTGCACTAAGCCAATTAAGGGGTCAGGCTCTTTGCTCAGGCATGATATAGCTGATTATAGATGGTGTTGGTTTTCTTAAACAAATATTTACTTTATATTTAATTCCTCCAAACTCTGCTGAAATTGAGGGTAATTTAATTTGCCACGATACAAGCCCAGCTGTAATTGAGTTAGAGGCTGTCTTCAAGGGACAGCTTGGTTATTGATGGCAGAAGCCTGCACTGACAAATTGCTTCATATCTGATCATATCGACTTTATCATTATTAAAACAGACTGTGCATCTTTCCAGACTGCAGAAGTTCTGGTGCTTTTGCTGTTAGCTTTTTTACTTCCAGTTGTACAATTCAAACAAAATTCCTTCTCACTTTCTTCCCACATCCCTACTTATTTCAGAGGTAAACAGATGTCACTACAGCCTGCTAGAACTCCCCAGCCAGGTTTTGAGAAGTTATCGATTATGGCAGTTTCAAGTCGCTATACAAAGCGACTTCCTGCCTCCACCACAGGGCGAAGCCTTCTGATTTTCAAGTCAACAGCAAGAGGAAGCAGCATGGATTTTTATGCATCGCTTTGCTCCTCAACCCTCCAGGCAGGCCGTGTGGTCACAGACAGTGATCGCAAGCAGCCTGAGAGCCATTTGCAGTTTTGACAGCAGCTTCTGTGGGGCTGTTCTAGCAGCAGGGGAAATCACTGGACTGAGAGCACACTGCAGCCTTGGCAGCGCACCCTACCCAGGGGCTGCACAAAGAGATGACGCAGACCTGTTATCTTTGGCTCTGTGCCACCAGGACATCCCTACACAGGGAACTCTGAATTGGCAGCTGAAGCTGCCTTGAAATTGGGCTGTGCTTGATGGAGATTTGTCCCTCATTGTTCAGATCTGCATTGAAAGCGACCCACTGGGACTTTGGGGGAGCAGCTTTGTTTCCAGTGCAACGCAGTTCCTAACAAAGCTGCCTTGGCACTGTGCATCTAAGCAGCAGCAGCCAAGCGATTAGAAATAACCCCACCACACTAAGAAGGAAAATGGATGGGGTGATGCACAAGGTCACATTGATTGCCAAGCATCAGGGACAGCACTCGTACATGCTCACACAGAATGCAGAGGGAAAAAAAAAAAGACAGATCACTAGTTCTGTTCAAGAGCTGGCTGAAAAATACAGATTTCCATAAATCAGAAGCTCTCTGGACCCCGTAGCTGCTCAGTGAAATTAATGCTACTATCAGTTTTGATGTTAATAGCAGCAGAGAAATTAAGAAAGCAATTTTCAGTGTAGCTGTAGGTAGTTCCCGACATCCCTGACCCCAAGGACAAACTTCACCTGACCTAGGACTAAATATTTGTCAGTTCCTGCAGTGCCCTAGCCTTGGACCAAGTTCACAGGAAGCCACAGAACCACAGATTGGTTTGGGGGGGAAGAGACCTTAAAGACAATCTAGTTCCAACCTTCTTGCCACGAGCAGGGACACCTCCCACCAGGTCAGACTGCCCAAGGCCCCATCCAACCTGGCCTTATATGACTCCAGGGATGGGACATCCACAGCTTCTCTGGACAGCCTGTGCCAGCACCTCACTACACTTACAGTACAGAACTTCTTCCTAATATCTAATAGAAATCTCTCTTCTTTTATTCAAAGCCATTACACCTTGTCCTACCACTACACTCCCCAGTAAATAGCCTCTCCCCATCTCTCCTGTAGGTCTCCTTCGTATACTGCAAGGCCACAGTGAGGTCTCCCCAGAGCCTTCCCTTCTCCAGGCTGAAAAAGCCCAATTCACCTCAGACGTTCTTCATGGCTGAGGTGCTCCAGCCCTCCCATCATCTTTGTGCCCTCCTCTATGCCCTTTCCAAAAGCTCCATCTCTTTCTTGTGCTTAGTGTCCTAGGCCTGGACAAAGTACTCTAGATGGGGCCCCATGAGGGCAGAGCAGAGGGGGATGATCCCCTCCCTCTCCCTGCTGGACACCCCTCTTTTGGTGCTGCCCAGGGTACCGTTGGCTTTCTGGGCTGCAATCACACACTTGCAGGGGGTTTTTCAAAACTAGTCAGTCAAATTCAAGAAAAGCTTCCTCACTGTGTTGTCTCAAATACTCCTCCTCCACAGAACTGTTCTTTCCGATGCAAGTTCAGTGAAAATTCTCATTTTCTCCACTCTACATTACCTAGCAAGATGTTGTCACCTTATTTGTATATGGTTAACGACAGCCCATTACATAAAGTCATTAAAAAAGGACCTGAATGTATTCCTCCAGAAAATAAAGCCATGTATTCATTTTGTTAATATCCCAACAGACCTAAGTTTCACACAGAACGCAGATTACAAGGTTCACTTAGATCCAGTTGTGTGCTGTCTGACACACTGCAGTCTGGTGAAAACATCTATTAATTTTAAAGGTTTATATGATATGACCACAAAAGATATTGTTAGAATTTGGATTTGTGGCTCTCATTATTTTTTTCCCCACAATTTACAAGATTAATGCTAGATCCTTAGCTAATTGTTTCTACATTTGCAGACCCATCCCTTTAACCAGCTCCAGGGTGAAAATGCACCAAGCTTCTACCCAAAGCAAAGAATACAAGGCAGAGTTCAGAATAAAAATCTTGTGAAGCAAGTTGAAGGTCTCCTATAGTCTTTCTGGAGAGGCACATTTAGCTTGGCTTGGATGCTAAAGCTGTGCCATAGCTTGGGAAATGAGCTGAAGTGATAGCTAGCCAAGTCTGACTGGCCAATTAAAACTGGCATGAAGTCAGCCTGCCTTAGGCATTTGGCTGACCTGCTTAAACTGCGGCACACGTGTGCTGGCACATGCAGTTTAAATGCGTGCCAAGCCAACAATGTGCTTGTTCTCTTTTTAAGTGTTGAGTATGCATCTGTCAGATCTGAGTGGAGTAGTGATACGTATGAAGCAGCTATGAAGTCTCATGCCTTATTTTTCCACCATGTCATCTGCAGAAACTTGTTTGCCCAGCTACCTCCGTTTACCTAGTCTGCTCTTCCTCTCCCTTCCAGTCAAGTCGATGCTTCTATTTTGCAGCCGTTTCCATCTTCTGTATCCCTTCACCTCACATTTCACTAAAATATGTTTGGAATTTAAGGAATTGGTTTTCAGCGCTGCTCAGATTTCATTCCAGAACACCACACAGTATCTCTCAAGTTCCAATAAAATGCATTGTTCATGGTATTTCAAACTAGTTTTGAAACTGTGCTTAGAAATTCAGCAACCAGAATACTTAGTATTTAGTCCTCGGGATTTGAAACAGAAGCTCTTTTTTTTCTTTTTTTTTCTTCAAATAAGACAGCAGTAGTCATACTGCTTCCTTGGAGCACTGGAACTAGAGACTAAAAAGCACTAGAAACCAAATTAAAGACATGCTTGTGATTTTTCTTTAATAAGAATTATTTTTCTGTCTCTACAGCTCTCCCCTACTGCCTCATCCAAAACCTGGGACTTGAGTGCTTCAGATGTTTTCATTTTTAGCTACAGGTTTTGGTTCATCTTAGGCCAGCTACTCTCCATTACCAACCATTACATTGCAGCAACCTCAGGATGTCTGCACTCTCTCCTCTCACTAACACAACTTTACCCTAGTGCCCTTTTCAGGGCTTTGCTGAAACACACACAGCTTCCTCATGGAGAGGTAAAGGCAAAGCAGCATGTGGGGTAGTAGGACTGGTCAGACATGTCTCAGCTAAATAAATCTGGCTCAAAAACACTAGTTCACTAAAGCCAATCTTTTTTTGTGGGAAAGTATTACTGTGTCTATAAAAATACCCTCACAAACCACCATTCTTCCTTAATATCCTGTATGCTAATAGGTTCAGCTTGAAAAGAGCCACCAGTTCACTTGGAAAGAGCATACTAACTCTTGACAAGATTAACAACCTGTAACATAACATTACACTGAGAGTTGTCCTACTTCCAGGGATATAAGCCTGGTTGGTGCTTGCTGCATCTTTTCTGGGGATGATACGGCACACCTGAAATCCCCAAAGATATCTCTGTATCAGAACATACAGCTAGCCAGGCTCCCTGCAGCTCTTCTCTCTTCCCCATTTTTAGTATAGTTATTTTGTGCTGTGAACCAACACATAACCTTCCCCATTCAGGTGCACAGCAGCATACAGCCTTTGAGTTCAGATCATTAGAACTTGAACATTTGGTTCCCATTGTTGATGCTTAAATCAGCAGGTGGCTAAGCACCACACAGCCATTCACTTACTCCCCCAACCCCCAAGTGGAGTGGGGGAAGGAATCAGAAAAAAATGTAGAACTCACAAGTTGAGATAAAGATTATTTAATAAGACAGAAAATGAAGAGAGAAATCATAGTGATTATATATTTTTAATGCATGTTTTTTTTTAAAACAAAACAATCAGTGCACAATGCAGTCGCTCACCACCCACTGAGCAATGCCCAGTCAGTCCCTAAGCAGAAACACCCCACCCAGCCAACTCCCCAGTTTTATAGTTTTGCATGACATCATATGACATGGAACATTCCTTAAGCCAGTTTCAGTCAGCTGTCCTGGTTCTGTCTCCTCCCAGCTCCTTGTGCACCCCTTGGCTTCATACAGCAATGCTCAGCAACACCTAAAACATTGGTGTGTTATCAACATTGTTTTTCTCCTAAAGCCAAAACATAGTATCATACCAGATACAATGAAGAAAATCAACTCTGTTCCAGCTCAAACCAGGACACCCATTTAATCTGGTTATTCTACTGTGGTTTCCCTAGTCCTGCTGGCACTATTGGGTAACTGGAATCAAATGAGCTAGCCGAAGAGCAGCAAATAAAGCTGCTGACAGACAGCTCATACCTTCTGCCATGCCCTTGGACACCAAAACCCTGTTTGTGACGCTAAATATACACTTGCACACATCCTGCCATAGCTAACATTCCCTCTCCACACACTAGAGAATCAGAGAATCATCAAGGTTGGAAAAGACCCCCAAGATCATCCACATATCACCAATATTTCCCACTAAACCATATCCCTCAGTACAACATCTACATGTTTCTTGAACACCTCCAGGAACAGTGACTCCACCACCTCGCTACGCAGTCCATTCCAGTACCTAACCACTCTTTCAGAGAAGGCAGTTTTCCTAACATCCAACCTGAATCTCCCCTGGTGCAACTTAAGGTCATTCCCTCTAGTCCTATTGCTAGTTATGAGTTTCTTGGTACAAGACAATGACTCCCACCTCACCACAACCTCCCTTCAGGAAGCTGTAGAGAGCAATAATGTCTCCCCTGAGCCTCCTCTTCTCCATACTGAATAATCCCAGTTCCTTCAGCTACCTCCCATAAGATTTGTGCTCCAGACCCCTCACAGCTTTGTTGCCCTTCTGTGGGCACACTCCAGAACCTCAGTGTCTTTCTTGTAGCAAAGGGCCCAAAACTGCACACAGCACTCAAGATGCAGCCTCGCCAGAGCTGAGTACAGAGGGACGATCACCTCCCTGTTCCTGCTAGCTGCACTATTTCTGATACAAGCCAGGATGCCAATGGCCTTCTTGACCACCTAGGCAGACAGGTGGCTTATGTTCAGCCAAGTGTCGACCAAAGATCCTCCAGCCCTCACACATAATGAGCTAGTGCAACACTCACCAGTTTGCTGTCTCTAACCTGGTAATCTTTAAAGTTTGAAGGCAGAAGGACACTACCTTTAACAGCTCCCACTCCTCTTCCCCCCCTTTTTTGTTTCTTACTTTCAGCTTCAACAAAAGCTCTCTATCATCATTCTGCCTACCTTCACCATACTCACAATATAAGCCACAACTCTCTTCTGGGTCATGTTTCATGCATTGCATACTAAGGTAACAAGCTAAGGAAATTCAATGTCTGTAAAATAATACTTTTCTCTTAAAGAGGAGAGATAACTCAGCTGTAAATAATATTCAAGGCATGTAGGCAATTTTCACTTTTCTGACTGAACTTGTGCTTCTTCCTCCAAGTTTCATGTTGCTCATAAATGAAGGCACATACCAGTCCATTTGAATTAATCAGGTGCGAAAACAGCAGCTGAAGGCCTGGCCAATGCGACACTTATTCCATACACTGCTTTATATAGAAGGTGGGAAGAGACATGGAGAGCAAGGATAAATTAGGTCACTCTTCCCCTGATCCTGCCATTAAAAGCAAGTTTCACAATTACAACTCTTCTGCAGTTGCTTGCTCTGAGCTCATTCCAAAGATTTCCATTTCTTAGGCTAGTTGTCTCTTCTTAAGCTATCTGACCTGTCTCCTCCATGTGTTTCCATAAGAGAAATAAAGAATGATTGCCATTATTAAAAGTAGATGGAAAAGTAAAGGGATAAAAAAAAATGTTAGTTATGATTTCACCTAGTTTCTATTTATTTGGCATGTCTATTTTTGTTAAACTAGTGTCTAAACAACTGAGGAAAAAGAAACAGAACACCTTTTCTTAGAAAAAAAGAGGCTGTTATTCGTCTTTATTAAAGGATCCTATGCCTCACAGAGAATAAAGCGTTACACAGCCCTGTGATTTTAAGGCTCCACTGCAACTGACAGGATGAAGAAAGGCATAGCTTTCCCCTGATGTACACAGTCTTCTCTCAGCCCTCTTCAACCAAGCAATGGGTGTCTCATGATTTACATATAATAGAGTGGCTAGTCCTAGACATTGGATAAGTTCTTTGGCAGTACTGTTACAGAAAGAGAAAACATGTCAACACTGACATTTTTGAAGTCTAAGAAATCAAAAAAAAAGCAAGACATAACAGCAAATATTGACCATATACCTTATTTCATCATGAGCATGATCAAGTCAGTATAGAAATGGTTGAAAGATGCTCCTTGTAAGCTTGATGATACATTAGAAATGTAGGGACATTTGATTAAAAAGTAACAAGTCTTTGGAGCCTGAAATGATATTCTTTTAATCTTCCTACCAAAGTGCTGGATGCAGTTCTCTTGTTCTACAAATACAGAGGTTTTTATTTGAAGTTACTCTTTTATAGGGAAAAATGTTATCTAAAGCATATTTCTGAAGCTGATTGTCCTCTATTAGAGCATTCTTTTAATCTGTTGGCATTAAACACATTGCAAGAAAACATGCTTCTTTCTAAACTGTACCAGCTTCACCAAACTAAGGAGATAAGCTTCCAACCTCATTCATGAGTGCTGTTTGAGAAGATGTCTGAATCCACTGAAACATTGCCCATGAAAGTGGGCAAAATGATAAATGTAAAAAACTTGTTGTTCTCCTTTCTTCCTCCTCTTTTCAGATGCAATTTACTACACAGCTAATAAGTATATTTGAGTTAAAAAAAAAAATGAAGTTGTGTGAACATCCGTCCCACTCCCATTCTACAACAGCTGCACAATTTCTTCCTCCAACCTGCCACATTCTTGTTGCACTTCAGATCTATGCAGTTGTGTACCTGTTGTGGGTATAACCTCAGTGAAACTGGCAATTCAGAAGTTGAGGATCACTGCAGTATCTGAAAAAAGGCACTGTCATCATCATCATATCCCCACCCCCCTCATCCCACTGCAAAAGGTCTGCTTGCTCAGACACCACCTCCTTCCACAACCTAGACTGCAAGCACCACATAAGAGTACAGTAGCTCATTTGAACAAACATGGCATATTTTTCCCCTACAAAAACTACCTCTCTGATTTATTGCTATCAGGATTATTGGTGTTAGAAACATCACTCCAGTGTTTAAATACATCTAGTTCCAAGACCCAAGGTATTAACAGTTCACCCCAGTTTCAGTGGAATATTAAACTGAATTCAGGAGACCAATCCATTACAGAGTTTTAGCTTTCCTACTTAACTATCTGAAACAGTTACAGTTTCAGACAGAAACCTGCACTTATACCAGAAGTTCCCTTCTTGGCCACATTCCTTTCCTTCTGTAACAGTTTCCTGGCTAGGGTACTTGTTTGGAGTGATGGAAACATATCCCAGGTTCTTCTTTAACCTGTAAAGAAGCAGACACCCTATGTCGCTCCTGCAGACTGCAAACATCCCACACCACCAGATTATGTGGTATTTCTTGCCTTGGAGACAGTTACAGCAGATTGCCTTGGTTGTAAGCATCTCCTCTCACTCCAAGGACTGGTGAAGCTCAAATTTCAGGAAAAGCCTTTGACCCCTGTTTTAGGCATATCACATTTCTAGTGAAGCCAACATCTTTCCCAGTGTGACTGCTGAGTAACTATCTGAAGATAATCTGAGCTCCAAAATATACAAATTAAGCACTTTGGGCTGTAGTTGGGAGCTGCTAGGCATTTCCCACATGATTTGAGCTGATGAGCCAGAAATTCACTGCACATCCCCATTACAGGTAACACAACCATGTACCCACTCTTCACGATTCTCTCAGAGGTGGGTGCAACACAGCAGTTGGTGCCAAATTCAAGAGCTATAAGGCAACAGGAAGGAGCTTGCTGCAGGTCAAAAGAAACAACAGCTGGAGTTCTTCATATTCCAAGCCCGACTAAGAGACCTAAGCACTCTATAGAGTCAGACTCCACAAGTAAGACTGACCCCTAACAACAGCCAGAGCCATTCAACACAGAAGGAAAGAATGGCAGTGACTGTTGTAAAAGTGTTTGTATGAAGTTAAAAATGCTTCTTGCAAGCCTTCACGCCAGAAGAATACTGTCAGCATGACCTGACAAAGACAGCATGTCAGATATTTACGTCACTGATAAGCTGGCAGACTCTTTGAGGTGAGTTTTGAGCCTAAAGGCTTACTGGTGAGTGTGTATAGTGATTTGGCATTCTTCTGTGAACCAGAACCCAAGATGACTTCCCCCAGTTCATCCTAAGTGACTAGAGATCTTTAATGGAAGAACAGCTGTGTCTGTCTCATAGATGCTGTATGACAGTAGCTAATGCTGAACAGCTTGGCCATTCTCTCCATGCTCATTAAAGATGAAGGAATCAGACCTAGAGAAAAGGCTCCTCAGTTCCTTGAGAACAGATTTTCAAACTTACTTCAACACCTAAAAACACATTCCAGAACATAATGAACAATCTCCAGCTAAAGCCAAGAAGCATTTAGCAATAAATACATTGGACACTTCCATGACCCAACTAGATAAACCCTTATACCTCAAGTTCTACGTAATTACAGTGCCAGACTTTTGCCCAGCAATCAGAATACCTTAAATACATTTTTAGACAAATTGCAGATGAAGATTCTTCTGCAGAAAAGTTCTTTCCTTACTGAAAAAAATAAGTTGGCTGCTAGAAAATAAAGGAGTACTACAGTCAGATAAATGGCTGCTTCCTCTTCAGCTTTCTCCATCAGGAGACTGGTAAGCACATGAACAGGAAAGAAGTTAATTTTGCTTGAGGCAGTAAAATAAGAAGCCACATAAAAAGTCTCAGAAAATAACTTCTAAATGATCCAAAAGCTCTCTTCAGAGGTTGCTACAACTGCATTTTAAGTTCCACTCAAATACTAGCAATTACTAACATAAGCGAAAAGCTTTCGACCATCTCGACACCACTTTGCGATAATCTTTCAGTAGCTCCAGATGAGCCTTTTTTAATCACTGTCCAAAGATTCTCTGTCAGATTAGGACAAAGAAAATAAAAAATTTTCAGTTACAGCATTACAACTGATATCCACCAAGACTCCCATCCAAACAGATCAAACAGATGTTTAAGTAGCTTGCTTTCTAATCTTTTTTGCCTCTGTTTTCAAGCAGTCCTTAGATCTGGGGTGGTGGGCTGGTCCAATTGTTCCTACCTGCCTTTTGACTGTTGACTTTCATTCAGAGTAGTTGTAGGCGATAAATGCTCCAATATTATCTGTTGAATGACAGTATGACTGAAGACACTGATTGCACTGTTAAGCATCGTGTATATGAGGTTTAGTGCTGCAACAGAGAAAGACAACATTTCTAATTCTGAAGGTATGCTAGAAATACTGCTCTGTGAGGCACCAAGAAACGTATTATGAATAAAGAACTCCTGTGGTGGTATTAACAGTGATCTTAACGCTCATCAGGACACCCTATGCACAAAGCAAGCAATATAATTCAAACTATGAAAGGGGAACTAGTGAGCAAGTACAACCTGGCACAGGAATATAACCTAAGAGTGCTTTCCACAGTTGCAGTTCGTATAGCAGGATCATTCAACCATTCTTCTTCACCAGAGAATTTTTCCCTAAACACTATCTTAAAGGAGCAGCCAATATGGGTGGCAAAGGTGTAGTACTATAAAGGACTATAGCATGGACTCTGTCCAGTGAATTCAAAGACAGGCAGCAGCAAGGAGAGGTTACAGAAAGCATGGTGCAGTACACCTGGGCTATCAGATCTCTGCAAGCAGAAGGAAAGCACAATGAGGCTTCCCTCTGCTATCCCCACTTAGCCTGACCGCAAATCAAAAAGTAAGCTTCTCCTCACAGCTATCTCTCAGGTCCTCAACTCAAGTCTTTTACCTAAGAGAACACCAACGTATAACAGCTGCACAACTCGTTAGAACTAATCCAGTGCTTCTTTTTGCTTTACTCACATTGCTAAGACAGAAATATCCATCTGTTAGAGAAGCAGCAGGTCTTTTTTAACAGGAAATAGCCTCCAGAAATAGGTGCTGGGTAAGGTGTAATTACAGATATCACTACTCATCCCCAAGGGAAAGCACAAAGGAGAATTTGGGATGCTGTGAGCTGACTCTGGCTGGCACTTGATTGACTGACTGACTGCCAAGGAGCCATCCTGCCTGAGTACACACCTAAGAGAAAAATACTAGTTGGTCCCTAGAACGTTTCTACTAAAAAGCCTGATTTATTTACAAGCAGGTAGCGATCCTTTCAGGCTATGAAACTACCCACTTTTTTTTTTTTCTCCTTAATTATCCTTCCAGGACAGTATTTATGAAGTTCACATTAGCAGCCAGCTACAGAGATGTCATTTTTTCCATGAGCTCTCACATCTGCCTTCTGCACCATTTACTCTCTGCGCTGCTTTTGCGCACAGAAAAGCACCATGAACATCTTCAAACTCTGCTTTCCAGATTCTCCACCGGCACGCACAGCCCTGCAAAGCTGCAAAACAAGGCAACGCCTCCCGCTCTGAAGGAGCGCGCACACCTGTAGAGACTCATTTAAAAGCACTTTCACGGAAGCCACGGGCTTCAGACCCCACGCGCGGCCAACGCGCACCTCTCAGCTCAGCCACAACCGAAGCACCCTGCCCTCTCCAGCCGGCCTTAGGAAAGTAAGCATTACACTTAACGCTCAGCGCCTCCTGCACCCGCGGATCCCCCGTCCCATCCACCCACCCTCCCGTCCACTTTCTGAAGCTCACCAGCGGCTCCCCCCTGCCCTCCCAACGGGGAACCCCGCGTCCAGCGGCCGCTCACCCACCTCGCTCATCTCGCCCGGCAGCCCCGCACACAAACACCCGCCCGGCACCGCACGCCCGCCGCCCCGAGCCGCCCTTTAAGAAGCGGCGCCCCGCGCCCGGCCCGCCCCGCCGCAGCCAATGAGCGCCCGCGGCCGCGCCGAGCCCCCGCGCCCTTCATCTGAGGGGCCGCGGCGCCCCCTGGCGGGCGGTTGCTGACCTACAGGCAAAGGGGGAAAATGGGGGAGAGCGGGGAACGCGCTAAGAGGTGGACGCTCGTCCATGGGAAGCGGAGGAGCTGCCTTCTTCTGCTTCGCTTTTTAGTCGTGCCTTTGGGAGGCAGTTCCTTCAGCCTGGAGCCTGAGGGTGGATTTCTCCGCCTATTCTTGCCAGCTTTCGAAGTGCGTGCCGGAGGTGCCCCGAAAATGTGAAATCCCATGCTCAGTCCTAATGGGACACCAAAGTGTCATGGCCACTGGGTCACCCACCGTAGCTCTTCCCTATGGCAGACCTCAGACGGTCACAACATGTATCTCGCTGCCCTCTCTCTTAAAACATATAGTATTTTGTCAGGCAACTTTCCTTGAGGGATGGAAAAGAGTGCTCTCGGTCATTTCCTCAACAAAAACGAAGAAGTAATTAAAACAAAACTTCGGAAATGATGCAGTTATCCTCCAGCATCCATCTTCTGATGGAGCGCAATGCCTATATTTGGCAGTACACGTTCAGATGCTCTGACTCATGTATCAGTGAAGAAATATAGATTCAATTTGCTCCGAGAATGCACTTAACTCCCTCAAATTTCTCTCAAATCAATTTAAAAAAAAAAAAAGAAAAACAAAAGTTAAAGCAGCACTTTGGAGAGCCCAAGAAGATTGCCAGCCTTTCCACACCCTGCAGCAGCCTCCTCATCAAAATCCACATCCAGGGCTCATCTGGATGGAGGCAGCAAAAGGGATTTTGCAATGCCTCTCTGGAAGGTCTCTTTGCCTTGCCTCGTTGCAGCCTTCCAGTACTCAAGGGGAACCTATGAGCACGAAGGGGAGCGACTTTTTACAGGGGAAGATAGTGATAGGACGAAGGGGAGTAGCTTTTAAGTAAAGAAGGGAGATTTAGGTTAGATGTCAGGGAAATGCTTTCCCAGAGGATGCTGAGGCACTGGCACAGCTGCCCAGAGAAGCTGTGGTGCCCCATCCCTGGAGGTGCTCAAGGCCAGGTTGGATGGGGCCCTGGGCAGCCTGAGCTGGTGGGTGGAACTGGTTGAGGTCCCATTCAACCTAAGCCATTCTGTGATTCTATGATTTACAACTGGGGATCACAGTGTTGCAGGATTTATTTTATTTATTTATTTATTTATTTTGAGGCTTTTCTTGTAATTTTCTGTAGCAAATGAAGGGGAAAGACCCTATTTTAAAATACCGTCTTCACCTCCCCTGGCATCTGGATTTTTATAAAATTGACATTAATTGTCCCAGGTCTCATTGTGAGCGTACCAAGTGGGCAATAAGCAAGGTGAGAGTGCATTGCAGGAGTAGCAGCTTGTTCTGCTGCTTCAAAAGTGTCAGTATGGTGTGAGTATCCAAAGCAGACATGGTGAAGTTCAGCCCCTAAAGCAGCTTTGAGTTATGTGACAACATTTTCCAGTGAAAGGCAGTCATCGGTGCATTGCATTAGTATCTGTATTCTGACTAGAATACCATTGGTCTGTGAGCTTAAGGGGTTATTTCTGACCAAAGGGCTCACAAACACACAGTAGGTGACAGAGACAGCTAAAAGAAAATGTTTTCAGCTCCTACTGACACTGCTAAGAGCCCTGCTGGTTGCAGGAGAATAAGACTGGATCTGAAATTCTCTTGCTGCTTACCTCGGTGGGGAAAGAAACATGCTGCAAGTATGGCACAGTCTCTGCTTGTATCATGCCCAAACAGGATCAGCTACTTTTTCCTCCATCCAGTCCTGTGACAGCTCAGCAAGGAGCAGTATGAGGTGGGCCATACTCATACACCAGTACATGTCCTCCCCAGGTATGGCTGCTGCCAGCAGCGGTTGCCAGCTAGGCAGCTGGGTGGCAAGCAGCGCGTGTTCATTTTGTAACTGCATGAATAACGTGTGCTGGTGAGGTATGACATAAAAATGGATTTCTGTCCAAGAGCTGGTCCCTCTCATCATCAAAATAGATGTGTCATATCCAAGCAGAAAATCTCACAGTTGTAATTCAGGCTGTACTCCACAGTGCACAGAGAAGCACGTTAGGCTCTTTGCACTGGACTCGGTGGGGGAACATATAATGTTTTTATTTTCTAGCCTGCCTTGAGCTGTTTGCGGCCTCCAAGAGAGCACTCCACAGAGCACACTGAGCTGCACCCAGGGAAGCCCAGAGGCACAGTGACTCTCAGCACCCAAACAGTGGAATATGTCCCACAGTCCCAGTTTAGGACCTGGGAGCAGGGAGAATGAGAGCTGGTGTTTTGAGGAATTAGCTGCCTATGTTAGCTAGGAGAGACACAGTTCCCACAATCATAGAATCAAAGTATCTTAAGTTGGAAGCAAATCACATGGACTGAGGGTGCAGCCTGAGTTCTGACATGATAACATATGAGCCAGCTTAGTTTGACATTCCTTGCATTCTGGGAATGCAGCAGCAAACTGAATATCTCAGGAGGATCTTAGAATAAAGATACCTTTAGTATTCATGTTCTGTCATTTATGCTATCTGATGGCACAAGGTCTTGATTTTCAGGTACCCCTTTCCAGCCTCTGGTAATACTTTACCTTAAAGGTACACCACAGCTCAGCTTTTACTTAAGTGAACAGCTAAGAAGTGACACTTCTAAATAGAGAAAATGTTCTAAGCTATTCTATTTTCAAGAGTTGTTATATTCTGAAAATTGACTATTAAAATACCACCTTCTTGTTCATCATGTCTGCACTTGCTATGCATTCAATCTTGTCTGCTGGCATATGACTACAATTTCACTGCTTCTTACTCCCACTTACCTGAAAGAATTAACGTGGAGAAGAGCATCTGAGCTGGCTTCTGAAGCAGAACTGCTCGCAGACTTGCAAGGAGTTTCACCTGTGCAAGAAGACCAACAACAGCTCTTCTCTGCAGGTGTGAGTGAAGCCTAATAGGAGATCCATATGTTGTGACAAAAGAAGTAATTATATTCTTAATCTTGGTCACTAGCGCTAAGATATAACTACACAGTCCTGCTTCACTTTAAGCCCCATCTTTGTAAGTGTCTAGGAAATTGGGTGGTTTTATTAAAGTATGGCTAACTGCAGTTTTGCTCCAGAAGAGACAGAAACAGAAAGTGCAGGGGAACATAACTTCTTAGGCTACTGTATTTTCAGTCAAAATTTGATCCAAATCAAATCAAACCCTCAAAAAATCAAAATGAACATATGACTGTGCCTTGAAAGGTGTTCTATATTCCACTGGTGCCAGAATAGATTTGCATTTTGATTGTGACTGCAGAAATTGAAGTTTCCAAGGACTTGAGATCGGTACACTGACGAGAATCCTGTGCCTCTTTTTCACTCTATGAATTTCTAAAGAGAACAATTTTACACAAACTTTTTGAAAAAGGAGCTTGTGTTGCAGCTGAAATCAAGGATGCTGATTTCAAATTGGAAGGTTTTGTTTCAGAAAGATGCCTATATTTGAATATTGGAAAATAGAATGGGATCTAGAACATGACCTTCATTTCAGAGAATACGCTGTAGTTATAGGCTTTGTTCTTCTTGGTAGCAATAGATCTAACAAGCATAGATATGCACTCTGTGACTGGCCACTCATACAGATCAGCTAATTTGCCCAACTAAATGATTGAAAATGTAGAAAAAAAGCAATAGCCACAGGCTTAACTCCCATTAGTATGTATTTTTACCTTGTAATTAAGAAGCTAATGGCTGTATGTAGTTAAGGAACAAAGCACCTCTGAAAATCTGTGCCCTAAGGTTTGTGTTACAACCTAACCTATGTTCCCATACAAGAGCTAGGAGCCAGTGGTTTCAACAAAAGCTTACCACTGTCTGTGTCACAAAAATATATCAAGTATGGTTTTAAAAATTTGAGACTTTTATCCAGAGATCTGCATGATATGACTTACTCTACAGCGTGAGTAATCTCCGATCCTAAAAACAACAACAACAAAAATGCACAACCAAAACAGGCATTTAAAAAAACCACCCAAATGTAAGTGTGAATTCTTCAGTCTTGCCGAAGACTTTTGAGGGATGTAATTCATAGACGTGTCCTGAACTTTGGTGGATAGAAAGCCAGTCTCATTTTCAGTTAATTTCCCTAAATGTTTCAAAGCCCAAAGAGTGCTGTGGGTTTTGACTTTTTGATGGGCTTTTGATTTGCAGAGAGGATATGAAAATGTGTAGTACTCAAGTATTATTTGGCACTTACCCATGGCAGTTAACTTTTTAATTAAAAGGTAAAAAGACATATTAATTATCAGTTAACAATTTTCAATCTCTGTACAGACAAAGGAATTAATGTGATTAAAAAGATCCACAACAATTATAGCTTGCGGTGTGGAGAGAGAAAGAAGTTTAAATTTACTCCTTCCTTTACTTCAATGACTTTAGAGAAATTAAGGTTAAGGACAAACTCTCTATTCTCATCGTCTTTTCTGTGCCCTTCAGATTAAACAAGCAAAGAAAAAATCAAATCCTCCCTCCAAAAATTCTCAGTGGTGTCTTACAGAAGTGAGGAATTTAATTCCAATACAAGCTGAGATAGCACATATGTGCATAGGTATGTATATGTACATGCATGTATTTATACAGCATATGTCAAGATTAATTAAGATATCTAGGAGAGTCTCATCGGCTCTTGACTGTTGCACAGGAGCCAGAGTTCAGGGATCCTTTTCCCCTCTGTGTACTCCCTAAATCCTTATTTTGCTCAGATAATGGATCTAGAAGGCTCCCAGCTTCAGAGGAGCTGAAGTACATTCCACCGGTAATGTCACTGCTAGTACTTACATCTGCTTGATGCTCAGGGATCATAGTCTTCTCTCCCACTCCAGCTGCAGAAAGCTAGTTTGACCAAAAATGAAAGATACTGCTGCCAGACCCCTTCCTCTGTGCACCACCCAGCACTACACTACTGCTACAGTGACTGCTGAATCTACTGGATTTCTTGTCTTCTGCAGCAGCATAGTGCTGAAGTTCGGAAGGATTTTTGTCCTGTTTGCTTTTCATCTTTAGACAGAGCAAAGGCTTCAAAACAACCTCTGATCCTTGTGCTGTAGTTTTGTCAGACACTTTGCAGAAAAAAAGTAAAAAGTCAAGGCATCCAAACCCTTCCTTTCCACTTGCCCTAGAAACCCTTTAGTGTTGCATTGCTAGTAAATGCACGTAACGTATTCCGGTAAAAGGAAGTTAAAGTCACCAGGTCAAGTGATCTATAATTGGCAGCTGCCAGAATGAAAATCCCAATGTAAGTGTATTCCAGCTCTGATCTCACCTCATACAAATACACACAGGTTCTTAATTTTTTCAGAGGGCAGTAGCCTGCCTCTGCTGTGCAAGATGGACCCAATTAAAGCATGAGTCAAGACCACGTAGTCATCTGTAGAGGGAACAGCTTATTGACATCAGGACTCACACAAAGGAAGGCCAATAAGAGGAAGAAGAATTTGTCTCCATTGCATCTTTATTGGTATAACAACTTCTCCATAATATGTTTATTGATATATTTAGGTCTGACATCTGAAGGTTTGAGGTTCTCAACCTCAGTTTTTGGGGCCTTTTACTCCTATGTACCTGATTTAGAAATTGAGCAAGTTAAAATTAACATTATATAAAAGGTTGGAAGGAGTTAGGAAGCTGGATGTGGACTTGAATAAGAGTTCTCTCCTAGACCTATTTCCTACTTTCTGCTTATTCGTGAAATTAGATCCATTCCACATATCAAGGTAAGAATATTTAGTTACCATTCAGAAACTGAGCTAGTCAAATAAAAAGTAAGGTCAGCTGGTTTTGACTTCTGAGCTGTGAAGCATGACAGCAGACCAAGACAGATTGTGCTGGCTTCTAGAAATTTAGTAATGGGCATACTCAGAGATCCAAACCCAAGAATTTTAACATAGCCTGTTCTGTGCCACTGAGTTAAATCTCTCCTTGCAAAAATGATTAGTTTGCTGAGGGGAGTATGAGGCATGGAAAGGAAAAATGACATAAGCTATGAAAGAAGAAAGCAGCTATGCTTGTTCACTATGTAAAGATCTAACATGATATGTAGATATAGCTAATTTGACTGAAACTTCTAAATGAAGATATTTGGGGATTTTGATTGTTTGTTGGTTGGTTGGTTGTTGTCATTGTTTGCTTGGAAATGGAGACAGAAATCAAAGCAACCACCAGCTGACTAATGGGAATGAATGCTTCTCACCAAAAGCATCTCACTCTTAAAAGTGAAGAAATGTTTAGATCTGCTTGCTTCATCTTTTTTCTATAATGTCTATGTTACCAATAATAATGCGTAATTCAGCCATTTCCTATGGACTGATGGTGACATTTCAGTTGAATGGCTGATGACTTTTCTGAAGGCCTCATCCACCTGCTATTCTTGCTAGGAAGTGCTCTCTCTGACCCAGTATCTCTAATTGAGGTGTTATTATATAAAGGCTCTTGTAAAGGTCAACATAACTTTAAAATAGATCCATGAACACAAAAGATAAGTGGTTCTCTGTCTTGACTCACTACAGTGCTGTTTTATGCAGCACAGAGTTTTCCTCAGTGGCATTTCCAAAGCACAGTAAGAAGAACAAAAGTAAGCTTAGAGGGGCTGGTCTCTTGGGTATCTCTCTGTGAACTCTGCAACAACAACTCTCCCTGAAGGTATTTCAGGACACCAGTGGCCTCTTTGGTTCGTATCCCAGAACAGCATCTCTTTTTTTCTCCTTCTCCTTTAACTTTCTAGTTAGATGGGGGAAAAGAAGATACCCAAGCTATTTTGTTTTGCCATTGTGCATATCCCCCTAGGTAGGAACTGGCACAGAAACTCCTCCTTAAAAAGATGACAAACTTCTACAGATGGCAATGGGAGAGAGTGTGAACAAGGCCAAGCCATGGGATCCCCCATTTCCAGCTTCATAGACTGGGTAACTGGCAGGGTGCAGCTTCTACTCACTTGGTTTCTTATCCTCTCTCTTTAAAATGCAAGCTAGGTCACATGTAGCTTGTTCAACACTTGCTGCTGCACAGAAATTAAAAATAGCTGCCTCGTGTTACTTAGTACTAGAAAAAAGCACCCTTAGATTTAATGCATTCTTTTGTAGTTGGTCCCTGTGCAGCTCTAGTGCAATGAAGCTTAGAAAGATCTGGCATTTACCTGGGGACACTATGATTTGGCTAAAATAAAACTCTAGTGCCTGTCCATCCACAAACAACCAGAAAAATGATGTTTTGAGACCATTTGAAGCAGTTTAGTGGACTTTGCAGGGTGAAAGAGTGCTGGCTGTGACCCAGAAAGACTAGCTCTGATCCCAGCTGTACAATTCAGTAATAGTGCTGTATTTACATTCTTTTCAGGCATTTTGTTTTTATGAATAATTAGTAGATTCATTTATATAAATTACCAGAAGGAGCTTGTGAAGGTCAGTGGAATCTAAACTTGGGATCTCTTAAATATTTAGTTTATCATCTCTGTATTTAAAGCTTCAGAAGCTGAAACTTTAATGATGTTATGCAACTGTAAGCAATGAGCTCACCTGATATTGAGGAAGGGCATCAAATAGCATCCCTTTTCTCCAGGAAAGGCCAAAAACTTGCTAACTGCTTTTACAGAGAGCATTGCCATTTTGGTGAACGTGAATCTTCCTTGCTTTTTGCTTCAGAGGGATTCACAGAAGTGCCTCTCAAAGCTGTTCCCCTAGAGGCCGCAGCACTTGTTGGGTTTTAACACATGCACAAGTTGTCTGGGAGGCAGAAAAGCTTCAAATCCAGGCCCCAAGGGAAACGGCTCATGCTGAACATGTCTTGGTGGGAAAATCCTGCCCGTCCTGTTCAGCTTGCAGGTTGACTCGGTGTCTTTAATGAATCCTGAAGCCTCACCTCTTAATGGGGTTTCTTGTTCATCCTTGAGAGCTCAACTTGGTGAGACACTGATCAGGACAAGGCGTGAGGAGGAGGTGAAAGCATAGTTTATACATATCCCCAAGGTCTTGAGTGATACCCACTAATATCTCATTAAGCAGGATGTTTAATTGTGCTCTCAGCTCTGCATCCATAAACAGTTTGCTATTTATCTGCTTATACCCCATTTAAATCCTGTATTAAAAAGCAGTGATAAACAGTATTGCTACACTATGCACCGTATATCAGCAATATATGGGGTGCAGTTATAACTCGTAGAACTAGAGAACAAGTCCTGCATGACTGACCCCAGGGAGAGTTGTTAGCAGAATACACCAGAATCTTGTCTCAGTCACTCGAGAGGATCTTTGGTGTAGTGTGAACAAAATGGTTTCAAATGAGTGGGGTTGGCTTGATTTACAACAGCAAAGACATGGGAGTCAGTTCCTGTCTGCTTTCTGCTGTTGAAATGTGCCTTTCTCCTCCCTTCCCTGTTCACTTTCTTCCTGCTCTCCTGAAAAGAGTAGGAAGTGTTTGGGGCTGTCACCAGAACCTTGGGCAGAATATGCTTCTTGTTAGTTTCAATTAACATCACAAAAGAAAAGGTGAGCAATTAGATAAATATCTCGAGTTGAGTCCATTTCGATATTACATGTTTATTCCCCTTGTTCCATTTTAGACATTTCTGATTTAAAGAAGTGCATGACTGATGCCTAGGGAACAAAGTAACCATTATGTCCTTGTTGGTTTTGTATTATAAATTATCTTGGCCATAAAGTGCATTCAAAAGTGTACCTGACTGATGAGAGTGGCTGTGAACTGTGCACTGAAATGCCAGTTCTAACCCAGGCGGAAGAATCTTGAGGTGATGAAATTGAAGGCATAGTACTAGTTTTATTACTGAAATTGTTGATTATGCCAATTAACCGTTTTGTAAGATCTCTAAGCCTTTATGAAGTCCTCTTGCTCCTTGACAGGATAAAAAACAGCAAACCTCTGTTAGCAATTATATTAATTTGATAGCCGTTGGAGAAGCAGAAAACACGGCAAGAGGAGCAAACAGTGCACTGAACTCTTACCTATACGGTCTCCAGCATAACATCAGCTCAGGCTGTATGAGCTGAATGCTCTGCACTGTGCATCTGTGGTAGGAAAAACAGTGTAGCTACAGCCTAGCACTTGCATGTAAATAGCTGCAATTATGGGCTATTTAGTTGTTGTTTAGAACTGATGTAGTCAATGACCCATAAGTGTGTCTGGGAGCAGTGCTCCCCTGGCAGACTAAACACAGGGCATGGGAGGTGGCATGCGCTGTCACTCCCTGCCTGCTGTCACTTTGGTCAGTAATGAGCTACAAAGGGCACAAAGGACAGAGGTGTCTGCGCAGCATATCTGGGCCAGCAGCAAAGTTATCAACTAGGAGCAGAGTGACTTCAGTCCGTGTACTGTCCGTAACCATTGCTCATGGCTCTTCTTACAGTTTCCATTGTAGAGCATCATCACTGGCTTCATCATCACCCACCTGCCTTTAATTGCTTCTACCTCTGCCCTGTTAAAGGTGTTGAAATGAATGAAACTAAGGCTTTGTAACCGATTAGCTATGAAGCTGCTCAGTGTAGCAAGAGAAGAAAGGAAACCACCTTGAGTCTGGTGAATGATTTTCCCAATATGCGTTAGAAAGTCTTTGTCAATCATTGCTGATTGGGTTCATTGCAGTAATTGAAGAGCACCTGCAATGCAGGGCAAAATCTGTCAGCAGTTTGACTTTTGAGGCTAAGGGAATACACGTCTGTCTTTGTTGTTCCCACCATGTCGTGCAGCTCTCACAGTGCTTTGCAGCCAGCTGAGGAACATGGGTACCCACTCTGAGGCACAGGACTCCTAATTAAACATGTAACTCCGTGAGAGGCGACACCAAACTGAGGGCAGAGCCCGAGAAAAGAAAAATCTGCAAATAAGGGGAGAAAGAAGACTTTTCTGGAGGGAAATAAACCATCCTTTGCAGTGACACAGCTTACATATGGATCACTCAGAGGTGACATCACTGCGGCAGCTGAGCAGGAGAGGCTGCACTGGAGAGATATCTGGACAGGAGCAATTTTCTTCAGGCATCTTTTTAGAGGCAGCACCATGGTGTGACGGGAGTGAGTGGCTGTACTGACACGCACAGGCTGCTCGGTGAGCTCGGATTAACGCAGACAAATATCCTGTCTCCATGATCACGTGGCAGACTGTTCGTGCACTGCGTGAGACAGTGAGTAACTGCCTAGCTTCTCTGTTTGGGGAAACCCATAAGGCTGATTTGGATACGGCCTTGGGTAGCCTGATCTAGTGCCTGATTTAGTAGTTGGCAGCCCTGTCCACAGCAAGGGGTTGGAACTGGATAATCTTTGAGGTCCCTTCCTACCCAAGCCATTCTATGATTGTATGATTTCAAGCAGGAGCCGCTGCCCCACCACCCTTTCGGTGTGGTTGGGCTAACCTCATAAAGACTGCTGGTTTCAGCAGTCATACCTGGCTGAGAGGACACTGGAACTGAGGAGATCAGTAGTACAGAGGATCTCGCCCAAGGTCAGAGCAGCCACTGGGCCTTTCATGAGGAGAAGCTAATGAGATGGAGGCAGAGCAAATACAGATCTGGTTGGCTTCTCTAATTAAAGCATCTCTGTATTGTTTTCCCTGGATTTTGGCATTCTTTCTCCAAAACAAAAACAGAGTGTTTTGCTGGAACATGATTTGAGAAAAGCACTTAATGTAATCTCTTATTTGGGAGAGTAATCAGATCACAGTAGCAAATGAACAATATAAATATAATCTGTGTGACGTGAGTTCTGCTGTGAGAGCTAATGCCGAAAGCCTCTCTGAACTGAAAATGAATATTCTATTGTATAGCCTCTGTGCCTGCAAGTATCCACTCTCATTTAAATGAATATCTGTACTGATCTAGTGTAAATGAACAGTGGTTTCTAGGATCACATAAAGGAACTGTTAGCAGCCCACATCTCCCGAAGAACAGAGGGCAGGGAGAGGGAGGGCTGTGGGAAATCTCCAGAGCAGAAGGACAGCTCTGTTTGGAGCTGCAGACTGCCGCAGTGCACAGCATTCCTATCACATTCCATCTTTACAACAATATGGCTAATTTTCCATCATAGTGAGGTTTGATGCAGACATGCTAGTGTGGGCATGGCTTAGTTTCTCCCTCCATCAATAACATTTTGTTTAATTTCCTCTTGACAAGCTTTGTTTCCATGTTGGGTTAGTATTCATAGAATGGTTTGTGTTGGAAGGGAGCCCAAAGCCCACCCAGCCCCAACCCCTGCCATGGGCAGAGCTGCCCCCCACCAGCTCAGGCTGCCCAGGGCCCCATCCAACCTGGCCTTGAGCGCCTCCAGGGATGGGGTACCACAGCTTCTCTGGGCAGCTGTGCCAGTGCATCACCACCCTCTCAGTGAAATTACCGTGTTCTTTCTCTAAGTGGTTACATGTAAATACCCTGGGTTTGGAGGGGCTGAGCATGTGGGAAGCCAGCTCAGACTCTTCTATACTCTCAGCTTTTTCCATCACCTTGGTGAGTTTAAGAGATCAGCAACTGGCTGTCTTTTACTGTCAAGGTGGAAATCATCCTTAGTTACATCTTCTCTTTTTCCCCAGTAGCATGTAGAAAGGTCAGCTTAAATTTGCATAGTGTTCTCCTGACGTTCCAGTGGGTGGGATGATTGAAGCAGGCAAGCGTCATTGTGAGTGTGTGGGCAGGTCAAAGTGTGCAGGTAGAGGCTGTGTATTTTATTGGATCCGCTGGCATTGCTGGAAATGTTAGACAAATTTTCTGACATGTAAGCCCTTCCTCAGATCTGAAATAGAAGCAGCAATTTGCAAAGTTAAATACAAGCTGAGAACAAATGCTCAGATGTTAATTGGATATGTATCAATTAGCCCTTTGTTTAAAGAAAAGATACTCTGTAGTAGAAAAATAAGGATGGTAAAAAGAGAGGAAAGTGAGAGACAAAGGAAGTTTAAAAAGTTAAACAAAGCTACTTATCACATGGGGGGAAAAGAGACAGCTAGTTCATAGCCTGGGGAACAAGAGTGGATCATGGTGAGTAGGAGGAGAGATTAATCATGACAGTCACATCTACTGAGAGCATGCACCTCTGTATCAGGGGCTTTATGAATTCCTGGTCTCAGCTTTTTCTATAGCAGGGGCTTTTGGAGTCTGATCTGGAAAAGAGTACTAAGATGCAAAGTTATTTGTGAGAAGTGTTCCCATATTGGCAGCTGGGGTTCTCTTACAGTTACAGGTTGACCATATGGAACCATTCAGGAGCATACAGATTGCTTAATTTTATTTGTGTAGCTACTACGAGGCCACTGGATTAATTTTATTATATTTCGGAGAATACAGACGTGGGGTTTTGAGAAATTCTGGGAGGGAGAGTTAGGGGGGTGGGCCCCACTTTGAATGAGCAGGGGAAGAAGATATCTGCAATACTTCCAGGGGACCATGCTCTGGTTTCAGAGGAGTTTCTGCTGAGGAATCTTGCAGGAAGCTGTGTCCTTCCTGCCTCATGGAGGATACTTTTGAAGCAAGATGTAGTGAGGCTGGTTGACTGGTAAGCAAGGAGTACCCTCCTGCTATGGGGAATGCCCACATATTAGATTGAGAGTGGTCTACTGTAGGTTAGCAACAGTACATATTAAATATACTACTAAGCAAAAATCAAAAATAGCAATTCTATTCAATACGATCAGTAAGAAACCAAGTGTTTAGTCAACACTGTGAATACCCTTTGCTAGGAGTGTATCTGTTGAGTCTGCTCAGCCCACATGAGGTGCTTTTTTGTTAGAAAAAGAAGGCTTCACATGGAGTCAGTGTTATTTTTAAGTGGCCTTCTCTTCAGGTAGCCTGAATTCTCTCTGGAATATAAAACTGAAGGGACAACTTTAGGAAACCTTATTGCAGGATGAAGTACTGGATATCTCCAATGTATTTTTTCCCACATACACATGTATGGAATTCCAATCAGAACACTTCATAAGGGAACATGGAAGGGTTGTATATAATCGAACTGCACAGTCTGTAAGCAATAAAAAAACTAGATACTTGTAGATTACTAAAATGTCCCCCAAGTCGTAATTATAAATCAACATGCAAGTGTACAAAAGATTGGTGTCTCCATAAAGTGCCTGAAATTCAATATTTTTAGCCTACTCTGTCTTCTGAAAGTGTCTGCATATTTTATTTTCCCTGAGTGCTAAAAATTGTCTCTATATTTTATGCATTGTTGTTTGCAGAGCTCTATTTGAAAACATAACTAACAGCTAGTACTGGAGATGATATACAGGCTGTATAACATGCCTGAAGAAAACAAATCTGTAAGCATACGAATGCACCCAACTATAAATTTCAGGGACACTGTAAGAATTTTAACTTCATGGAAATTCCGTAAAAAATAAACCACAGCCACATGGGATGCATTCTTGTAGCTGGCAGGAAGAAAATTGCTCCAAACTGTGGTTACCAGGCATGTTTCCATGGATGTGGTACATTTCTGTGCAAAAAGCCCTTTGCTCACTCTAGTCATAGGGTTGTGCAGTCAGTGCAGGAAATTTGGCCCAACTGCAGCCTAAAAATCAATTTGGGTAGCACTGCTGGTGTCCTCTGAGGATCCTCAAGCACCTGGTAACACCATGTGAAAATCTCCATGAGGTCTCCCCAGCTTGGAAGGCACCATATTCTGACACAGGATTTCCTCTTTTGGCTCCTGCCCTTGTCCTCAACACAAAAACTTCTTTTTTTTTTTTTTTTTTTTTTTATTAACGTGGAAGGATATAGATTAAATGGAGAAAAGGTTTTCTTTGGTTCAAGGACAGTGATACCAAATAATAACAACGTTAAGCTTGAGTGCGAGGGTTCTGAGATAAACAACACAGTACAGTTTGATTCATTTTCAAAATGCACTTGATTAATACGCATTTTCTGGAAGGAAACAAATGCTTCCAACCAGTTTTCATTTTTGTACTGCAAGGTTACTCTTCTTGTGAGAGTAGGCTTGCTAACCATGCATGTGCTCAGAAAGCCAAAGGCCCATGGTTTTTACCCAAAGTCACAGGTTGATGTTACCCTCACCCAATCTGTCTTGTGCAGTGGATATTTCTGCAATAAGGTTGATTTTTATTGGTTTTTTGGTTGCATTGAGCTGCATTATCAACTAGGAGATGTCAGCAGTACCAATACTCATACCAGAATAAGGCAGATCTTTCTTCCAGTGCATGGTTATTTCAGAGAAAAAACACAGATATTCCACAAATACTTATATTTTCTCTGTATAACACTATAGTTATTTACATACCATGTTTTTGCTACAATTCCATTCAAAGAGAATGCATTTCAAAGCTTCTCTTTAGCTAGACATGACAGAAAGAGTGGAGGCGGCCAGAATCTGAAAGAGCTTTGTATACAATTACATATGGCAGACGATGAATTAGTCCCAGCACTTGTTCTGACAGACTGACTGGAAATGCGACTAGCAATGCAAAACCTGCCACAGTTTAATGAGATCCTAAATGCTAAACAAACAAAACAATTTCTTTTTTTTCCTGAGATCAAGTTTCAAATTTCTTATTTTCATTGCACTGATTAACACTGAAAGTACTTTTGTGCAGCAACATCTTTACTCAAAGATCACCTGCATAGGTTCATGCAGAAAATTAACACGCAAAACACTGAATAATTCAATATGCTGTGCGTGGGTAAAAAGATAAGTGCAGTGGAAGAATTTTGCCTTTGTATAAACAGATTGTTTACGCATTTCTTTTATGAAATACAGAATTTCAGGCAAAACACTTCAGCTGGAAACTGTACTTTTTAGATTGGGAAGGCACATATAGGGTCCTTCTGCAGGGCCTTTTCTATTGGATGGGTTGCTCAGCTAAAATGTGTTTCTCCTGGTCATTATCAACTCTATCCATGATAGAACAACAGGGTGAACACCATCAGCCACCCTTCACTGTGATCTACATCATTCAGCTGATAAACTCAGCCCCAAGTAGAACAAAGACATTAAGCATTTAAGCAACAGCTCTTAAAAATTAGTAGTTTCAAATCCACATTTTTCAGCTTACCATCAAAACTTCCCTTGATTTTATTATAGAACATAAATTGAAAAATACTGTTGATCTATGAGCTTCAGATAATCAGCTGTGTTTCTTAAAAACACAATAGATATTGCATTAACCAGTATTACTATTAACCAGTTCCTCTGAACTACTAAATCACCAGTAGTTCCAGTCCTTCACCTTGCTGTGGATAGCCAGACATTTCTGTCTGGTAGGAGTTTTGTTGATTTTCTTGAAATCCAATGAACACGTTCTTGTAGATTCCCATCATATGATTCGTTATCTCTGAATTTAAGGCTGTCATTTGTGTCCATTAGTTTGCTGAGGTATCATATGCTACATTGTAAAGGTTTCAATTTTATTTCATTACAAGAGAAATAAACAAAGGTAATAATAACTTATAGCTTAAATTGAGAGAAGTGGTGGTGACCTTTCCCTGTCGCAGGCAGCCATTCAAACACGTAAAATGCAACTCATGTAAGAATTTTCAGCAGTCCATCCTAAACATGTGTCACGTTTCTAATTTTCTTTGGGTTGATCGGATAATCGGTACGTCTTTGAGGTCGTCCCTGGGGCAGAATAAAAAGCAGTTAGAGAACTAAAAGAAATCTTAGAAAAGCAGTCTCTCAATGGTCCTCAGGAAGTTATGTGCCACCCCTCACTGCAAAGCATCGTGCCAAAATTAAATCCATCATCAGCAACCCACTCAAAATCTAAATACAAAGAAAAGAAGGAACAGCAGAACAACAACAAAAAGCGAAAATACTTATATAAACCTAATACGCAATGCACCATTGGCATTACTGGAAATTCATTAATTGGTCTTACGCTATCTGAGAACTTCTTGTGTACTCTGCAGTCTGTATTCGTTCAAGCAAAAGATGGTGTTGGGCATTTCCCCTGCAGTTTTCTTAAAGAAACCACCCCATAAACTGCAGTAAGTGCTTAACTTCTGACATTGATTTCCTAGTGCACTGGAAATTGCAACAAGAAGCATGCTAGTATTTCACGTGTCAGAAAGGCCATTCTCAACATCTTCATGTTTATTCCAGGCCGGCTTTTTTTTTTTACGTTCCCACAACTGACACAGTTCCACTCTCACTGACAGCAGCATGTTTCCAAGCTGACCCCAGTGGGATCTGTGCAAGGCAAACGCTTGGCAGTTCTGAAAATCTTGTCATCATTTGAAACCAGTGCTGTGGATTTCCAGTCCTAATTACTTATGTACTTTTACAAAGTATCATTGCAGAGGAAAATACAAAAATTTATTCTCAAATACATTCAGGAAACATACGCTATGAATATTTAAATGTGGTAGTGAGACCTCACACAGGCAATTAGGAAGTACCTCTAAGGAGTGAAAATGACTTACAAAGTTGTAAACCTTTATCTTTAGATAGCTTCCCAAAAGAAGCAATACCATCAAATGATTTGCTGGGCCTAGCTCCGATTGCTTTCTCCAAGAAGATGTGATCTACTGGCTACTGTTCCTTGCATCTTTCCCAGCTGGTGTGGGCATTAATGGAAATTCCACTGTTCTTCCCAATGGAAATTTTTATGAACCCCAAGCTTGTTCCCAGCTATTGACCAAATTTCCTGTATTTTTTTCTCAAACATTAATCATGCACAGCTTGTATTGCTTTGGTATTCTTCCAGTGTTAAGTATCTTGAATAATGTATTTGGTACCTATATATTATTAAACAAGCCATGGAGGAAAATGTTAGCAAATGTGGACAACATTTTTCTGGTATTTAATGAGACCAAGTACCTCAAGAAAAACCATGGGATAAATATAACTACCCTAGAAACATTTCATAAGACAGCTGCCTTCTGTTTGAAACACAACACTGTTCACCCCCCTCCCCTCCTCTTTTTCTGTTGCTAGAGCATACTGCTATTTCCCAAATGTACCCTTCTTTGCTGTTTATTTCAGAAGAGAGGAGTGGTGCTCTGGGAACTGTCTGCCAGGATTCTCATATTTCTCAAATCCCTGAACCTCTTGGTGGGAACTGGGGGAGCAAACTGCCCACCACTGTAAGGGCAGAGCAATTCCAAGACTGACTCATGAGAGTCGAATGAGTTGAATGTGTACAAGTCTATGGGGCCAGATGACATGTATCCCAGGGTCCTGAAGGAACTGGCTGATGTGGTTGCTGAGCTGCTCTCCATCATATTTGAAAAGTCATGGCTGTCGGGAGAAATCCTCAGTGATGGGAAAAAGGGAAACATCACTGCCATTTATAAGAAAGGGAAGAAGGAGAACCTGAGGAACTACAGGTCAGTGAGCCTCATCTCTGTGCCTGGGAAGCTCATGGAACAGAACCTCTGGAAGACAAGTTAAGGCATGTGAGGGATGAGCAGGTGATCCAAGACAACCAGCGTGGCTTCACCAAGGGAAGATCATGCCTGGCCAATCTGGTGGCCATCTATGATGGAGTGATGGCATCGGTGGACAAAGGGAAAGCAACTGATATCATCTACCTGGACTTCTGCAAGGCCTTTGACATGGTCACTCACTACATCCTTATCTCTACATTGGAAAGATATGGATTTGAAGGGTGGACTATTTGGTGGATAAGGAATTGGTTGGAAGGTCTCAGCCAGAGGGTTGTGGTCAATTGCTGTATGTCCAGGTGGAGGCAGATAAAGAGCAGTGCTCCCTAGGAGTCTGTCTTGGGACCACTACTCTTTAACATCTTTATCAATGATATAGATGATGGGATCAAGTACACCCTTAGCAAGTTCGCTGTTGACACCAAGCTGAGTGATGCAGTTGATACAGTGGAAGGAAGGGATGTCATCCAGGGAGACCTTGATAAACTTGAAAGGTGTACTCATGCAAACCTAATGAAGTTCAGAAAAGCAAAGTGCAAGGTTTTGCACTTGAGTTGAGGTAATCCCAGATAGGTATACAGACTGCTAGAAGAAATCCTTGAGAGTAGCCCTTCTGAGGAGGACTTAGGGGTCATGGCTGTTGAAAAACTTAACATGAGCCAGCAGTGTGTGCTTGCAGCCTGCAAGGTCAATGGTATCCTGGGCTGCATCACAAGAGGGGTGGCCAGCAGTGTGAGGCAGGTGATTGTTTCCCTCTACACTGCCCTCGTGAGACCCCATATGAGGTACTGCATCCAGGCCTGGGGCCCCCAACACAGGAAAGATGTGGAGCTTTTGGAGAGGGTCCAGAGGAGGACATGAAGATGATGCAAGGGTTGAAGCACCTCTCCTGTGAAGATAGGCTGAAGGAATTGGGCTTGTTTAGCCTGGAAAAGAGAAGGCGGCAGGGAGACCTCATTGCAGCCTTCCAATATTTAAAGGGAGATTAAAAAACAGGAGGGAAATTAAAGTCTATACTTGGGTAGATAGTGATAGGACAAGGGAGGAATGGTTTTAAACTAAAAGAGGGAAGATTCAGATTAGATTTCAGGGGAAGTTTTTCACTGAGAGTGATGCCCCATCCCTGGAGGCATTTAAGGCCAGGTTGGATGGGGCCCCGAGCGGACTAATCTAGTACTTGATCTAGCAATTGGCAGTCCTGCCTGCAGCAAGGGGATTGGAACTTGACAATCCTTGAGATCTCTTCTAATCCAAGCCATTCTATTATCTATGATTCTATGAAGTAACAGGACTGCCTGTCTCTTAGACTTTTTTCAGAATCTCTCTACCGCTATTTATTTCTTACAGATGAGCAATAGCCCGAAGATCTTGGTGGTGTTCAACAGGGACATTGATCATTCATTTCCAGAGCACATAAGAAGTTGCTTCTGGTCTGCGCTACCCAGAAAATTAATATGTGATGAGATTTGCTCCATTTGTGGTAGAACAGTTCTTTGGTAAAAATAAAATAAAACATGGTGGTAATGGGCTGACAACTGGACTAGATGATCTTAGTGTTTTTTTCCAACCATAATGTTTTTATGATTAATCAGAAAGCTCATTAGATAATGCTGTCAAAAGTAGCAGTGCTCATGGCCATATTACAGAAGATCTTAGTTTGCATCTGCTTTTGAACAGGAAGGAGCCAGCAGACTTACTCCAGCAGGATCTAAACTGCACTATTCTTCCCTATCTGACAGCACTGGGGAAAATGTAACCCCTGCATGCCTCTTTTGCCTTAAAAATCTCACCTGCAAGAGTGAGACACACAATCCTTGCCTCATCATGCTATTTCTCCTCACTAACAAAGTAGGAACCAAGCAGCAAGTTTACTTCTGGAGTGGGGACTGCACCCATGATGGACCAGGTTCCCCTCTGCCCTGCTGCATCTTTCATAGTTGTTTGCTTTACAGCAAATTCCCTGGATTACTTATATATTTTTTCTCACTGTGCTGATTTCAATTAAAGAATAATTTCATGGATTTAAATAAACTCATGCTGTGTACTGGCCCATTTTCTGCAAAGCTTTCTCTGAAGTAGTATCGCCTCACAGAGGTTGCAGTAAGCTGGATATAACTTCACTGACATTGAGGCTGCTGGTTCACTGACCTGAACTTCATTTTCTGATGCTATGGAAGGTCTCAAATGCAACACATTACAAATACAAAACGCAGAGAATTGGTATCACAATAGTCATTTCATATTTAACTTCAGATATGCTTAATTTCAATTTCAAAGTTGTTTCTTCTTCAGAGTAGTCCAGTGCTCTACCAGTCCTGTCAGCCCTAGCCTGAAAAAAAATGCTTCATTATTCATTACATCCTACATGTTGAAGGAAAAAAAGATAGTTCTAGTGGTTTGCTGCACAGCCCGATGTTACAGGAGCAAGTTCCTAAGATGGTCCCCCCTCTCAGTTGGGACACAACGTCGTCAGTATTTCCTTCACATAGTTTGGAGTCTCTGTACTCTCAGTTGGGTATCTAGCTAACCATGGATGTTTGACAGTCACACATTTCAAAACCTGTATGCTGACTGCCTCTCTGCCTTCGATGCCTTTTTACAGGGATTATTATAAAAGAAGTATTATACTGGGAACAGTGTTGCATAGTTTGTTGGTTTCGCTGGGGAAACAGATGCCCAGATCTTTCTATCTCTTTCAGATCTTCAACCACACAAAAAGAGCCAGCAATACATAGACGAATCAGAAGGCAAAATGAGTGTGTGTACCAGCTGATTTCAGGGTTGAATCTTTGCGTGGTATTTTGGATAACAATCCTCAGTCAATGAAGGAAGGACTTCTGCTATTGCAAGCATGTTGTAGTCATTTCTGCAACCCATATGACATCAGTGATATGAACGATGAACACACATCTGGCATTATGAAACAGAGGCTCTGATCTCTAAATTGATTTGACAGATGGCAGCTCCTCCGACACTGACACTGTAGAATTGTGTGACAAGCTGAAGGCTTTGCCTGCTATTAGCCAGCCAAAAAAAAATCCAAGTCAAACTACATTAGAACAAATTGCTGAAATTAGTGTAGTAGGAGTACTTCCAAATGTGTCTGCATGCACCACACATTCTGCTAACTGTTAGAACAAAAAAACATGGAGGCACAGTTTTCTGTTTCTCAAGGTTATTTCTCCCCCTTTCCCTCAGTTTTTAATTCTCTTTCCAAACTCACTTCATTTACAGGAAAACACCCACCCAAAAAACTATGGATACCCTCACAATATTTCAGATAAAGCATTGCTTCAAATAGCAAAGCAGTTCCATCTTGTCAACTTTTAGTACACTCAGCACATTTCCCTGTCCATCAATAGACACACAAACTGGCAATTCCTTATTTCTTTTTGTGTTAATCCCACCCACATAACTTCACTCCTCTCCTTCTTTCACAGACACTTGGAAAAAATATACTTTAGTCTATAAGCTGCACCTGCCTTTCTGCATCTGTATCATCAATATTTATTAGTCTCTTAATCAAGACATGCTGACCAATGAATATCATAACATGACATACTCTATAGTACATCTCATCAGTAAGGGAAAAATTATTTGCTGTCATCCGTTTATATTTCTATTTTATTGGCCTTTTAATTTGATTTTGATAGCTTAATTTTTCTTCTGAAACAATCCACAGAGTCAGAGCAGTTATATACAGCGCAATAAATGTATCTACAATCCATCACTCACTTCCTCTCCGGTATAAAACCACAACCACAACCAAATAATATTTCCAGTTTATAGAGTATCATTTGGAGTAGTTAAGGAGAAAAATAGATCTATCTCCATTAACAGAGTGGTGACTCACTCTGGACTGGAGAGGAAGAGTGTGGCTGTGGTGGCAAATGCAAGCCTTGCATAGCTCTGCTGAAGTTAGCTAAATTACACCAAAGATGAATCTGTCTCACTATAAATGAGCACCCCTTTTTACACAGTGGTCTTCTGATTTATCATAGAGACATTTATGCCACATTAAATGGACTAATTACGAGGATTGTATAGGAGATTCTCCAGTCCCGCAAGATTCCGAGTCCTTAGATCTCCTTTTCTAGCAGTAGGATTTGCAAAAAAGCAGTTCCTCAGAAATGGCCCTATGGCCCTTCCTAAAGCACAACTGTCCATGGGATTACCGCAAAATCTTCCAGAGCCAGGTTAAGGGATCTCCCTCACTGAACTTGGGCTTCAGAAGGAGCTCTGCGTAATGAGTCAGGGCATGCGAAACAGCTCTCTAGGCACTTGGTCTGCAGATCATCCCTCTTGGGACTAGGAGAGGATTGCTCTCCTGCCGTTGCTGACGGTAACAAAATATGCAATTAAACAGAAGCCTGTAACTCTACTCTCCATTTGACCTTTTCCTGGCTAATGTAATCAGAATGGAGACCTTCCAGCACCTCTTGACTGATACTCCTGGCCTCCTCTTCCAGTAGCTGGTAATTTTTTCATCAGCTCAATAATTTAGTTCAATATTCATCATTTTTTAAATGTCTTGCACATCTTTTTTTTCTTCCCTTCTTCTTCGCTGAGATATTACTTTTCCCTGGGATGACTTGCCAGAACTTTTGTTCATGTTGTGAATTTATCAGTGCAATTACTGGACAACATTTATCTTCTGTGAACATTTTGCTTTAGTTTCTAATTCAGTGAGTTTGAACAGAGAATAGCTGATCTAAGTGAATTTTTGTCGTCACCTTTTATTGTGACACCCAGCATATTTCAGGCTTTGTACCAGGTTGGGTCAATGGGCAAGGACTTCTGAGGAATCCCTGATAGAAATTCTCCCTTAATCTCTCAATCATTTAAAATAGTATCTTTTTACATATGGAATAGAAGGTACCAAAATTTGAAGCTGATACCCGCAGAGACCCAGGAAGACTTTCTAATGCCTTCAGCCTGTGCAGGTGAAGCTTATACAAGCTGGAAGTTTCCATCTTGTTTTCCCCTGGCAATGCAGGAAGTGTGCTATGCAGCAGGTATGTTCACCTTTGCCCATTCAAAATATGAGGTTGAAAGACCTTCATTCACTGTTAGAGCTCTGCTTTCCATCTTGTCCCCACATCCATGAGCTTCTTTCTGATTTTAAAACTCTCCATTCATAATTTTCCTATTCGGCCTTATTTTCTGACTTTTTTGCTTGGGTTAATCTTGATCCCATAAGGTGTCAAGGAAGCCGGCCACAGAAATCTTACATTTTTTCACCTCATAAAGAGGGAGAGACAAGGCTTTAGGGTCTCAGTCTCTGTGACTCTTTCCATCAATAGATGGGCCCTGTGTTCCCTCCCCACCTTGCTCTGGAAGGAGAACCTGGTTTCTTTACTTCTTCCTGAGCCCCAGGAAAGAAAGCACCACCACACAGATGTTTGCTCCTTTTTCCTAGTTGCATAGGGAGCAAGGCAACTTGCTGAGTACATCCCTTTACGACCTCCATTATGGTGGAAAAAAAATTGTCATGGATAATTCCTTTTCCTCCTGTTGCTCCCTGGCTTCATTTCTCATTTAAAAATCAAGGAAAACACATAAAAATGAAAGGAAGAAAAACCTTTAGGAATGTTTCCAGCATCCATGTAGGGAAAGGGAATTGAGAAACACAACTAATCAGTAAACAGTTAAATGGCTTGCCATCTCCTTTCTCCCACTTGGCAAGGATTTTATCATAAGGAAAGAGCGCCACAATGTTTATTATGCAATGTATTGGCTACAGTGGTGATTGAACTTTGTTAATGCATCCAGTAAATCAACTCTTTGTCAGAAAATCTCTATTTTGCAGTTAACAGGGAAGGTTATGTATGAAAAAGAATTAAAAAAGAAAACTTTATTTTGTCTAGGAGATGTTTCACTATGTTTGTATATAATCACATAAACCTAAATCATGGACTGCAAATCCACAATTTAAGGTAAACCTTCATCAAGCAATATTTGCTTTATCAACTCCTGTATACACAAGATGGTGCCACCACTATATACTAAGAAGCTCTGTTCAAGCTGAAAAGCAATTTGTCTTCACAAGCCATTTTTAGACTGCAAAACATTCCTCCAACGTATTAAAAATATATATATAATTTTCATCTGTAGATTATCTCTTGATATTTTTCAAAGTATGCGTGCAATTAGTGATGCAACTAGAAGTTATCTTAGCGGGCTATTACCAAGTATTGTCCAGTAGCTAAACAGAAACTGTATGCTAAGTCCCTCTGATGGATTTTGAAGTTTCCCTAGCCACAGAGCTGCAAAGAACCTCCTAGACTATCTAATCTAGCATCTGACATGGAGGCCTGTACCTGTACTTGTGTTTCAGTTTCATGTTTTAGTTCTTAGCTGTTTTGAACACGCTTTTCAGCCTTGCATTAATAATATTTTGTTTAACAAGTAATTAACGTCAAACATGATAGCTGCCAGCCACAGATACATCATTATCATTCCTATTTTTTACTGTTATTGTTTTGATCATTGTTTTAATCATGGATTGAGTACTTCCTAAATTTCATTGTATGCTGCAAGAACTAAACACATTCTGCTATGATTTATATACAATGCCGTCTCAAGACAGATTTCTGCATTGCACATGTTGAAACATATCTTCAAAAATAAACTGGTTATCACTGTGTTGAATGGTGAACTTGGTATCACATCACTGCTACATTCCCAAGATAGCACAGGCAAAAAAATATCACAAAGATGTCTAATCTTTTACAAATGCATAGCATAAATTATGATTCATGTTGCTGAGAGCCCAACACCATGCTTCACAATAGAGACAGCTGAGAACTGAAGTGGAGGAGCAAACACTAAACTCTATTTAATTAATGCTTTTAGCAATGTGGAAAGGGGACAACACAGGAGAGTGGATCGGGTGTTTGCTCTTTGCTTCCCCTTCCAGCATTTACTGCTAAGATACCAAAGGTATCTAAGATGGTTGCAAAGCTCTTGACTGAAGAAACTTTTGCAGTATGGAAGTGCAGTTGGAAAATGCAATCATGAAGTTATTTAGAGAAAAAGAACCAGTGTTATCATAGAATTGTTTGGGTTGGAAGGAACATCAAAGATCATCTAGTTCCAACTCCCCTGCCACAGGCAGGATGGCCAGCCACTAAATAAATCAGGCACTAGATCAGGCTGCTCAGGGCCCATCCTTGAGCACCTCAAGGGAATGGGCATCCACAAGTTCTCTGGGCAGCCTGTTCCAGTGCCTCACCACCCTCTCAGTGAAAAATCTGCACTGGATTTTGTTTGCAAAGGAATGCCAAGCATCACATTCATCTGTGCCTCCATCTCATATCCACACTTCCTCAGGTCTGGTGACCAGGGAGAAAAAAATAATTGCAGACATCTACTTTTGCTATAGCACGTGTCTAACAGCTGCACAGCATTATTACACATCCAGAACAAAACAAATCTTCACATTATAATGGGTTAATGTATTGTATACACAGAGGTTAATTCTGAAGAGCTGAGCCAGAGCTTTTCTGCCTGGCACGTCTGAAAGATTTAATTAGTGGTATAAATGGGTTGTTGAGAGAGGAAGTGACTTTTTGATCTTGGGAATGATGAGAAGACAATTATCTTTTCCTATGGCAAGTTCACCCTAGTCAGGGTTACCCACTGTGCTGGGAGAAAGGCCTCACTGGCATTTGGAGGAAGAAAAATATGAGAAGTAATCAATGCAAAGGAAAAAGCAGACATACTGAGGAGGAGCAGACTGTGACTTTGTAACTCAAGCATGGGAGGTGGAAAGAAATATATGGCAGGGATCTGAGGTGAAAAGATGGCAACTAAAGCTTTATTAGAAATTTCTTCCAAATACCAGGGGTGTCTGTTTCTTCCCCACCTCCCAGTCCCCAGAAAATCTATCTAAATATGAAACTAACACCAGAGGCATATATTGTTATAAGCAAAAGAACCAGGAATGTTTAAGGGATCATTCTACTTATCTAATTAAAACTTTAATTGACTTTTAAACATCTACTTCCACCCAAAATCTGTGTTTGAGTACAGTACAATACCCACTGTGCGGAAAACAAACAAACAAACAAACACAAAAAAACCCACAAACATCAAGATACCAGCATTACAATTACCTTTGGTGCAGAACTGGTGTGTAAATCTGGAGGAGGGACAGTGAACTTTGTAGACATTGGAGGAAGAGAAACAATTGCTGTAATAAGAATATATAAAATTACTGTTATTCAGCGTCCATCATGGTACAAACCACAGACCATTTAGGAATACAGCTAAATATGCTACAATACTGTAATGAACGTGAAAGAGGCCCATCTAGGACCCAAGCAGAATCAATTTGACTAGTTTTGATTTAATTTTCCTTTTATTTTTTTGTAACTTCTACATTTAACAATACCACATGCTCTTGAAATCTTTCTGCTGTATTTATTTCTTCACAATGTATTTGTTAGAGAGACAAGGGCGTAAGCCCGGGTTGTAGACTCTACGTAATAATTTTTACATTAAATGTTTGATTAAACATTTTGATAATTACGTGGTTCTAAATGCAAATGCTGGGTAAAGACTCGGTAGAGATTTACTTTTGATTTCGAAGAGACTTTGTGCTTAAGGGCTAGAATTTATAATGCCTTAGTCATCTACCAGTAGAATCATAACTCACTAGCATATTTTTACTAATGAAGTCAGCAATGTGAGGAAAGGGATTGTAAAGGATGGTTGCTCAACTGTGCTTTCTTGCGGAAAACACAGACTGCTTAAAAACTGGACTTTTTCCAACCTCTGCTCCTCTGGCTGTCGTTGTTCTACCCTGTTGCTGCTCTGCAGTCACCGTGCAGTAACCATTTTATAGAGACCACAGATGAATAAAATTTATAAGAGCCATCACTGTAAAACATAACTGTAAGTCTCGTTTCTTAGAGACAGGAATAAGATCTGCTTATGTTCACTGTGGTTGTACATCTCCACCCACTTCAGTAACTCAGTAGCATTTGAACTTATTGGACAGTCTCAAGATGTTTGTCATATTCAGTCTTTCATGTCAACAGGCGAGACCGGAAACCAGGCTTTGTTGCCTCTCTTTTTCATGGAATTACTTGAGATGAAGACTCCTTAGGAAAAGACTGGGAGGAAAGATGGGTGTAAAGTCTGCCTTCCTCTGTTACATGGAAAAACTGCAGGAGACAAGGTGTAATGATACTCAGAAAAACTAACAGATACTTCTTCTCTCATCCTTGGCTGTACAATCCCCCCAGACTATGCAAACACAGAGAGCACGTTGTGGATAGCGATGTGCTATCCTGAAATATCATTACCAAAAGGAACATTTTTTTTACTACAATGTTGCACAAACTGTCCTTGCAATAATGTATTGAATGAACTAAAATGTGGTTATTGTTCATTCACATAGACACCAAAAAGCTACTAACAAAAAGTATCCCAAAAAACTATAACTGGATGAGCATGGAAACCTTCAGAGGCTCAGCTTTAGTCAGAAACGCAGCAGAAGTCCTAGGAGGTAACTGAAGGAAAAGAAATTCAAAACTGTGCCATGTCTGCTGCGCTCCCTGTGGACTTATTTTTCCTTTTATTTCTCTCTTTTTCTTCTTTATTTTGTTGTTATTCTGTGTTTTGTTTTTCTTTCAAATGTGCAAAATATTGCCCATGTTGATTATTACAGAATCACGCAGAATCACAGAATCGTAGGGGTTAGAAGGGACCTCTGGAGATCACCTAGTCCAACCCCACTGCTAAAGTAGGTTCCGTAGGTTAGTGTCCGTGCAGGTACAGAATATCTCCAGAGAAGGAGACTCCACAACCTTTCTGCGCAGTCTTTTCCTGTGCTCTGTCACTCTCAAAGTAAACAAGTTTTTCCTTATGTTCATGTGGAACTTTCTATGTTTGCGCCTGTTGCCCCTTGTTCTGTGGTTGGATACCTCTGAAAAGTGTGTGCTCCCACTGACTTGACTCCTGCACTTCAGATATTTATAAGCAATGATAAGATCCTCTGTCAGTCTTCTTTTCTCCAGACTGAACAGTCCTAGCATCTTCTCATATGGAAGATGCTCCAGGCCCCTTATCATCCTTGTGGCCCTCTGATGGACTCTCTCTAGGAGACCCCTGTCTTTCTTGAACTGAGGTACCCAGAACTGGACACAGTATTCCAGATGTGGCCTCCCTGGGGCAGAGTAGGGGGGGAGGATCACCACCCTCGACTTCCCGGCCATGCTCTTTTTAATGCACTCTAGAATTCCATTGGCTTTCTTGGCGACAAGGGCACACTGCTGGCTCATGGCCAACCTGTTGTCCACCAGAACACCCAGGTCCTTCTCCTCAGAGCTCATTTCCAGCAGGTCAGCCCCTAATCTGTTACTGATGCATGTGGTGCACAACTCCCCAAGTGCAGGCCCCTACACTTGCTCATGTTGAAGTTCATCAGGTTCCTCTCTGTCCAGCTCTCCAGTCTGTCCAGGTCTTGTTGAATGGCAGCATAGCCTCCCAGCATGCCAACCACTCCTCCCAGCTTTGTATCATCAGCAAACTTGCTGAGGGTGAACTCAATCCCTTTATTCAGGTCGCTGATGACAATGTTGAACAAGACCAGACCCAGTACCAACCCCTGGGAAAACACCACTAGTTACAGGCCTCCAAATAGACTCTGTGCCTCTGATCACAACCCTCTGAGCTCTGCCACTCAGCCAGTTCTCAGTCCACCTCAGTGTCCACTCATTTGTCTCACAGATCCTTAACAAGGTGCTGTGAAATCTTGTAATTTAATTGCATGACATGTTGCCCAAAGTGCCTTTGTTGAGAAGCATAAGCAATTCACTCACTTGGGATTTGTCCTGTGTAATGTGGTTCCTCTGGAATGTATCCTTGATTTTCGCTACCACTCCTTTGCCTGTTTCCCAAATGGTCATCTGTTTTCTTCTTAATTGAAATTTTCCTAAGGAAAAAAAAAAAACAAAACAAAAAAAACCATAAATGGGGCTTTGTTATAAGAATTCTTGGGTAGAAGGCAACAGAGAAAATATTTTATGTTCTACTTCTGAAAACTATAGCTGCAAAATGTATCTGGGCCTTCCAATTATTCAACTATTGCAAATCTTGTCCTGTGTCAACATTGCCTGTGAAGTTCTGTTTAAAGCAAGAACAAAAATAAAGTGAGTGATCTTCTAACAGTGCAGACTCTGTTCCACATGACAGGAAGTTAATTTTGGCCTCTAACCTTGAATTACAGGATAGTCAGTGGCACAATAAGGGAACACTAATTGGGTCACCTACAGCAACTGACCATTTTTTGATTGAACACGCTCCATCGCAAAAAGAAAGCATGTTAACTCACATCATGCAGTTAGTTCCCAAGTGATTCATCTCTATGCTACAAAGCTAATTTATTGTGTGCGTGTACACAGTCACAGCGAAGCTGATAGAACTTCCTTGGTTAAAGTTACACACCTGTGAACTTGCAGAATGGTGACCTGCATGGCAACGTGGTAAGGAAGGAGGGCATTTCTACTCAAAACTGACACTAGAATACATGCTACTACTCATTTGTTCCAACCGTAGATTCCTCTCTGGGATAGTCCCAGGTCTGTCTTTGTTTTTGGCATGACAGGCATATATTGATAGCAGGACTATAATGATCCAGGGATTTGTATGGAAAGGGGAAAATACTCTCAGCAGTATCTGTGGAAACTGCTGCATCTACCTTTTTATGTTCAGTTAGGATAAGTGACTTCACAGATCCATAGAGCTTCAGATGAACATTATTGATGTACACCTGATGAGTCAGCTATGACTACGTGGCTTTTTCATGGGATAAACCTGTTAAATGCCACTAAAAAACTTGCCATGGTTGCTAGAGAGGAGCAATTGTTTAGGAATAGCAGTTTCACATATTACATGACAGTCTTCAGTGTACTTTATCTGATCTCTTGGTCTCAACAAACTGTGCTGTAGCCAGGCCAAAAGCAGTTACAAACGTGTGGGAGGTACCGAAAGGTAAACAGCCAAGTTAAAAATACATGTTGAGGGAAGTAAAGCAACACATCTCTGCTCTGACTCCTTCTTTGTGAATACCCCAGCATAGCTTCCAACATCTGGACAACTGTCATTCTTTTTACTGCAGGTAGGCTCCCCTCTAAGAAAAACAAACCAACAAAAAAAAACCCCAAAAAAAACAAAAAGTCACCAAACGAAATCTGAAAGAGATTGTAAAAGGTTTGTGTGAGTTCCATAGCATTGCTTGCACACGCTGAAATTCTGCAGAACTGTCAGCACTGACTTTTCCTATCTAAGCTGCTGAGCCTGGACTCATCCCAGTGCTTAAGCATTTAACTGAGCTTTTGCTTAACTTTCAGATTGTAAGCAACTTTCAGGGAGCTGGAATGACAACTCACACTTAAGTTAATTATGAAACTGGAGTTCTACTGTACTAAGATTATTTCATGAAGACGTAACTGCACTTGCACCAGATCACAGGCAAAGAAATAGGGAGAACTCAACACTAAGCCTCATCCTGGACCTGTTCAGGAAGGCAGTGTACAAATCCTCTCAGGGCAGCAAGGTGGGGTTCTGGGAAGGACACGCTAATGGCCTTACCGTCCCCGCACTGCACAGACACCTCCCTGAGCATAGAATCGATTTTGTTGCAGCAGGGCTGACCCCTGCACAGGGCTTTCAGCAGAATCAAGTCAGAATCCAAGCAAAAATGCTTTCTAGTGTTTTATTCATACCAGAACCGATACGCAGGTTGCACTTTAGACCTTCTGTTCTCTACTGATGCAGTCCTGCACTATTTATATAGATGCACTGGGTAAAAATGATCAATTCAGCATCAGAAACCAAGAAATCACATGGAAGTTTACCAGCATGGCATAATTAGCATCATTTCTTCGAGAGAAAATGGTACTATTGTTGCTTTTAAATTTCTTCATTTCATCCAAAAAAATGTACTGTATAAATGGCAATTTGCCAACAGAGCTTCACAAAAGATTAAGCGTTGATACTCAGCTATTTATTTTTTGGCTTTTTCTTTTTTTATTTTACTTTACGGTCTGGCGCTAACGAACCTCGACAGAGCCTCGATCCGCTCCCCGCGTAGCCACGGGCTCGCAGTGACCTCCTGTGGAAGCGCTCGCAAACGCCCGGCACCCGGAGGCAGCCGGGGGCGTCTCCCGTGCGTGAGCGTTTGGTTTGCCCCTCTGCAGTGGGGCACGGAGGATGGCAACATCCCTCTGACCACCCTGCAGCGGCCTGAAGGAGCCCGGTTAAAAGGAAAAAATACTCCCGACGTGTTCAGCTTACCTTACTTCATTTTCATACGTGGATCCTGGAGGGGAAAAAAAAAAAGAAAAAAAAAAAGAGTTTTAAATGCTGGAAAATAAAATACGACCTATAGAGAGCTGCTCTTCGTGTATACACTGTGTTCCAGGTACCACAGGAGCATCTCTCCTCCTCATGTACAGAACTGCAATATCCCATGGTGCAAGCCGCTCAGCAGGGAAACTAGGAACAGAGCACTGAAGATAAGCTTCAGCAAAGAACCTCACTATAGGAACTATACATCGCTGAAAGTCCATGTACTCCTGAAATGCCTTTCGAGTTAACGTGAAGGACAAAACTGTATGTCACTGATTACATAGGTCGCTCCAAAAGTAGTGCCTCCTATTTATTTCCGTGGAAACTACTGTGGATACATAGAGCAAAATAACACTGTTTGATATAGCAAATTCTCAGCTACAAAACACTGTTTGCCAACATAGCCACCACCATTAGCTCTGCATTTGTGCCAGCAATGAACAAGAGCCTGCATGCCATGCTTGCAAATATCTGCATCAGCAGAGGTGATGCACTGTTGCTGTCGCCACTGCTGAAACACAATACCCACTGCCGCACTGTGCTCACAGCCACTATTTGGTCTCCATCAACGTTTGGCAAATGTTGATGAGTGCCAGTAAGTGCCATTTTTTTCCACAGATGAATTCAGTGACACACCTTTGCTTCATACGCACTTCCATGTCAGATGCCACTGTGTCAGACGGCCCCTCTGCTGCCGTCTGTCACACAGCAACAAAATGTAATGGAATACTGATAGGGAGGTTCAACCTCTACTGCCATCCCACCAACATCCACCTCTGACGTTGTGAACCAACATAATAAAACAGGAGACATTGCTTTTGGAGCAGCCCTCATACTTGGGAACCAAGTTACAGGAGAAACAAGGAGAAAGTAAGGAGCATCTTAAACCACATCATGGTTAAGAGCATATTCAGTCTGGTCACTCTTCTGCTTACACTTATGCACTCCATAAGTAGTTTATATCTAGTTTAAGATGTTTTTTAATATATAGGCCAATTATGAAGGTCCACTCACCTTTCTTTAGGCAGCAGCAGTGCACGACAACCCAAATAAGAATTATCAGAAGAATAAAACCAACAATTGAAAACACAACTGCTATTACAATAACCCATGTGCTTGTGCTGTCTTCTCTGTAATCGCTTTCTGTTAAATTAAATGGATAAATATTGTATTATCAGAGACGCAAAACATTGTTTTCATAATATTGACTTTTTCTGCAAGAAGCTATTAACCACTTGTTGATTAGAATCATAAACTATAGAATCATTAAGGCTAGAAAGACCTCTAAGATCACGTAGTCCAACTACCAGACCACCCCCACCATGCCCACTGACCATGTCCCTCAGTGCCACATCCACACAGTTCTTGAACACCTCCAGGGATGGTGACTCCATCACTTCCCTGGGCAGCCTGTGCCTCACCAAGGTACTATTTAGCAAGGAGGCTGTGTTATCCAAGCCATGATCTCTGTATTTATGGGTAGCGTCCAAGAATTTAGAGTGTTTCCAAAAGAAATTCTGTATTGCATTTGTAACTTTTCCAACAGCTATTCCTCTTCCTGAAATATACACAGCTGTGATATTCCAAACAAAACTTTATTCTGTAGATATGCTGAGTCCCCCATCATCCTTTGGAGATATTTAGGCTTAGGAGAAGGGGTAAATACTCAATTTTGACAGGTATTAAGCACCTTACCTAACTGTACTTGTCAGTGGAGAGAAATTAGCTATTTTAGGCCACAACACATCTGGCCAAATGTGTATGTGTCCCTCTGGATAAGATGATCAGCTCTGAAGAAGCGTCCATTTCTCCCCACTGACCACAGTGACAGCCTTAGGTATCTAGTACTGATTGAGAGCTCCAGCCTGTAGATGAGATTTTGTGATAAATTCCCTCTTGGGATTTCTCCCACTAATTTCAGCATGTGTTTGATTTTGGTCATACTTTCTAGCTCATCTGTAATGCACTTAAAGAGCAGTTAACACCAAAAAAGAAAAAGAGAAGCACAATTCAGAAGACTGAAGCTACCAAACCATCTTCTCTACTGTCAATTTCATAACAATAAATTGTTCATTTTTTCTTTTCTTTTTTTTTTCCTTACTGTAATGCACAGTGCTAAATGAGGTGATTTCAGGATAATTCAGTGTCTTAGGAAATGTGTTCATAGCAACCAGCTCCACCAACAGAACTCCTACATTACAGAATGTTATGAATACCCCACATTCCTCACACAGCTGGATGCAAAAGGAAGGTGTCAGGTCTGATTGTCACATCACCCTACCCTTTGGTTTTGACCTAACACTCCAGAAGCACCTCTAATTTGTCTACCCTTTGAAAAGCAGCCACCAAAATCACTTTGGTATTTGTTTAGAAACAAGCTTTCATCCAAATGACACATGAGAAACACATCCAAACTTCACAACCCCCCGACACTTGGGGTTTATGATTGTCATATCCTTGCTAGAGGTTCCAGTTAACACTTGCATTGCCATATGCAACTGACAGCATCTGGGAAAGATACCACAGCAATGCAGACTGCAGGTAACCACGCAGGATAAGAGACATTCCCCAGATGTGTGACCCAGAGTATCTACTGCTTTACTTATGGCAAGAATAAAGAAGTAAATGTATTCTATCTACAAATTTGCCTGCAGTGCCTGGGTTTTTGAGGCTTCAGACTGCAAAGACACAGGACCAGAGTCTCCTACAAAGCTTGGACCTTTGTTAGTCTGAGTTCTCCAAAGTTCGGGTCATTTTGATTAGGACTGAAGAAGACTGGAACAAATTGCTTAACCCACAATCAGCATGTTTTGAATTTTGTCTGACAATAAGAGAAAACAAGCACTCAGCAACCTGCAGGCCAGTAGTTAAATCTGCAGGCTGTAATCAGTTGTGATTACAATTAGTGAGGAATTCATTCACAGTATTTCTATCCAGAAGTACTACAACAAATATATATATTTTGCTCTGTTTTGTTCCATAAAGCAAGCCACAGGGATTTCAATATGACTAAAATATGGAAGACACAACTACTTAGCTATAGAGGTAAATTCAACCTCTGCATGAAGGGAGGAGCTAAACACACCTACACTGGCCCATATCTTGAGGGTGGCTACCAGACCACAGTATTTTCTTCCTCATCATGTTCAGGCTACAAGTCAAAAGGGGTTCTAAGGAGCTGAAGGAAAAGCAAGATACAAGATGGGCACTCCTGACTCTTCAGCATTGTATTTTCACCCCAGTTTTTTAGGGCCCAGAAAGAAACTGGAACTGAGACCAGCAGATATAAAATCAAGGGCTTCCAGTTCAATATGAAAGTAGGAGTAAATCCACATCAAATTACTTTAGACATACAGCGTGGAGAAAGCCACTTCCTCATTCCATAGGGTCCCATTCAACCTGGCCTTGAGCACTGCCAGGGATGGGGCACCACAGCTTCTCTGGGCAGCTGTGCCAGTGCCTCACTGCCTTCGGAGTAAAGAATTTCTTCCTACCATCTAGCTTAAATCTCCCCTCATTTCCTTTAAAGCCATTCCCCCTTGTCCTATCACTGTTAGTCAGTCCCCCTCCTACTTATAAGCTCCCTTCAAGTACTCTTCCTAAAGCAGCCTACAAGTTTACTTGTGTAAAGTACCTTAAGAAAAGGAATTTTCTCTGGCACATGCTGGTGCCAGAGGAGAGACTAGAGACTGGACAAAGCTGGACATCACTTCTTCAACACTTTGGAATTTTCTGGCTAAGATAAGAAAAACAAAGGAAGATCAGGCACCTGGCACATTCCCACTCTCCATTTCTGCAATCCAAAGACCACATGGAGTCAACACCGATGCCACAAAGAACTCGGGACCAGCTAAGGGACTCTGCGAAGAGCCTCATTTCCAATAATAATTTTGTGAATACATCTGCTGCGATAACTTCATAGAAATTCCCAAATCTGGGACTCAGCCAAACTGTGAGTGAAGTATCTATGAGGATGAATAACTGATTTCAAAAGGCATCACTTTGTTAGCCAAATGAAGAGATTTGAGATTAGGAGTGATCTAGACATGCAGGAAGAACGCTGGTCAGGTGATGGCTGGCTGAAGAGGGCTCAGACGGCTTTGGGTTGCAGTTTTCATGAATGGACAAGTACTGCTTATCAAGAATTTGGAGGAATTAGATTCCTCAAGCTTTTAAGTGAAGGCTGTATTGTATAATACAACAGCTTCGGGAAGGATTCCTTAAATGTTTGAAGCCAGTCTTCTTATTCCTGACAATATCTAGCTGAGGCTGAGTCTGTTTAAGAAAAGCCAAACAAGGTTTGAGATTTCATGGATGATATACATTACATATCTTCCTCTGCCATAAATGTCAGCTCTATTTCATTCTAATAATCTGAAGACTCAAATGCTCAAATATGCTCAAATGCTGACAGATGCTGAGTGTCTGATGCTGCAAAATGATTTTTCCAAAGAGCAATGAAAGATGGCCCTATACAATCACTAATTACGCACTAATTGTGCTTCATGACATCTGTTTTTCTCCTCTTCTGATTTACAGTGAGTTGCTATGGAAACTGAGGGTGGATACCTCAGTACTTCACAAACAAGTAGGCAGAGGAATTTATTAATTTCCTCAAGATAGTTCTATTTTGCTTAGTCAGTCATTAGGAGCAATCTGACTACAAAATAATCATATTAGGAATGGTGAAATGAACTTTTTCAATTGCATTACAGAGCAAGTACATCTGAAAAGACTTGCTAATAACGATTCATACATAAAAGGCAAAATTACTCAACCTCCTCAGTTGTTTATAGGTAAAAACTTCTATACTATACTCCTCTATGAGAATGTTTTGGGTGTGGCATATTCACCTAGAAGAATCATTTCATCAAGAGAAGCTGACAATGTTATCATAGAAGTTCACAGTGTTCACCACATCATGAAGAGAAACACAGATTTGAGGCCCTACTCTGCACAGAAGGTAGATGGGGTTCGACAGACTCACTGTGAAGAAAAAAAATACTCCATATAACCCATGCATTTCCCATGGGCTAAGGCTAACAAAAGGGATGCCACTGTAGGGTGGACTGTGTCACCATCTCAGCAGTGTAGCTATATCCAGTAACCCTAGCTACCCACCATGCTATTAGCTCCTCAAGTTCAGCTTGTCTTGAGAGTTGTCTGCTTTATAGTTGAGGCACTTGCCCAGTCCCTATACAGAAATGCTCCCAAGGATGATCTGGGATTGTCTTCCCATCTGCATTAAACCATTGCAAAGTCATAAGGAGATACTGCCTCTTAATTGTTCTTGTGTTATGGAAAAGAAAAGCATTTTCCATAGGATTCGGCTAGATCATGAAGTTAGATCTTCAATAAGAGTTTTACACTTGATTTGTTCCACACTGTAAGGGCAAATCAGATAAAAATCACCCTTTATGAACGTCCTAACACTGTGAACATGTAAAACTGTGGAATACATTTTCACAGGACATCAGTGAGGTCAAAGATGAGCAGCATTATCAAAAAAACACTGACAACATCAGCAACAATATTTAGGCTTATCAAATGTTTCGCTAGTAGTTCTTGGAAGATTTATTCAACACTCATCCTTAGTTTAATATGCAATCTTGAATTTCCTTAAATAAACAGCAATTAAAAGCAACTGATGCACTGTTCCAAGAGTTTTACATACATTGCTGTAGTAGAATTTTCACATTCCTATACAATGTGAAAGAGACCATAACAGCAAGAAAGTTACAGGCCCAATGGCTCTTTGATCTAAGTGGACTTTGTGGTTCATCAAACTTGTACCAGTTCTTTCACAGAAGTGAAGTTTCCTGTACCTACATATCAGGTGTAACTATCAAGTCCTAACTCTATCACCTGGGCAGTATACCTAACAGTATTTTAGTTACAAATGAAAGCCTTTTCAAAACAATACAAAATGTAAAGCACAGTTCTGAGAATAGGCAAAGTACAAAACAGCATTCACTTACCTAGAGTAGAGTTGCCAACAATAACAGCTATGGTTGCATTCTGAGGGTTAGGGAGTGCTTCTACATCGGCTAAACATGTCAAAATCTCAGTATTCATTGGAGTCAAAGTCAGGACGCTCAGGGCATTGTGGAGGCCATTAGATCCTTGACTTTGCTGGGTAACATACCTCGACTTATCAATGAGAGAATCATTTGTCATCCAGGTAATGTCTGGAGCTGGAGCCCATCCTAAGGCTTCACAAACAATTTCAACTGTTGTGTTGTCTTTAACTATTAAGGTGCTGTTTTTGATGAGTAAAGATCCATTAACTGTAGAAGGGAGAAGAGGTTTTGTTCCTTCACAATATTTAGCCACACTGCCTTCCACCCAATAGTTTTAAATCTTACCTAGCCAACCCAAATTAGCTATATCTTGAGGCATGAATTTTAAAACAGCTCTGATTAACCCTGATATAAGATATTCATGCTATAAACAAGCAGATGTTGCAGCTAAATGGGTACATTGTTCAGTATGTTTAAAGCACTACTCATAGCTTTCAGTATCTTTTCATTAAAAAGGAGGAAATTACACTTAAGCATCATGATATTTTTCTAGCTGAAGGACAACATAATGAAATAATAGTGTTTCTTCATAAGCTTTAAGTATGGCCTTGGAAACCTTACCAAGAAAAGTTTATGGACAGGTGAGATATTCCCATTGCATGAAGCAACTCTGTGAAATGGACAGTGTTTGATAGTTAGATTCTGCTTTATTGGCTGCACTCTGTCACTACTGATGCTTTGAAGAGAAGGAAGAGGTCACATACACAGGGACTTGATACGCAGGAGTGTTTTAGTTCTTTGGAAATGGTAGTTTGAAACAGCTATCACATTAAGAGTATCACCTTAGAGTATCTCAGAGACTCTACTTCTGCACATTATTAAATCAAACTCAAAAAGTGGGCTACAGACTGATTCCTAAGTCAGACAGAAGGTGGGAGATCTGTCCTAAAAGTAGCAGAAGGCACAGGTACAAAGAAGGATGGGAGGGAAGGTAATCCATAATGTTCCTAGGCAAGAGATCCATTTTGACTGACTGCCAGTGGGCCTGATACAGACTTCTGGCACATTAATGTAGTCCAGTAAAGAGATTTAACAGGGAAAAACAAGAGCAGTTCAAACCTTTTTAATGGCACTTTGTGACTGAAACCTGCTTTGACAGTAAAATTAAGACAAGGTCCTCTGTGGAGACAAACGATGGTAAACAAGCGCACATACTCCTTTGCAGGGTAATTTGCACAATTAATCAGAGGATTTTTTAAAATGTGATCTAATAAAATAGCTTTCTACTTGTGGCTATACACACCTTGCACAGAAAGAAAGGCAAAGCTGCTATCACCAAGCTTCTGGATGCTGCATTCAATTTTTCCAGAGTCATTTAGCTGAGTGTTGTGGATGATCAGCTCTGACGTGAAACTTTGACTGTTGTTATAGCTATGAGAGGTGAAGCGATCTGACGTTTCAATAGGTCCATGAGAATTAATGACAGTGAGGACAGGATTTGTATTCAACAACCAAATGAGAATTGCCCATCCATCCGCCACTGTACAATTAAACCGGGCTTCTGAACCAGCAAGGACTGTAGCATTAGTAGGGCCATTCAGAATAGAATAACAAAAGCCAGGACCTGGAAGGAAAAAGAAAACAACCTGTAAATACAGAAGTATTTCACAGTGAGAGTGGTGAAGCACTAAAACAAGTTGCTCAGAGTGGTGGTGGAAGCCCCATTCCCGGAAACATTCAAGATCAGGCTAGTCTGTGCTCTGAGCAACCTGATCTAGCTATGGATATCCCTGTTCATTACAGGAGAGATAGACTAAATGGCCTTTAAAGGCCCCTTCCAATTCTAAAGGTTGTATGATTTTATAATTAACACCAACACAGATATCTGACTTAATTTTTACTGCCAGCAGTTAAAGGCTGAAAAAACAGAGCTGATTTACTAGGAGCACTAGGGTATTAAGCATTTAGTTACATTTTGGAAAAAGCTGGTGACAGTTCTGAGCGGGCATTTCCCTCCCCTCTGACAGTCAATAGTATCTGTTCTTTCAGAAGAAATTTTCTTACTTCATTTTCTATAGTGTCTAGCAGTAGTAGATAACTTTTCCTTTGCTGAAGGAAAAGTTCCACTTTTAGATAGGAAAATACATGAGCTATCTAGATTTTAAACAAATAAAGGAGTGTGTATCTAGTTCTTTCTCCATAGCTAAGATTGTCACTGACTTTTTGCATCTTTCCATATACTTTCTCCTATTCATCTGCTTCTTCCCTTATTTTTCTTACAAACACCCCATACGTTACCCACCGTTTCAGGTTTTCTGCTAATCAGAGCTGCTTGGCTTCATGAGTTTTTCTCCTTAAAAGTTACCATGAATTTTAGCTACTATTTTGCAGAACTAAAAGCTCACTTCTAATCATGGCGTTTTGTTTTCTTCTCCTTCTCTGCAAGACCAGGATCTCACATTGCCCTCAGAGGAACCTGCCTGCAGCTGTTGCCCAGGCAGGCAGAGGATCTCCTGTGCATGAGAAGGCAGAAGCACTTGCTTCTCCTAAGCAGAAAGTGAAGGACAAAGATAGAGAGCTTCTTTTCAATGCAACAGCTGTGACTTCCATCCCAAAAACATTCAGGGAAATGGGCAAATATTCTTAAAATATTCATCACAGAGAAAACATCGTATTCTCTGAGGGACAAATCTTCAAACATTAAGAAACCCAAAAAATAATCTGGGTCGTTCTTGGAGAATAGAACATGGTAGAACACCTTTGTGTGAAATGGGGAACCTGCTTCTCTGGATTTTTGTTCTTTGTGAATCCTTTTGGGCTTTGGCTAGATTCTATTGGTGACAGGTGGATGGTTGGACTGGATGATCTTGTAGGTCTTTTCCAACCTTGGTGATTCTATGATTATCCAGAACATATGTCCATGTCCAGTAGAAAAAAAGGCAGAGCTACTACCAGTGGCTTTCAAGGAGTAGATGACAAAATAGTCATCAAGTAATTCAGGTTGGAAGGGACCGCTGACAGTTCGCAGTTCAACTTCCTTACCAAAGCAGGGTCAGCTCCGAGGTTAGAACAGGTTGCCCGCAGCTTTATCCAGTCAGGTCTGGGGAAAAAAAACTCTAAAGATGACAGAGACCACATAGTTTTTCCAAGCAACCTGCTCCACTGCCTGCAGGCTGCTCTAAGGTCCTCCACATCTCTCTCTTCCACAAGCTAAACAAACCTTGCTCTGTCAGCTGCTCCTCACCAGGCAAGTGCTCCAGTCCATGGCTATCTCAATGGCCTCCTACTGAACTCACTCCAGCTTAATCAACGTTTTTCTTGTACAGCGGAGCCCAAAACATATACTGTCATAAGCTTTACTAAGGCACTGGCACTGCTTCAATAAGTTACTGACACCCACAGCCATGCTGGTTGCAGGTGAGGTGAAGTGAGGAAGACTCACATTGCAGGCTCCACCGTCACTAAGTGCCACTTCTAAAGACTGAGATTCTACAAGCTCTCTGCAGTTCAGCCAGTGAGACCTACCTCACCACCGAGTTTTATCACTTTCTGCCAAACCTTCATCCTGAGAAAGCAGCATTATTGCCAGTGTTACCCTAATGATTCAAGCTGTAGCTCTGCATAATTACAGCAATTAGATGCTATGGTCCGTAGCAGCGTAATTAAAACTCCACGTCTGCAAATTCAGCCTGAGTATAAGTGTTCAATTATTTTCCAGGGGAAAGAAAGTACAAAATGCCTGTTACTCCAGTGCTAAGTGTATTCAGGACAATGATGTAATTTTTAAAGGTTTTGTTCAACTCAAGTTTGGTTCATTTTATGTAGTTTAATTATTAATGGATTCATTTACAAATTACTGAAAAATTCATTTTTCATTTGGCCATTAGCTGGCATGAGAAGGGAAGAATATGCTGTATTGTTTCACATAAAAGAGAGGTTTAATAATTGCATAAACCTTACAGGAGCCCTATCTCAGTTACAACTTTACAAGCAGAACCTCTCCTGGCATATGGCCCATAATCCCATTGTTCCTACGTCGACACCATTTTCTAATTCCCAACTCCCACTTAATCCCAGGCAGTTTATATCTACACAGTTTTGTGCCAAGAATTGTTCTTTAATATAAATAGCTCCTCTCTGTCTTCCCACCCACTGCGTGTGTTTACAGACAAGAGTCCTTTCAGCCTTTGTTTTGCAGGTTTTTAAGAACCTAGCCGGCTCTTTGTGTGCTTGGCTCTGAGTTCTCTCATATTTATTAAACAACAAAAAAAAAAACTTTACAGAAATTTTCCACCTTCCTTATGTTACCTCTACCATTCTCCAGAGCATATCTGTGTCTGAGCAATAAAACATTAAATAAAAAGCAAACGTCACTTCTACTGATAGTCGGTAAAGCCAGATAAGATACGAGAAAGCGTATTTCTGTTCAGCTTCGTCGAACAGTTTTTCCAGTAACATTTCCTCAAAGTTTCAGTCTTGTAAAGGTGAACTGAAATGCTTTAAAACAAGAAACACCTTGAAGACTAACTCAGCAATCCAATCTAAAGGCATACCGCAATACGTTGCTTTATAAACACTTAACACAACAAAGCGACTAAAAGCTATTTTGCCTCTCTTCTCCTTGTCACTTCCTGAATGTCAGAGAATGCCCACATGTTGGTGGATGATATTATTTAGAGCTACAAGTTTTCTGATGAACACGTACTGACAAAGTGCAATCCAGTGAGACCTTTTTGTTCCTTTTTCCTGGTACTCAACATCCAAGTGCCATGATTCCTGTTCATAACTGATATTGCTGGCCTTGAGACACTGCACCCGAACGTATCTTTGAATTATTTTTTTCCCTCATATTGTAACCAGCCTTGACAATACTACTCCCTTTACAGCTATAGTGTCTATAACACATGGATGCGTTGAGATCTCTGATTTTCACACTTTGCGTGAATTTTTCCTGCTTGGCTGAAACAGACATAAGCAGCTACCACCATGATGATGGACTCAGCTGTCTGCAGAGTTCCTCAGAGTTAACACTAAAATGCATTTAGTCGCTCATGAAGGAGTACAGTACTTATTCATACTGTTCTTCTTAATGCTAGCTCTTGTCCATGCATTTGTGTTTTATTTCTTAGCCTGTGCAAACACTTTTCTCTCTTAAGGAGCACAGTGGTTTGCCACAGCTCTGAATAAATGATGTGACTTTCAGTACACTGCTAGCTGTTAATTAATCATTTGCTATGAGATCATGTCTGTGAGTTCCACTACAGGCTTGAAATCTATTGCTGAACATCAGTAATTGGTGATCATTTGCTCTAACGGTACATGGCTAATATTGCTTTCATCTCATCAGGAGAATATAGCAGGTAGGTATGTGTTACCCCTTCATTTATCTAATATAATAATGCTTTATTTGTCCACAGGTATGGTGGGATCTACATCATCTTCCACCAGCCAGACCTGCTGAAGCAATAGATGTTCTTTCACTGACTTCTGAGAGCTAGAAAACAGGCCCATAAACTTTGGATGGGGATCTTTTGGGTGGCAGGAGGATGAAGGAATGGGACGTTGCTCAACCTTGCCTCCATTTGGACCTAAGGAGCTTTATGAGCCTTCTCTACCAGTTGCCAAAACATTTTTGGTGATTATAAGCTCACCTCTTTATCTTTTTGCCTGTTTTCTTTTTTAATCTTGCAGTAGCATGCTGGGTCCCAAATCAACATTTGGTTCCATTGTTCAACCCGTATACAAACACTGATGAACTTCTGTAAGGTCAAAGAGGACGTTCACAACAGAAGTGGGAACTAAACTGAGTTACCAGTGCTTTAAGCTGGTGCTCTTAGTTCTTTTATTGGGCTTTGTTTCTTACACTAGGAAGAAAAAAATTGTTGGTTTCATTTGCATAATGCTTAAAAAATAACTTGCAGATGGTTGCTTTCAGACAAATTAAAGCTTCAGGCTGGACTGCCATCACACTTTACAGGAATTATGTGTTCAGTGCTTAACAGCTGTTTTAACTTCTGCTTCCCCATATACAACCAGTAAGAAATCCCACACAGACAAATGTCCTCACTGATGACTTTGCAACAGGGAAGTTTCAGACTGCCTTCATGATACTGCATTGCTGCTTGAATTTTGAAGAACAGAGGTGAGTTGGGACACCTCCTCTGAGTCACATCATTATATGTTTATAAAGAAGTCACCAGTGGTGAAAGTCTCCTTTAAATGATAGCTGTTTATGGTATTTCAGTTGCTCAGTCCTTCCCAACAGCACACAAATATACCTCAACACCCTTAAGAACTCCTTATTCCCTCCTCTGTCACACAGTTTCGCTGTCGTATATCACCATGAGTTTTGAAGACACGGAATTGCCTCTTCAGTTTTCAGGGCCATAGGTGACACCTGCACTGAGGGAACTTTATTTTCCAAGCAACCTCTTTTGCTTTTGTCCCCGGTATTTTTCCTTTCTCACCTGAAATAACTCTAAAGAATCCCTTCATCATCCTGAAGGTTTCAGCAGCATTTCAGGGCATTGAGACGTGGTTACCTTTCTTCTTTCCCTCCTCACCTCTGCTGACTTGCTATTTCCTCCTTCTATATGTGACCTGTTTGGATGCAACACAGCTAAGGACAGGATGGGTTTATCCTTCTGCCGTAACAACTCTTTTTTTTTCCCATCATCACTGTGATATTTTAAAAATATTCTCCTCCTCAGTACTGTTACCAACCTCCCAAAACTCTGTATTCTATCCTTCCATTTTTGTGCCATCTGTGTCCTTTCCCTCTTTGCTATTTATTTTTCTACGCTTTTCCTTCCAGTTCGTTTTAAATTCCTTTTTCTTCTCACTCTTTCTTTAGTCCCTTGCTCATTCCACCTTGTTTTCTGCCTCCCTTACCTCACAGCTTTGCCCAGCTCTGCAATAAATTGTTTTGGATTTAGTCAGATTTTTCTTCAGTGCATCTCAAGTTTATTTCACAAACCAGCTGCTCTGAAGCTGGGCTTTTTGAAAACCAAAATAAGTTAGAGCTTGTCTAAGCCTGCAGAGAAGAACAAGCTTGTTTTCTGATTCACTAATACTCTAAAATGCTTATAGATGACATTTCAGTCAAGCAACACCGGTCTACTGGTACTTGGTGACATTTTTCCACCCACACAAAGTCTTGCACATCCCCCAGTTGTGTCTTCTCATCTTTTATCTGACAGTATTTGAAAGAGGCCTATTGCAACCTCTTCTAACTCTGCTGCTGGACCTCTCCTCCTCCTTTACTGTGGCACGAGGGTTCCCAGGCAGCACCTGCAATGCACTGGCAGCAAGCTGGGACCCCAAACTGTGTGTCAGCCCTGCAGAGCTATTGCTGCCAAAAAGCACACAGTGCCCATCAGGGCAATGCTCAAACTGCCATGCAGCTGTCTCAGCAGCCCACATGCAGTGACGCTCCTTTCAAGAATAACACTTTTTCTCCCTACAATTACACATTTTCTGCCCACTTTGGGCTGTGGCCCCATGGGTGCACCACACAGTGCGCGCGATGCCTGCTGCCCCAATTGCAGCTTGAAACTTGGGCAATAAAACACATTGCAATTGTGCTTGACTAAAAGCATCAGTGAAATAAACATTCTCTGAAACTCACAAAACTCCTGTGCTGAATGTGTAAGAGGACAATACAAGAAACAGAACAATTAAAATTGAGGCTTCCTTACTATAACACCTCAGTATCTCAAAATATGGGATTTAGGGACTGCCTGAACCAACAATTGCATATGTGCCTGGATTATATTTGCATATAGGTTTTTTTTCAGCCTCTTTATAATTTGGTATCCCCTATGTGCAGCAACCATGAGTTTTGCTATTTGATGACATCCTGTCAAGAAAAACACACACCTGGGTTTGATTTAAATCTACTTTCTGATAGAACTAGCAGCCCCCAGTAAAACTTTCTGAAACTGTGAATAACCGTTCCACTATTCACCTCCATATAAATATTTTACAATGTCTTTACTAATTTTTTTTTCTACTAGCAGAAAAAAAATGCCTGAATCTTCTTCTCATTCCTCGGATCACCTCTGCTGCAATTAATTACTTGGACCTAGTTTGTCCCCTTTGAAATGGAAGGGTTAACTCAACATTCAGTATTCAAGACGTAAGCCTTCTGTGGATTTATATAATGGCACTGCATTGTTGAAGACACTAAGTGGTGAAACTTTTCTCAGCAACTTACTCTCTTCCCAAAGATATCTACTCTCCATCTTCAGTTAAGTGATGCTTTGCGCTGAATATTTTCTGCTTTTTATTACTGATTCACTTGGCATCATGACATTTTCTGGCAAACCTTCATAGTCTCTTCTTGCATTTGGCTGTCCTAAGTAGTTCCACACCACCTGCACAGTCTGCCACCTGACAGCTCACACTGCTCTTCATGGAGTTGTTTAGCAGTTTGTTGAACACCACACATCCCTCTGTAACTGTACTGGGAACAGCACTCTGCCTGGAAAACTCACTGTGGTTTGCTGCACTGTGTTTCCTTTCATTGGTTATTAAGCCAGTATACCTCCCTTCTCATCCCACTGCAGCTCATCCTCTCAGAGCGTCTTAGAACTACAATTTAATGACAAGAAACAAACCAGCATCGTCTCTGATACTCAACTAGTCACCTCATAGTCACATTTTCTTTAAGTTTCTGCCATTTCTATTTCTATTCACTTCGAGACTCAGGCATGCAAAACGTAAATTGAAGGCAAACTAAAAAAATGATAGTTTATACATTTTTCTGGAAGTAAAATCAGCTGTTATTGAGCTCTTTGCAGCTGCACCCTCAAGAGCACACCTGAATGGACAGGGGAAGGATGAGGGTAAGGATCAGGTGGAATGAAATGAAGCAATCCCTGCTCAGTGAGAGGGCAGCTTCCTCCCCACCCCTCCACTGCTCATCCTGCATACCAAAGACCACTCTAAACCATTAGATCATTCAGGTTTGAAATGAAAACTTACCCATTTTAAACACTTAAAATAATTCCCTTGGGAGATTTACTCTTCCATCTGATATTGCTGGTAACTGCCATTTACATAGCTTTAAAATTAGCTCACACATTTTGTCCATGGTGGCTCATTACATAGTTCATGAATATGTCCTACCTGCGAGTGAGGCAGCTAAGATGAAAGGAAGTAAAATGAACTTCTGGAACCTCTCCATTGGAGCATTCTCTCCCAGTCCCTAAGGCAGAAAGCCACCAGCAGTCACTGAATGCTTGAGAAGAAGCTGAAGGACAGAACTCGTGGAGAAACTTGGGAACAAGCTGCTGCTTTGTGTCCTGTGATTAAGCGTGACTCTATGTGACCTGTAATGCAAACAAGGAGTGATGATTAAATGAGGCAAGGGTTGAGGGAAAAGCAGTACAACTGTCAGGAAAAAAGTAGCTGAGCTTTCAGCACACAGACTTTTCTTCATCAGAGAAAACTTCCCCCCCAGGCCTTGCATCCCTCAGTCCATCTTGTCTATTATAACACTACTGCTTCAGGATCAGTAGTGCCAGGGGAGCCCTATCTGCACCATTAAAGTTAATCGTGACCAGCTGGGAAAAATAATTCTTTTAGCTGCCTGTAATCACATGCATATGGAGGGTGCCCTGCCTGTGCCACCGGCAGTGTCCTGGCAGAGTAATGAGCTCTGTCTTCCATCACTTGCTTGTCAAACAGAGCCCCACGTGAGGCCCCAGCTGCTCTCTTGGGCTGCAGAAGAGCAGACTTGTATGTCAGGAACTGTTTTCCTCCAGGAAACAGATAAAAAGGACAGCCTTTAGGAGGGAAAATGGGAACATGGCCCAGTGCATTGTTACATCCCCAAAAATGCTTCATTGCTTTTCCATGTATGTCAGCCCAAAACTAGGATTTTTATTCATACATTCACAGGTGCAGCCTAGCACCAGCATCACCACGGCAGTCCAGCCTACCCAAAGCCATCCTGAGGTAATACCAAGCCTCTTCCCAGGTACCAGCTGAGCACTATTTCTCTTAATCTGAGAGATCCTCTTACACTCCAAAATAAACCACAGAATTGCAGAATCATTAAGGTTGGAAAAGACCTGTAAGATCAGCTAGCCCAACCGTCAGCCCATCCCCACCATGCCCACTGACCGCGTCCCCCAGTGCCACATCCACGCGGCTCTTGAACACCTCCAGGGACGGTGACTGCACCACCTCCCTGGGCAACCTGTGCCACTGCCTTATCACTCTTCCTGAGAAGGAATTTTTCCAGATATCCATCCTCAACCTCCCCTGGCTAAAACTGAGGCCATTACCTCTCAACCTATTGCTGTTACCTGGGATAAGAGGCTGACCCCCTCCTCACCCCTCCTTTCAGATGGCTGTAGAGAGCAATAAGGTTCTCCCTGAGCCTCCTCTTCTCCCGACTAAACAATCACGATCACCTTCCCACAGTGGACAGAGATAGGGTACAGAGCTTGGGGTGGAAGCCGTCATCTTAATTCTGCATTTTCTGTTTTTCCAGCTTTTGTGATTCACTTGTGTGAGATGATCTAGCAGCTGGCAACCCTGCCTGCAGCAGGGGGATTGGAATTTGATCATCTTTGAGGTCCCTTCCAACTCCAGCCATTCTATGATTCTGATTGCTCTCTTCCCCCTCAAAACACGTGGGAGGCTGTTTGACAGCACTGCTCGGTTTACAAACTTCTCAGCTGGGAAATCTGAGTTTTCCTTCGTGAGAGGGACGCAGCCCAGAGAATGTGGTCTTGTGGAAAGCTCTTATTTCTTACAGGAAAGTATTTTTGGTTTCAGAAGCGTTTTTTTGTGGCCATGCATAAGTACTAGTATCACCACAGAGATACCCTGAATTTCTTGTTAGAAGTGTACCTCTTAATTACCCTCTTGCTTAAACCAAAACTGTGGCAAGAGTCAAGCCACAGGAGTCCTGGACCAGCCATTTTGCTCGACTCAAGCAAGCAGCTGATTTCACTATTCGACACAACAACCCTGCCTTAATTTCCAGCAGCGCTTTTGTGAAAGCAGACGTGGAAGGATGGCAAGGGGAGATCTGCAGCAGCGCTCAGAGCAGGGAGGCTTCTCACAGGAGGTGCCAGCGTGCTGCCATGGGCTCCACGTCACCAGCAAAACCCTTGTTGTTTTCTGGCCAGGTGTGCTTGATTGTAGTGCCAAGCTGTCCTGCAGCTCCACTCACCAATCGGTGCTTTGAACAGGAGGGATCTTGTCAAGCGGAGCGCAGCAGCTGTGATGTGATCAGCAAGCAGTTTGCTTTGCTTTCCCCTATTCTGCAAGCTTTCGATTTGCCCGGTGAACTTAAAAGGGCAGCCCTGTTAATTAATCAACGCTTTAAGCTGAGTCTGTGTGCCGATTTCTTCATCTGCGCGTTGGGAGGGGGGTAGTTTGCAGGTTGATTTGGGCATGCCTGAGGTATTCAGAAAGATTTGTGTTCCCTCGGCTACACGCTCGCTTGAAGGCTCACGCAGGTAGCAGAGGGGAGGGCTGCGGAGCCTTCTCCCTTCCCTCAGTGCCCCAGCCTGCGGCACACACATATGCACCTGGGAGCTGTCAGCGTTAGCATTATACGCGGCCTTAACTGTAACTGCCTGAAGGAAGCACCAGGAAGCAAACACAGACGTCAGTATCATGTCGTTTTCCAGGAAGTCACCATCCCAGGAGGGATCCGCCGGTACAGAGAGCACCCCAGGACCCAGCACGTCCCTAAAGCAGGCAGATGTGCTTGTAATCCCACTCGCAAACAAACAATTGGCATCGCTGGCTGTACGGGGTGGCTGCAGGCTCTGCTCCCTGCCCATGCTCTTGACCCAAGTCCATTTCTACCTGCACCCACACCAGCTGAAAGGGACAATATCACCCTAAATGCACGACAGCCGATGGCCTCCCAGCTGAAGCAGGAGCCAGGGAGAGGGTTAAACTGCGTTTCCCCCGGCCCTCCCTCTGCCAGGCAACACAGCTCTGCAGGATAGCACGGATCGCCTCCCCTGGATGCCTAAATGTGTTTTTCCACCCACTCTCCGTCACACGCAAGCAGCACTCAGTTTGTGAGCCCTCACCTTCTCTCCTAGAAGAAGCCTTCCCCAGGCCCAGCCGCCACCTCTCCCTGCTCCGTGACGTGGGGTGAGTGCCCGCGAGATCCCGTGATTGCGTGGCTGGGCTTTGGTGTGACATTGTCCCCACGGTAGATAAGGTGAGGGTTGCGTCTTCCCTCCCTCACGCCCCGATATGCATATTGCGGTGTTAATATTTAACCAGTCCTGCAGGAGGAAGCGCGTAGTGCTGCTGCTGACTGGCTGGCGGCAGCGAGCTACGTGCTGTCCCGACCTGAAAAGCTGGATTGGCAATGACACCTGATGTCCCAGCGGAGGGCTGATGCTGTGCCTTCCATACAGATTGTAATGACATTTATTATAGTCTGTAGCCACGAGGTTGTGTGTTATTGCTGGAGCACACCCATCTGTCACAGCACTGTAGGCAATATGATGAGGAGCAGAAGCACCCAGCAGGACTCCCATGGGCCAGGGAGAGCTGAGTGCTGAGAGGCCCCACACCAGCTGTGCCCTTGTTGGTGTCCCCCCAAGCCAGGGGTAGAAAGGCCATCACAGCCCCTGACAGAGCCAGCGCGAATCTGGGGGTCTGGTCTAGGAGATGGGGCTGGGGACGTGGCAGGTGACAAGGCCACAACCTGGCACCAAGAGGACTGGTGCAGGAGTTGGGCAAGAGACAGCTATGAGACAGCCTGGGGTAGGGAATGATGGTCCCAGGAGCTGAGATGGGCACTTGGGTCATGGTGGGAATCCAGGCATTTGCTAAGGGAGGGTCAGGCCTGGTGGTACCCTCAGGGCACTGACAAAATGGCCCTTGCTATGAAGCACAAGTTCCATAGAATCACAGAATATCCCAAGTTGGAAGGAATCCACAAGGACCACTGATTCTGAATTTTGTTTTTCTTTGCAGGATTAAATCGCACCTTTTTCTGGCACATCCATTCTGAAATATTTTGTTTTCTTTGTGGGGTTATATCAAACTTTTTTCTGGCACATCTATAGTCACTCATGGTCACCAAAGCTGCAGTGCTGCCTTGCGAGAGATGCTCTTGCTATTGCTACAGCCTTCCTCCCTGTGAGATCTCAATGGCATCTTTCAGGCCAGTAAATTGAGCTGATGTGTCACATCAGGAAGTATTGCTAATGAGTCCATCTGCCAGCAAGACTAAATCATAAAGAAGGGACATATGATTTTCCCAAACTATATATCCCACTAATCACAGTAACATTTCTAGCCAGGAAAAATTAATGCCAAACTGATGGAAGATTCACTTCAGTTTGGGGAATTTTGATCAATTTCCAAAACTAAATTTCAGAAACTTTCCTTTACTAGAAAAAATATCACCCTGACTTGTTAAAACAACAACAAAACAATCAGACTTCCCATAATTCCCCAAGGAATTATAACTTTTTCATTTTACTTCTTTGCTCCTCCATACATCCTTTTTAAAAATCTAAAATCTCACACTCGTGTTCAGCCAACATCCCCACTGTACTCTTAAGATACCTTCTATGAATATTTGGATTTCCATCCAGATAAAAATAGAGGAAGAAAAGAGAAAGCATCTAATAAGCAGATTCCATCCCGGGTGACCCAAGTGGGATAAAAGGTTAAAATGGATTGACTGGATTTTGGTTTGGATTAATGAAGATAATTCTTTGTAAAAAGCTTCAGAAAGAATAATAGCTGCATTTAGAACTTGTACAAAACAATGATTTGGTACTACTGAGAAGAGATGGGCTTTGTCATCTTTGTAATTGCTCTTTGGGTAGATTTAAGCTGCTATTAGATCACCCTTTAACCTCTTCTGTACCAGACTAAAGCTCTGCTCCCTTAGCATCTCCTCGCTACTGCTGTACTCTAGAGCCCTGGCCACTTAATCTCCTGCCACTGGACCCTCTCTAGGTTCTTCACACCCTACCTGAACTGAGGAGCACAAAATCACACAGACGTTTCCAGATGTGCCTAGTAGAGGAGCATAACAGTTTCTTTGAACATGCTGGAAACTCATCTCTGTACATGATCTAGTACACAGTTTGCCATATTTGCGATGAGTGGGTATTGTTGGCTTATATTCACCCTAGCATTCATTTCACCAAGGTCTCCACCAAGTTTCCTACCTGCTGTCACTTAGGTGGTATAACTGCAGCCTGTACCTCAGGGTTGTTGCAGATTTTTGTGCTTCATCACTTTGGATTTCATGATATTGGTCTCCGCTCAGTCCTCAAGCTTATTAAGGTCCCTCTGGATGTCATGTTGCTGCATCTGTGCTACAACTTTTGCTGCAACACCATCTAATCACAGGCTGATCAGCTGTCTTTACCACATTGCAATCTGTGATATTCTGTAGACTGGCCATATCCTTAAGCATGTACATATATAAAGATGCATACAACACCCATTATGAATTTCACAAACTAGTGTATTACCTCACATTGAAAGAGGTAGAAATCTGGCAAATAAGTGATTTCAAAAACCCCAGTGGTCCTGAGATTTACAAAGGGCTATAGATACTTACTTGCCACTGCATTAGCTGTATCCAACATAGGGTCCTCAGAATCCCTACTCTAACACTGAAGTGCTCTGCAGGCCTAAAGATGGTTTGACACTGATGTCTCTTTGAGAGAGAACAAGGCTGTGGATCTCAGAGAAGCACTATGTCATCCCTAAGTCCTGGAAGGAATTTTCAACCATAGCATTCTGTAATGTCCTTTTCTTAAATGTAGGGTTCCTGACTGATCTGGCCTCAGAAAGCAAACAAAAAGGAGCAAATTGTGTTTTGCTGTGCTCTGGCTCATTTTTGACAGGAGCTGAACAGTGATTCCCAGTTTATGAATGCTTTAAATGTTAGAACCTAACAGACGATGTATCTGAGCACCTAAAGTTGTCTGGGTTACATTGGAACCATGCAGATGCTTGAGCATACATCTCCATCATAGTCTATCATTCTTCTCAAACCAGGCAGACTGTTGGATGCAACACATATAAAACTGTATTTTCACACAGAATCTGAGTTGAACTGAACTTATATGAGCATCAGTACTCATGCCACTAGGGCCCATACAGTGAAGATGAAGATATACTGTCAGCCATTCTGGAAGAGGTGGAGTACAGGGAGCATGAGAAACAGCCCTGAGGGCTTTGAGCATTGCCAGATTTCTCAAAACAGGATCAGCTGCCACATTCCGGGTACGCCACTGGTCTGAGAGGAGGTTTTTGCATCCAAAGGCCCAGTTGATGCTCCTCCTTGGTGAGGAGCTCTCCTGGAAGGTTGGGATTCTGAGTCTGAAGTTCCCCAGGTTAAAGTGGTCTGAAAATTCACATTTCCCACCTTATGAGAAACTAACCTGACTACAACTGCCCAGAGCAAACCAGTAGCATACTCAAGGCAAGCAGTATCTATCTCTGCATCCCAGGTTCACAGTTTTGCTGGGGCACCTCTACCTACACAAGAGATAAAGCTCCATATAAAAGACTCTGTTCAGTACATTACTGATTTTGCTGTTTCCTCTTGTAGCATGCTGGCCCCAATTGCAGGCATTTCTTCTCCGCCTCCTCAATGTAGAGAGTATTAGTTGCAGCCCACAGCAGGAACAGAGTGTGTTGTGGCCTAGAGCATCCACCATGTGCATGTCTCATTCTGGATCTGACACGAGTGGGAGATGTCAAGGGAGCACCTGTCACCTCTACCCACACACTGCTGGCTTGGCCTCATCAGCTGAAATCCTCCTGGGTGCATCTGCTGCACAGTGACTGGATTCAAATGTTTTCCCCAGGGCTGCTTAGGCAACCAACACATACATTAATATTTTATTAATTATTTCTCACTGACCTTGTTAGTTCTTTCTTTACTTTGTCTTCTCTAATGAACCACAGAATCGTGATGAATGCAGTCATTGGCATTGGTTAGGATGTGTGTGGGATAAGACATAAGACAGCATGGTAAAGGGTACAAATCCCCAGCCACCAAGAACAACGTGCACATACAAGACTACCCATGCTCATGAGTATTTGAAGGATCATGTCCTAAGTTTGCTAGCCTGTTGCAAATGGAAAATCATTTTGTGAATCATCAGCCTGCGTGCCATGCAGATTCCTACCTCCCACTCTAGTTTCTCTAGACACTTCGTTCCAATTTTCCCTTTTTCTTTTGCCTGTGAGTAGGAGGATTTTTGCCCATTTTCTTCCAACTCTTCCAAAGTCATTTTGTACACCATATCATTTCTTCTGCAGCTACTCAAATGCGTAAGCTGCTGGAGCAATCCTCCAAAATTTTTTGTTCTCGGTTGTGTTAGTCTGAAACATATGTCTATACAACCTGCTGTGCCAACCCACGCTCTGAACAAAATGGACTTTTTAAGAGTTGCTTACTGAAGGCTTCTGTCATTGTCACTGTGGCCATAAGCTTATTTTTTTTTTCCTCACAGCAGAATTGGACAAATTGCCATGATGGAAACTGAAAAGCATTTAGACACCTTCATTTGTAAATACTTCTAACAAGCAAGAACACTGCAGGGGAAATCAGCAGTCCCTGCACTTCTAGGATGTGCTTTAGCTTATTTAGTTGAGTGAAAGGAAGTATGATCAGAAGATGCAAGCATTGAAATAAGGAAGAAGCACTTAGTAATACCAAAGCTAATATGATATCAGTGCTAGAAACTAGAATAACATTCTTCGTTTTCCCACGAAAATTGGCTTGAAAAGTGTTTTGAACATTAGAAAGATTTTTTGAAATAGCTGCACATTAAGAAACAAATGTTCTTTCCTCAGATAGAGAATAGCAAAAGAGCTGAAACCTTTAGAAAGGTCTGAGGTAGGAGACAAGCTGACCTACGGACTGAATTAGCTGTCTCTTACCTCCATGAGTGTGTGTGACCCTTCTCTTAAGTAGCAGATCAGGCCAAGGAGATGCTAAGCTGTGGCTGTTTTAAATCTGCCTCATTTTTGTTTCTTTCTCTACACTTTTATTCCTTTTCTCTACTGTTTTTCAAAATACTTGGCCCTCTGAAAGGCGTGCTTCTCATTCTCAAAGTTTTTATTAGTGTTCATTAGCTATAGTGTCTGAGGCTTTGAATCACTGTTTTCCTTAATTGGAACCCAAATTCAGCGGAGGAAAAGCTCCAGAAACAACAGGACCACATCATTTCCTCTATGTATTACCTATATGACTGCTGTTCTCCAGCACTTTCCTGCCAGGACTCCTGAACTACTCCTTGCTTCCCCTTTGGCAGGTGCATTCCTTCTCTCCAGTGTTGAAATCTATGATGAGTTGCAGTTGGTAAAATGAAAATGTCTTAATTCAGGAAACGGAGACGAAAACATTCAGCATGGAATCCAGGCAACAATAATTAAGTTATTCACAGAATGAAAGGAGTTGCAGCTTTGGTGCTGTAAGGAGGAGTGTAAATCTGAGAAGGAATTTTTTAGTGCGCTCTAATATATCAGTTCTCCTAGCAACATTTTCTTCAGCTTTAGAAATGCCTTGTCTCTGGTCCAAATTGTTAGCTTAATTGCCCTGATTATCATTCAGTCTGTTCTAAGGAACTTTTCGATGCACGGTAGCATGCCAAGAAAATGTAAGCATCATTTTGTACACTTACTATAATCACTATTACGTTTTTCATTATTGCTTTTCATTACTGCTTAGGGTCATGATTTCAGACTGCCTCCCTGTGCAAAACCAGACTCCTCAAGGAGATTAGGTAAAGAGCAGCTCTGTCTAGAGCTGCCTTAGCCCTGGTGCTCTTGATACCTATCAATCAGTGACATGTTATGTGAACAGTGCACAAGCCTTTTCAGCAACACGCATGAACAAGTGCTTAGCCCAAGGCTCCAAGTCCCACAGGACATCCCACAGTTAATGCCAGGAAAACTACCACAGGAGTATGAAGTTATACCCTTTCTCTTTCTTTCCTGATAATTTTACAAGATTGCCAGTTATAAGAAACATTAATGCTTACCCTTCTGAAAATAGAATATTAATGAATATTCCCTAAGTGACCTACAGGCGTGATCCAAACTGACACTGTAATGATGAGAGAGCAGATTATCACCATAAAAGTCAGCACTACACTGGAAGACCTGTGTCTTGTTTGCATTTTCATGAAATACAGCCTTATGACTGACATCAAACTGCTCCCTTTGGGCAATCAGTTAAGATCACAAAGCAAAAAGGACAGGCATTTTATTTTCTTTGAAATACATGCCTTTTATGTGCTGTACCTGTGACACAACGTCTGTGACTGAAAGCTGCTCTTTTGCAGTAAGAGGACAGAAATCCCTGGCAGAGATAGTTTCACGCATTCAGCTTCTTTTTATGTTTGTTTCACTGCCATATTTTGGATTTCTCTTACCTACAAACAGTAAAATTTATTTTGATATTCAAACATTAATTTTCAACATTCATATGCAAAATAAGATCCCCCAGAAGGTGAGGAAACTCATGAGTGCTGAAAGACTCCAAGAGTATTGTGAAGATTTACATATTTTTAGGCTAAAATTTCCAATCTCCCTTCTCCCCTATCCCATATACCATTTTCTTCAGCAAAGCTGAAGAAGGCAATACCACTCACTTACAGTGGTCTCTGGCAGCAAACCTCCTCCCCCTCAAGTTGTACCTTGTCATGGTTTCATGGCTTTTCATCAGTATTCCACATCAGTGTTCCATTCCATTACATATCTGCAAAGCACACAGGCCTTGGCCTCAGCATAAGGGGACAAGACCCTCAAAATCACAGAATCATTTGAGTTGGAAGGGACCCTTAAAGGCCATCTGGTCCAACTCCCCTGCAATGAACAGGGGCACCTACAGCTACATCAGGATGCTTGGAGCCCTGTCCAACCTGACCTTGGATGTCTCCACAGATGGGGCATCCACTGCCTCTCTGGGCAACGTGTGCCAGTGTTTCACTATTGAGCGACCAGGAGAGCACAGCCTTTGGTGCCTTCACACATCCTCACCCCAGGTCTGAGCTCTCCCCAGCAGCACCAAGTGCTACTCCTTACCTGTCTCCTCGCCCCAGCAGGAGCAAACTGCACTGCTCACACACACAACAGCTCACTCCTACTCCTGCCTCCTGGCTCTGTTCCCTCTTTAATTCGCTCATTGCACCTTTGTTAGCAGAAGCATGTGTAAAAGCTTCAGGTCCCTTTATGTACCAGAGTCAAACATTTACTTACAATCACTGTTGCAGCAATAACGATTAAATTAAACATGAAGGGAATGTAGCTGCCTGGAAGATCTACAAGCTGGAGGTGTAAATCACACCACATAACTAATTTATGACATTCTGCGCCTACAGCTGTACGCCGACGTTTTGTAAGTGTAAGGGCGGCTCTGATTTCTAAGTGCTTTTGGCGATAGAAGAATAGGAAGCTGATTATATGTGCCTCTCTCCCTGCACCCAAAGCCATAAATTAAACAAGGTCAGGGTAGCTCAACATCCAGATGCAAGGGATATCAGTAAATGGTTCGGTTGCAGAGATACGGAGATGGGACTTGGATTTTTTTCCACATAAATCATGGACTTTTGAATTTGTGATACATGAGGCAACAAGACCTCTGAACCAAAGAAACTGTCTAATCATATTTTCCAGTGAAAATGTACTTGAACAAACTTTTTTAAAGGATAGCCTTACAGTCCTGTCTTATCAGACTTGGAAAAAAATCTGTTTTCTCAGCCAGAACCTCTGCAAAATACAGGTCTGTTTTTGAGGGTTGGATGTCGTATGTCTTGCATATACATGTCTTGTGACTTAGAAGTCTTGCCTCTATCCAGCACAACTCTATCAGCATCTTTGAGAAATATATTGGTGAGACGAACTAAAGAAGTTAAGGCCAGCTGCAGACAAAGAAGAAAAATACTCCAGAAAGGTACGTGAGGAAAAAAAATACGATAAATAAAGAAATATTGGTAGTAGGAGAGAACTTTTCTAGTTGTAGTTCCTAGAACATACTGCCTGTAATGGACGCTCTGACTGTCTGAAGTTATCTGACATTTCCCTTGTAAGTGATAGCGGGGCAGGGCTGTGTTCCCTGATCTGAAGGAGGGTGCGAGCCAAGCACAGACACTGCTGGCTGCTGTGACACACGCAACACGGCATCAAGTCCATTTTATTTCTGGATCTTGATCTTCCACAGACATAAATTGCAGTTAAAAAAATCTTCTTTCCATTCCTTTGTTACGATTTCAATAATCTTGCACTTGACACTCCTGTCATTTTGAAAACAAAGATCTGTTTCCAAATCACAGCCTGCTTATAAGGTTTTGTTTGTAGATGCCTTTGACTCAGAGGTGTACCCTGTGCAGATCGTTAATGGCAAGACTGTTGTGTGGCAGGACTGCATGCTCAGCTCTTGGGAAAGCACTCCCATTCTTGGTCACTTTGTCTTTCATAGGAGTTTTATGCTTGCCTTAGGAAGAGGAACCAATGATTCATATTTTGGGAAGTACAAAATAAGTATTTTAGGGAAGAGGAGAAAATCCTTTTTGACTGAGAAAAGAACAAGCCTCCTAACTTAACCGCATACCAAAATGGTAATACATTCAGAGCCAAAAAAAATGTTAACACACACATTTCTGGTAACAAAATAGTTTACTAAAATATCATACATTGAATAGTTAGGTCGACATTCTCAGGTTCTATGCAAATAATGCAAACAGTGTCACATGTTTGTTTGTTTGTTTATTTAATTAACATTACACCCAGTATCCTGCACACATCCAAGAAGAACAATGTCCCTGCCAGATCCATGATAGACAGTTAGCCCTTGTATCCCATTCAGCGTTTACATAAGGCAAATGTTTGATTGCAAAAATCTATCCCGTATTCTCTAAAAAGACTGGAAGGACAATACCTCCTCAGTAATGCTGAATCAGATATCTTTCATGGACATATTGGAAAATCCCAATCAAAGTTGAGGTTAGGTTAACTGATGTTTAGAATTGAAAAAAAAATGTACTTATTTTTCTGTGTTCCAAAACTGATCTTGTGCTGGGAATGTACAGTATACTGAAATGCACTTAATCAGCTCTAAGACATTGACAGCTCTGTTGATTCCTGCGCTCCATGTTACTCAGTGAGAAGCACTGGAGTAACTTTCCAGAGTAACTTTCCAAATCTATTCATAAAAAAAGTTAATTTAATGATCTTCCTTCCCAAGAAACACAAAAATTCTAGGTTTGAGCAGATAAAGTGCTAACAGTTTCTCTGAGTTCTTGTATTTATCTATGAAAACCTAAGAAAAGATAAGTATATGTACACTACAGTATTTTGTATGCTGTCTTAGTTACATTTCCAATCTTTCTCTGGTGGTCTTTCATAGGAAAATACACATAATTTGGCAAAAGTCTACTTAAGAGTTTTGATCGTGTTAGAAGTCATGATCCATGGCCTAAGCAGCAAAAGCTAGTTTCATTTAGCTGATACATATAAACTGACAAGCTCAGTGGCTTTGTTTGAATAAATAAATTAATTTGCCTTACGTGCAATCAGTTTTCTTAAATCGTCTTTTACAGCAGAATAATACTATATAATTATTTATTTATTACATTCTTATTCAAAGCAACATACTGAATGGGAAGGATTATGAAATCAATTTGTAATTTATGTGAGCTAACAGAAAATTATGTGTTCAGAAAATTAATGTGCAGCAACCTGAAGTGTTCACTTTGGAAACTAATTTGCAGTAAGAAGGGGAACAGGCTACCTAAATCCATAACATTTCATTCTGTACCGATTTCCTCCTTATTGCAGGCTTAGTGGTGGCAAGGCAAATGTTTCAGTTAGACAGGCCATTAAATGCCTAACAATATATATTTGAAGGGGATAAAATATTACAAAGGCAGTAATATGTAGGCATCTTGCAGAGGTTGCTAGAAATTTCAAATATGCTCCCCAGAAACAACGTCCAGAAGGGAGTGGGTTTTTTTAAACATGCCTGAGGATTTAAAACCAATGGCACAGTAACAATGAACTTAGCCCTGAAAATATAGGGGTAGCTTCTGCAAATGTGATTAACACAGAAGAGCATCATCTTCCCCAATTAGTTAGGAACATTCCTGAACTAAAATAAAACCTGTAGACAAGAAAGCTAGCAGAGCCTGCCGTCATGGGTAACATTTCTATGATGATACAAGGCCACAGTCTGTTCAAGTAAGACGTATTTTAATGCTGCTCAAGAGCAGACATCCCAGAAAGCTGTCTCCTAATGGGAGACTTTACCCTTTGGCCATGAGCTCAGCCTGGCAGAAGACCAGCAGCTGCACCATCCCAGGAGCCAGGTGCCTCTTGAATCCCAACACCAAGTGGAAGAGAACAAGCAAACTCATCTGTATGTAAATAAACAGCTTTCTGCCTAGACAAAGGCTCTCTGGGACAGTTTGGTTGGGCTGGTCCTGACAGCTGGGATAAAGCCAGTGCCAGGCACAGAGGTGGAAGTAAAGCACATGCTGCAGTGAACAGATAGGACAAGAGACCCACAAGGGGCTGGAACAGTATTTCTCTTGAGTTCAGGGTGAACATTAAGCTGCACTGTGCTGTCCCAGCTCACAGATCATGTACTCTACAAGACTGGGAACTGAGAGAGACCCAAAGGCATTCATTTATACTTAACATTTTTCCTTAAATTGGCCTTAGAATAACAGAATCGTTAAGGTTGGAAAAGACCTCTAAGATCATCTAGTCCAACCACGTACCGCTAGTATTGCCCACTAAACCATGTACCTCAGTGCCACATCTCCACATTTCTTGAACACCTCCAGGGACGGTGACTTCACTACCTCCCTGGGCAGCTTGTTTCAGTGCCTCACCATTCTTTCTAAGTTTTTTCCTAACATCCAATCTGAACCTCCCCTGGCACAAGCTGAGGCCATTCCCTCACCTCTAGGGATAGGGCATCCACAGCTCCTCTAGATAGCCCGTTCCAGTGTCTCATCACACTTTCAGCAAATAGTGTCTTCCTTATATCTAATATAAATCTCCCCTCTTTTACATTAAAACAGCTAAACCTTGTACTGTCACTACAGTCCCTGATAAAAGTGTCCATCCTCAGCTGCAGACCCTGTATGCCCCCTTTAGGTACTGGAAGGTCACTATAAGGTTTTTCTGGAGACTTCTCTTCTCCAGGCTGAACAAGCCCAGCACCATCAAGCTCTCTTCATAGGAGAGGAACATCCTTGTGTCCCTCCCCGAGGCCACTCTGGACAGGTCCATGTCCTTCTAATGCTGGGAGCCTCAGAACTGAACGCAGTAATTCCAGTAGTACAATAGCAAGCTTGCACCTTGGGTACAATAATGGCAAACAATGAACATCAAAGAAAAATGACATTTCTACAGGTTACATGGAAATAATAGTGATTTAAATGCTGCTGTTAGGCTGTTCAGTCTGAGCCTCTGCACCTGCTGAAGGCAGGAACAAAAGCAAATGTGCTATAACAGGGTTTTGAGCCCAAGGGCAGATACACCTGCAAGCTGGAGATGCTATTTGTTCAGCCTAGAGCTGGACTCCCTACTACCAGTACAGTGTATGTGCCAGAGAAAGGCAAACACCTCCTTTGCCACTCACACAACCACCTGGTTAGTCATGTCTCTGCTAATACCGTACACGTGGCTATTTTCTGAATGGGCAATTTAAAATAGAACAGGTAATTCTTCCACAAAAAAAATAATAATAATAATAAAAATTATTTCATTATCAGCTGTCAAAAAACAGTGCATGACTTCCATTTACTTTACATCAGAAGAAAATACATAATATAACTCTCTCAAAACATTTATCAGGATAGGGCATGTTCCTGCTGAAAATATTTATTCTGCTCTTCAGGCACAGGTAAGTGAATAAGGGCACTTACACAACTGTCACTAAGTTCAATAAAAAGAACAGAAACAAGAAAAATAAACAAAACCAAAGTAATAGAATGCTGTATTAGAATTTCTGAATTGGAATTACTGTATTAGAAAATACATCATGGAAACCCCAAAAAAACAAAACATCTAAATCACTCCTTGCTGTTTTTGTTGCTGTATCTTTCCATATGATCTCCTCAGAAAGTCTCAGGAAGGCTGACACTACTTGCTTTTTCACCCCTTCTAATTACCCATTAGACCCCTAACTTCATTTGAGCCAGTGCCTCACTGCTGTTCCTGAGAATAAGTTTTTCCTAATATTCAACTTGAACATCCCCTCTCGCAACTTGAGGCCATTCCCTCTCATCCTATCGCTGCTACCTGGGAGAAGAGGTCGACCCACAACCTCCTTTCAAGCAGTTGTAGTGATAAGGTTCCTCTGAGCCTCCTTTTCTTCAGACTGAACAATCCCAGTTCCCTCAGACGCTCCTCGTAAGACTTGGTCCAACTTCACATTTTTAATACTTCTTTGACGGTAAAACTGAACTTTGTGTGCAATTTAATGCAATAGAAGTACAGAAGTACTGCATAAGGCATGATTTTATGCACTCCTTCCCTTCCCAGAGCTCAAATTTTCCACTGTATCTGCTATAAGGGCTCGATTTCTTATCTACGAAACCTTGAAATATCCTAAAGATTTTCCAAGTTTTTCTTGCTAATCAAACAAGGAATGAGGTTCCTAGTCTGAACAATTACTTGGACACATTTTCTCACTAAGTCTTGTTTAAAAAAGAAAAAAGAAAAATCCTCCTATCTTCTCCATCATACATAACCAGTTCCTCATAGGGAAAATGTCTAAATCAGATGTACTATTTAGCTCCCTACAGTAAGGGACTGTAGTTTAGCTCTGATCAACCATTTACAGTAGCTTCCAATCCATCAAAGTGAAGCACAAACATAAAAGATATCTCCTAGGTTCATTGCAATACAGAGACCAGGACACTCTTCACTAAGGCTCCTTGTGGACATACTGGAGACAGTCCAACAAAAGACCACTGAGATGACAAGGGGTCCGGATCATCACTTCTACGAGGAAAGGTTGAAGGAGCTGGGCCTGTTCAGCCTGGAGAAGAGAAGGCTCAAGGGGGATTCTGGGCTGTACAGGTGACAGAGCACTGGCACAGGCCGCCCAGAGAGGCTGTGGAGTTTCCTCCTTGGAGATCTTCAGAAGCTGCCTGGACATGGGCCTGGGCACCCAGGCCTGGGTGTCCCTATGGGAGCAGGGGTTGGGCCAGGTGATCTCCAGTCTGTGGTTGATTCCGTGATACGGATCCAGCTCTATCACATAATCATTTCCACTCGGAGGCACGCATAAGGAAATAATGCAGTAGCCTTACACATTCACAAAGTGACTTGCTATACCTAAAGCTGTCCCAAGAGTGCTGCATGGGCAAATTCTTCCACCTCAAGAAGAAAATCTGTGTAGACTGAAGGGGAGATCTGTGCCACTACACAGTTCTGCCCACACAGAGCTCACTGCAAGTGCATGGCTACAGTTCCTATGCCAGAAGGGAAACATCTCGACAGCTACAGGAAACTTTCCTCGAATGCCTGCAAATGCAGTAATCTCTTGAGGGAGACAGGGAAGAGGGTGCAATTATTTTTTCTAAATGAAAGTACCTTGTTGTTTTTTGTTTGTTTGTTTTTGCACTGCAGACATATTCCCTGTCCAGTAGCAGCATGATTTTGAGCGCTAGTCCACAGAGAAGGCAGCTTTGTGGGCCCACATCTTCCAGAAAAAAAAAGAAAGAAAGAAAAAATTGCTTATGTAGAGAAGGGATGGGGAGAGGTAGAAGTGAAGGGGAGAGAAAGATGTTACAGTGCTCTGAGGCAGAAATGGGGACCAAAATAACCGTAAGAAATGTCTTTAACATGACGGATCTAGAATTAATTGGGGGTTTTTCTGGAGTCAAGAGCAGCCCTGTAAATTCAAAGCATTTCAGCTTGTTAATTCAAGCAGGGAAGGTGCTAGAGCACTCTTCCACGTTCTTCTGTCACTAACTGATTCCAGTAGCTCTGCTGTTCGGATAAGCTTACTTCATGGCACGTCACAATTTTCTTAAAGCGAGAAACAGAGAATGGAATCTTCTCTGGAAAAAATGTCTGTTCTGAATGAAGCTCCTCTGGCTGAATTTTTAATTTGTCAAGGCACAGTCCTATGAACACATCCTCCAGTTTGATGAATGAAATGCTCTCTGAAACATTATAGATCTGACTAGCAACATCGGTGGATAAAACATAGCCAGTCCCTGAACAAAATGGCGGGTAGGTCTTACCCGAGTATTCCTCTATCTTCACGTTCCACTTGCTCTCGTTTTTCCTTATGGGGTGTTCGTGCAGTTTTAGAAAGCCTGTGTAAAGCCCTGTGGCCCTCTTTTTCTTTAGAAGCAGCTCAGTGAGGTAAAAAACATTGACAAACACATCTGTGTCAGTTTTCATCACAAAGCTGGACTGGTTACAAAACTGGTGAACCCATTCGATTCCCATCATGGTCTTTAAAGTCAAATTGTAGTACGTGTCCACAAAATCCTTTTGAATAATGTCTTTGTATTTTTGGCTTTCAGCACTGATGTCAGCCTGCTGTCCGAGACTCACAGGGGTTCCCAAGAGGAAATACGTCACCAGGCGCTTGCCAGCCACCGTTCTCTCCTTCCCCCAGGTTTGCCGGATGACCATCCTGGCATCGATGTCGTGACATGAGGATGCCACAAGCAGGACAAGGAAAGGTGGGTTCTTCTGGCAATCTATATCTGGGAGCTGCAAGAAGTTTCCTTCAATTCTCCTAAATGTTTGTAGTATGCAATTTTGTTTTTTTCCATAGAATATAGAGAGTCCAGTCAAACTGATGTAAAAATAACATAAACTGGCACAGCTGAGCCCCACAAGGCAAACAAGCACCTTGAATTTTCTGAAATCCATCTGAAATAAACAAGAAGGAATGGTATATTAAAAAAAAAAATCTTGTTCCTTTCAGTGCTGCACACAAAACTCACTACATAGGGATTTAAAGCCAGGTCATCCCTTTTTGAAAGCTACCTGTCTCAGGACATCTGCCCACACGCATTTTTCTGAGGATTGTTCCTACAAGACATACTGCTGGCAATCAAATTTTCACATGCTCTTCCTTGAACCTGCCCCCAAGACAGTATATCCTCAAAAACTCACACAAGAGGGCTCACTGATACCAGGTCACTCTGGCTGATGCTTCACACTTGCTCATTACTTTCAGCATAGACTCACAGAATCATGGAATCACCAAGGTTGGAAAAGATCTCCAAGATCATTCAGTCCAACCACCCACCTACCACCGATATTTCCCCACTAAGCACGTTACCAAGCGTGCCTTTGACCCATCAGCAGTGACACAAGAAAGACAGTGGAGAAGCAGCAGATATACACTCGTGTCAGATGAGAGAAAATAGCAGTAATACAATTTTCAAATACCATATTTCTCCATTCATTTGAAAAATGTCTGGGTCCTGAAGCCAGCAAGCCCTGGCCAATTAGCAGGCATAAACAACCAGGTTCCTCCAGTCTTCATCTTCTCCGCATCCTGTTGGTCTCTTGCACTGATCCAGAAGTTGCTCCCGATCTTGCTGCTGGAGGGGCGATGAGCAGCATGTTTGACACTGGGCCAGCTGCCTGGAAAAAAAGACAAAGCAGTGAGTCAGGTTACTGGGATCTTTCTCTTTTTGCAGACTGTAGGTGAATCAGTAGGGCACGTGGAGGTGAAAAGGAAGTGGTCTGTGCTTCTCTGTCATTTAGAGGAAGGAGACCCAAACAATGACAACTCATTCATCCTTGTAATGTATCAGTGTGATTCATACATGGTTACAAACCTAGTACAAATTGTAAGAGAGAGAAAAACAGTGAAAGTAAAGCCAAATAGATCACAGTGCCAAAAAGCATTACATGCCTCCATAAATGAACAGAGAAAATTCTAATGGTTGAGTTACTAAGTACATGACCCAAAGGGCTCTCCAGCTCTTTCAGAGCACCAGAGTGAGGGAATTTTTACTGGGAGGAAAGCATTCCATTCTTCTTCTCCCACTTCATAACAGTAAGTTTGATCTGGTTTCCCATCTAAAAAAAAAAAAAAACAAAGCCCAACAAATGGAGCTGGGAAGCCTCAGAGTTGTAGATTTCATGAAAGTTTGATCTCTGTCTTCTGACCAGGAATGTTTTGCCTGGACTCCCCAAGCCACACCAGCGCTTTCCCCTCAAATGCAGACAGAGGCCTCCAACTTCTTTCCTTTCTACTCAATGAATAGGTTACGTGTTACAGACTTAAATGCATTTTAAAGTTCAGTCATTAAGTTCAACCCAACTTACCAACAGGAATGATCCCATTAATTTTGACAGGTACCCACAAAAGCATAAAATGAGTAGAACTGGAATCCTAATTTGCTGAAATTCCTTCCAAAGTGAAATGCATTCTTTTAAGATTCAATAAGCATTTTTGAAAATATATACCAGTTTCATGTTTCTTCTGACACTTGTATTTAAATTACTATCTTTAAATCAAATATTCCGCAAATATGTACTTTTTTTCAACTATGCATAGCATACAGTAGGCTTAAGATTATCTCAATAATTGTTTTAATAGAGATGTAAATTTGTGTGAGAGTATAGCTATAATAAAAAGCACATCCATATATAGACAAATTTTTGTATATGATATTCTGAGAGCAACAAAAGAGCCGCAGAATGGGTTAGCTCCTGTTACCAGCTCTCATGATTCTGCTCAAGGATATATCAGGACTCCCAGGGTATGTACATCCAGAAGCCCTTCAGACAAGCCATTCCCTTAATGGAAGCCCATTACAATTTCTTCAGAAATACTCCAATCCCCCTGCTAAAGCAGGTTCCCTACAGCAAGTCACACAGGAAAGCATCCGGATGAGTCCTGAACACCTCCACAGAAGGAGAATCCAAAACCTCTCTGAGCAAGTTCTTCCAGTGCTCTGTCACCCTCATAGTAAAGAAGTTCTTTCTTGTGTATGTACAGAGCTTCCTGTGCTGCAGTTTTTCCCACTGCCCCTTGTCCTGCTGCTGCACATCACTGAAATCATAGAATGGTTTGGGTTGGAAGAGATCTCAAAGCCTCCCTAGCCCCAACCCCTGCCATGGGCAGGGCTGAGAGCAATGGGTGCTGGGACATTCAAGCACTGGGATACACATTTACCAAAAGCTATCTGGTTAGATAACACTTAGGGATCTGTCAACAGAGCTGGCCCTGCCCAATTAAAATATTTACATACTGCAGAAGGGAAAAAATCGCAGTGGTGCATGCAAAAGACATGCTGGGCAAGACAGTCTGGATTATTCCTGCCTCAGGCAAAGGCAAACCCATCTGTGAGACTGCTTTTGCTCCAGGACATGGGTGTACTTGGTGAGTAACGCAAAGGGATGGGGAAGTCCAGTGTGTACCTCAAAGAAATTTGATGATGGGTGAGAATAGCCAATAGTTTGAAATGTATAATGTTAACTGCTTTACAGTGCTGTATGTCATAACTTCTATGGTTGTTATATGCCTTATCAACAGTATTACAAGAATCACCCAAACTAATGAAAAATTAATTTTCATGGAACCAAGCAAAGAACTGTGGCTATAGAGCTGGACAAGCACAGAGGTGATGGGAATCAGAACTGGCTTCAGCATGCAACAGTCCAACATCACACACCACCTCTCCTGCCCAGAAAGACCATGATAATGGATGGAGCTCAAAGTCATAGATTAAATAAACTCTATGGACATTTTAGAAAGATGGCCCATAGACTAAGGAAAGGATAATTGGAAAGTGTGGGATCTGATCATGTCATAGATGGCATGGATATTGAAATGGTCTTGGCTGGAATAGAGTTAATTTTCTTCCTAGTAGCGGTATGATGCTGTGTTTTGGATTTAGGATGAGAACAATGGTGATAACACACTATTGCTGTAGTTGTTGCTGAGCAGTACTTACTCAGATCGAAGGACATTTCAGCTCTTCACACTGCCCAGCCAGCGAGGAGTTGAGGTTGCACAGGGAGCTGGGAGGGGACGGAACCTGGACAGCTGACCTAAACTGGTCAAAGGGGTGTCATGCTGAACAATGAAAGTGGGAAAGTTACCTGTGGGGAGGAGGTACTGCTTGGGGACTGGCTGGGCATCAGTCAGTGGGTGGTGAGCAATTGCACTGTGCATCAGCATTTTAATATTCTTTTGTCATCATCATTATCATTATTATTTTCCTTCTCAGTCCTATTAAACCATCTTTATCTCAGCTATGAGTTTTACCTTTTTTCCAGTTCTCTCCCCCATCCCACTGTGGGTGGAGTGAGCGAACAGCTGTGCGGTGCTGAGCTGCCTGCCAGGTTAAATCACAACACAGGTCTACCTGAGTTTCCTCTTTGATTTGAGTCAGAAATTGCAGTTTGTAATCACCTCAAAGCTTTTTCAATTTCCTATTGTTTCAACTGCCAAGTATTTTATGTAGGGCACTGAAGAAAAAATTACCTGTTTTGTGTCCTAGAGAGTGGTTTGTTTAACCTGCCCAGCAGAGTGTGTTACAGTTCTGTGTAGATCCAACGAAGTTTTCACTAAAGCCTGAGATCAGAGCAATGTGGGTTACGGCAGCCTGCAGCCACGCAGTCCCTTGACACATGCCTAAAATGAACAAAGGAAGAAGATAACATGGGTCTGTATCATGTCAGACAAACCACAGCCCTTTGCTTTGCATGCACTTGAACTCATTTGGCACTTGCAATTGGGCTCAGACAGCCCCTATAGCCTGAAGTATCAGCCCTTTGCTGGAGCACCAGGAACCACTTCTTGTCTGAGCATCAGAATGATCTAGGAAGCAGCAAAGGGACAACATGGATCTTGCTGGAACTCACCAAGACAATCTCCCGGAATTTCATTTCTTTCAGTAAACAAGGAGAATGAGAGAATTTATTTGCCATCTTTGCTGTGCCAGGAGGTTTCCCAAGCACCACGATAGTTTGCCATGGCAAATTTGCTAGCGTCTCTGCTTACAACACTGACCTTTGTTAAACTCCTTCATGCTGCATTGTGAATGGGTCACGTTAACTCATCTGACTGAGCCTAGTTATTTCATCAAGATTAATATGGCACCTCCTTTAGATCTGTTAATGAGTATAATTATCTAAACAGCACCAAGAGATCAAGGCTACGTGGCACATGGATCAGGAAAAGCAATCTGGCCTGCAGCAGAGAAGGTAAGTAGGTCTAGAGTCCCCATGAGAAAAAGATTCAAAATACCAATTTAAAGAAATAAAGTTTGCTTAATTTTTCTGGGGCAAAGTTACAGTCATGCTGCTGAGTTCAGTGGGTGATCAGTGTTAGATTCTCGTTCAGGTTGCACACATTGAACAATGAAGGACCCAAAGCACAAGATGTCTAAAGCAATTTCGGCCATCAGCAGGAGTTGCCACTTGGTACAAGAGAGAAGCAAGCGGTTGCTACCACTGCCTGCAGACCGAAAAGCACAGATGTGACTTAAACATGCAAACAGGTGTAGGAACCTCAGGCACTACACAGCGAAAGTCAGCAGAGGTATTTCAAATTGCCTTTCCTAATAGCCAAAAGTAGCATGTGCCCTGGCATAAACACTACTAATACTTGTTAATTTTTTATTTCCCCTGGAAAAAAGCCTTTAAACTGCATTCACAGAAGCTTGGCAGGACACAGAGAGGGACTGAATATGCATAAATAATAAGTCAATACGTCAGGAAACAATCTTCCTAAACACAAGCATTTTAGAAGAGCAGAGATCACCTTCAGTCTCTCAAAGGTGACGACTGGCAAAGCAGAGGGCTCAGCAGTGGATGGGCCAACACTGTTAGGGAAGGAAGAACTGTCCCCTTGCTGGGCAGCCAGGTTTCTCTGGTAGGTCAGGGTTGTCCAGCTCAGCTGACTTCTGCCCAAAATAAAGCATAATCCTGGGACACATGGCCCTGCCATGCCCCCTTGAAGTACTGGCTGAGTCCTACCCCTTTGCTTGGTGCCCACATACCCAGGGCCACCCATGACAGTTGAGACAGGCCACAGTGCCACCTCAACCACAGAAACTCAATGCGGATAGCAGTCAAGGTGGGGGAGCCAAACATCTCCTTCACGATGCTTTAGAATGCCTCTTTTCAACTCAGAGGGAGCCGTGCACAGCAGCATGTATTAACAGTGTCCTCATCCAAAGTGAATGTCAAGACTGGAAGGCAAGGAGGATGGAAAACTCGATAAAGAACAGGGAGAAAACATCTTCCTCTGGCGTTTCTGTTAGATCACAGGAAGTCTTTTCCCCTCTGCTACCTCTCACCAACATCAGGATTCTCTCCTTTTGTCAGCTGATTAGCAAGTCTAAGCAAGATGTTGTTCCAGTCCTTCATAGATGCATTCTGACAAGGAAGCATGGACTTGCTAGGCACTTTATTTAATACTGGGGAGTATTTTGTTTGGCTTGTTGGTTGGCTGGATGGGTGGTTTTTTTTGATTGTTTTCACAAGCAACACTGTTTTACTCCCACTATTCCATAATGGAATTGTCACCAGATCAAAATACAAGCCACGTGAACAAGACTTGTGGACTCCGTCCCACCCCTCCAAAGAATGCTTTTATCTAATATTTTTAAATGGAGAAATGTTTAAAGAAAATATTGGCTTTTCCATGTGGGGCAGATGGCATTGCAGGTTAAACAGCGAGGGGCAGGGAAGCAGAGAGCTGTGCACAAACCATCTTTGTGTTTCAGAAGCACACATCAACCCCAGGGTACTCCTGAGGGGTGCTGCCCCCCCTGGCTCCTCCCTGGCAGACCCTGAGCCACCATGCTGGGGCATACATGGGGAGAGGGGTCTGAGCAGGGAAGATGCTAACGTTTAAGATAAACCTCAGGACCAAGGTCCTCAGAGAGTCACCGATGTCCCCAGCCTTGCCCATCCAAAACATCCTCCTATCCCATAAACGAACAGCTACACTACACTACGGATGACACTAAGCTGAGTGGTGAAGTTGATAGGACAAAAGAAAGGGACTCCAGCCTGAGGGACCCAGGAGAGCTTGAAAGGTGGGCCCACATGAACCTGATGAGATGCAACATGGCCAAGTGCAAGGTACCACATTTGGATCAAGGAAATCCCAGGTATGTGTACAGACTGAGAGAAGAACTCCTTGAGAGCAGCCCTGCAGAGAACTTGGGGATTCTGGTGGATGAAAAGCTGGGATGCGTGCTCTTGCAGCTTGGAAGGCCAATGGTATCCCAGGCTGCATCGTAAGAGAGATGGCAAGCAGGGAGATTGCCCTCCTCTGCTCTGCCCTTGTGAGGCCCCATCTAGATTACAGCGTCCAGGCCTGGGGCACTCAGCACAAGAAGCAGTGGAGCTGTTGGAGTGAGTCCAGAGGAGAGCACGGAAATGCTCAGAGGGCTGCAGCACCTCTCCTACAAAGAAAAGCTGAGGGAGCTGGGCTTGTTCAGCCTGGAGAAGGCTCCTGGAAGACCTCATTGCCTTCCATTACTTAATGGGAGCTTATGAACAGGAGGGAGACTGACTTTTTACACCATCTGATATTGATAGGACAAGGGGGAATGGTTTTAAACTGAAAGTGAGGATATTTAGATTAAACGTTAAGAGGAAATTCTTTACTCAGAGGGTGGTGAGGCGCTGGAACCGGCTGCCCAGAGAAGATAGCGCTTGTTTTATTTACTTCTTTGGATTTTAATAATAAACACATCTTTTTTCTTTAAAATTGAAGAGATGAAAGTAGTCCAGCTTTGAAGAATTAAACAGTTCTAGACTAAAAAACAGATGCGAAAGTTGCATTAAATTCTAGATCAATGCTCATACTGAGGAAATCCTGTGCATGTAGGATCTGTATTCAAATGTATGCGTACAACTGTATCTTTAAGCAGCATGAGCAACACAGCCTCAACACTCATACAGCTGTAATATGCAGTAATAAGCAGAGAAAATTTTCTTGTAAAAGTCAAAGAAAATCCATGACCAAAGTTCAATAATGGAGGAAAATCTCTTAGAATTTCAGCTGCTTGCCCTAGATCTCCTGTGGTTGTGCTGCAGCACAGGCGGTCTTAGAATAGGTGTCTGCAGTTCTTTATCTCTTCCTATCTTTCAAAGAACAGTTCACAACACTTCCTTCTCTGAATGATGGTTTTAGTACCATATAAGGTACCACAGTGGAGGTTAATGACCCCTTTCTCCCCTCTAGCCCCAGCTTTTAGTGCTGAGCATGATGCCATATGGCATAGGACACCCCTTTGGCCAGTCAGGATCAGCTGTCCTAGTTCTGTCCCCTCCCAGCTCCTTATGCACCCCCAGTTCCCTGCTGGCCAGGCAGCGTGAGGAGCTGAAGTGTCCTTGGCTCTGTGTAATCACTGCTCAGGAACAACTACAACAACAGTGTATGATCATCACTATTTCCATCAAAAATCCCACACATGGCATCATATCAGCCTCTAGGAAGAAAATTAACCCAGCCCATCGCCTGGGGCCAGTGCTTTTCCCCTTTAGGACTGCATTGGGACAGCCTTACTGAATGCACAGTCCTAGCAGGCAACTAGCCAAGGTCCTGCCTCATGGCAGGGGGAGATAGTGGCCCCTCCATTATGCTGCCTCCTCGCCCTCATACAAGGACCTTCACTCTTCTTAGCAGTCCTTTTTTTCCAGCTGTCAGTCTCAAAACCTTCGCTTTGTGCCTCTGTCCTCCCTTCACCTCCCTTACACCCAGTGTTGCTTTCTGGAATTCTCTTCAATACCAGTGGACTCTCTTCCTACAGTTCCCCATCTTTGGTTTATCTCTGATGCCAATGAGCATTTTCAACTTCTTTTTCTTTCCTTTTTTTTTAACATCTCCTGAATCAGTGAGCATAATGCAATTACTGTCTTACTTGCTATATTCCAAACTCCTGATCATGCCAAAGGGAAGGGGCTGTCCACAATTGGATGTGCCCATTGCACAGCCTCCCCCAGTACCAGCCAACACCATTCAGTGTCCTGAACAGTAAAACCCAACCCAGAGCCACCCCCTTATCCTCATAGTGAAATAAAGCAATGAGCACAATTCTTCCTTCAGCTCTTGCTGTCAATGCTATGGCTCCAAAAGCCTGGTGCATTGATCTGTAGGAGCACCGTGCTTCAAAAATTACGCAGATGAGTTCGTGTCCCCCCGAAGAAATTACTTAGAGTTGTAGGATCACAGCATATCCCAAGTTGGAAGGCATCCATAAGGGCCACTGCGTCCATCTCCTGGCTCCACATAGCACCACCCAAAATCGAACTCTATGTCTCAGAGTGTTGGTCAGATGCTTCTTGCACCCTTCTTGCACCCTTATTTAGAAGCATTGCTACAGTTGGATTTTTCATCACCATGAAAAAGCAAAGTAAAACTGAAAAAGATATTTGAGGCAGGACAAAGTTTGCTCTTCTCCCTCAGAAGCAACCTCGAGGTACAGGGAGGAGGAAGGAAAAGAGCAATGTGGAGAAGAGATAGCTATGCAGACTGTACAAAAAATGTTCGAACCAAGAAAAATGACCAATAAAGGCATTCCAATGTCATTGAGATCTTTTATAAACAGAGTGCTTCTCAGCCCAGCCACTGCCACTGTGAGATGAGGACTTGTCAGGATGTTGCCCTTTAGATGTAGGCTTATTTTTCCTATTTTATCTAGAAGCAGCACTTGTATGGAATAGGTGAGCCTGGTGCTTGTGCCTTTCTCTGTCTGTTCCTTTTGTGCTCCCTTTTAGCATCATTGTTATTTTAGTGTTTGGAGCTTTATTTTTCCCTTATCAACATAACATTTGCATTTATGTGTCTACTAAAAAGGCAAGCCAGTATTTTGGAAGTTCATGTTCTAGGGCATCATATAGTTCCCATCCTGCAGCTCCCATCACCCTATAGCTCCCACCTCCATAGGGTCCCTGCTGAAGACATAGGCAGCTCAGGAGCAGCAGCTCGTGCTCTCTCCTTGCTCCAGCCCTCTCCAAATGCCAGCCCAGGGGTTCAGCACCCAGCTCCTCCTTTTGGCTGGTGGGACAAAGGCACAGAGCAGAGGGACTAAACCCTGCCATGGGGTCCTCATGGCAGAAAATCCTCTGTAAGTAAATATTTGGCTTTAGAAGTGCTGACTATATGTATTTGCATGATCAGGCCCAGTGGCTGCTTTCTTTAATTATTTGCCTCTACCTCATGGGTCTCCTTATTTTTAAGAGTTTTCTCCCAGCTCTCAGCAGAAGCATGGGACAGCCAAACCTTGCACCCCATCCTCCCAAACTCAACCTGCTCTGCAGCTGGGGGCAAGTTCATGGGCAGCCAAAATGTGCTAAAATGTACTAAGCCATACCCTAAATGGTCTGGTACATGAGATCTCTTACTGCTGTCCCACCACCTCAGGGTACTCCTTGTGCCAGGGAGCACCTCCTGCTCGTTTTACTGCAGGATGGACGCTTCAATCTCGAGCTTTCGGATGAACTCGCCGCCAGCCGGGGACATCGCAGGTAGCTCGTTCCGCACTTCTATCCCACTCTTCAAAGCAAGCAGGTCTATGCCTACCGCCCTTTTTTCTTTTGTTCTCCCAACCGAAGGCCCACCAGGTTCGGGGGTCCCCATCCTCAGTGAACAAACGAGACCCCCGCACATGGCCATACCTGCACCGGGTGATGGGCGCTCCTTCCCTCACACGCTCGTGGCACATCCTCGGGCTCATAGGGCCGTGCTGCGGAGGTTGCAGGGGACGGCGCTGCCCGCGGCGTCCCGGCCCTTCCCCGCGCAGCCCCACGACCTCACGGTGCGTGGCCGCCTCCGGCCCCGCGTGGGCTGCGGGCGAGCCCGGGGACGGCACTGATGCGGCTGCGGTAACTCGAGCTCTCCGCCTGTCTCCTTCCCTCCCTCTTCTCCTCCTCCTCCTCCTCCCTCTTTTCCCTCTCTTTCCCTCTTTTCCCTCTCTTCTCCCTCTTTTCCCTCTCTCCTCTCCCTCTTTTCCATC
>JANHGO010000072.1:46073222-46118315 GCA_024606505.1 Aquila spilogaster | reverse complement strand
ACCATGGTGAGGCAGGCTGTCCCCCTGCAGCCCAGGGAGGTCCATGGTGGAGCAGATATCCACCTGCAGCCCGGGGAATACCCTAAGCCGGAGCAGGTGGATATGCCCTGAGGGAAGATACAGCCTGTGGAGAGCCCACACTGGAGCAGGTTCCTGGCAGGAGCTGTGGCTCCATGGAGAGGAGCCCATGCAGGAGCAGGTTTTCTGGCAGGAACTGTGACCCCATGGGGGACCCAGGCTGGAGCAGTCCATTCCTGAAGGACTGTACCATGGAAAGGACCCATGCTTAAGCAGTTCTTGAAGAACTGCAGCCTGTGGGAAGGACCCATGCTGGAGCAAGGGAAGAGTGTGAGGAGGAACGAGTGGCAGAGATGATGTGTTATGGACTGACCACAGCCCCCATTTCCCGTCCCCCTGCGCTGCTTGTTGGGGGAGGGTGGATGTTTTTAGTTGTGTTTTTCTTTCTCACTATCCTACTCTGTTATTAATTGGCAATAAATTAAATTAATCTTCCCCAAGTGGAGTCTGCTTTGCCTGTGACAGTAACTGGTGAGTGATCTCCCCACCCTTATCTTGACCCACAAGCTTTTCCATCTTATTTTCTTCCCATCCTGTTGAGAAGGGGGAGTGATAGAGCGACTTGGTGAGCACTTGGTGGCCAGCCAAGGTCAACCCAGCACACTAACAAATATGAAAGGAGCCCATCTAGGATCCAGTAGAATCAACTTGTCCAGGTTTTCCTTTTATTTTTTATAACTGCTACATTTTATGATAACACATGTTCTTGAAATCTTTTCACTGCACTTATTTCTTCACAATTTGTTAGAGAGAAAAGGATGTATGCCTGGATTATAGACTCCGCACAATAATTTTATGTCATTAAGTGTTTGATTAAACGTTTTGATAATAATGTGCTTATAAATGCAAGTGGTGGGTAACGATTTGGTGGAGATTTACATTTGCTTTTGAAGAGTCTTTGTGCTTAAGGACTAGAATTTATAATGCCTGAGTCATTTATCAGTAAAATCATAGTTCACTAACTGCCTTTTTTTCTTTCTTTTTTTTTTTTTGTTCCTTTCTGTTGGTGGTGGTGGATTCTTTTGTTTTTACAGACCAACTGCAAAATATTGCTTAAGTTCACTATTGTATGGGAATCCAGTACTCCCACCTCTGGCCCCAGAAAATATTTGGAAGAACAAAGCATTTAAAAAAACAAACCCAGGACTAAAACTAAATTCAACTGCAAAGAACTTTGATGTTTTCTCAATACTTTTGTACTCTAGAAAATCCAAGATGTTCTGAAGAGGTTGAGGCCAAGCACAAGTCCTTCACAAAGTATTGTGAAATCTTGTAATGTAATTGCTTGACATGTTGTCCAAAATGCCTATGTTGTGAAGCAGTTTGACAATATTTGATTCACCAGCTTAGACTCACTTGGGATTTGTTCTGTGTTCCACGGTTCCTCTGGAATGTATCCTTGATTTTCGCTACCATGCCTTTGCCTGTTTTCCAGATCACCATCTTTTTTCTTCTCAGCTGAAACTTTTCTAGAACAAAAAGGCCTGTCATTAGAACTTCATTATGATATGCGAATTCTTGGGTAGTAGGCTACAGAGAAAAAATTATATGTCTTACTTCTGAAAAAATAGGTGCAAAACATATCTGCACCTTCCAAGTAATTAGCTAGTACAAATCTTTTCCCATAGAAGTATTACCTGTGAAATTCTGTTTAGAAAGTTTCCATCAGCTGCATTATCAGAAAGCAGGAAAATAAAGTGAGCAATCTTCAAAGAGTGAAGACTCTGTACCAGATCATAGGTTTTGTAGGAAATTAATTGTGATCTCTAATTCTGAATTACAGGATATTCAGTGGCCCAATAATGAAACACCAACTAGGTCACTTATGGCAGCTCATAATTTTTGTGATTTGAGCCCCCCCCACTTGCAAAAACAAAGCATGTTATCTCACATCACCACAATTGGCTCCCAAGTGATTTGTCTGCACACTCCAAAGTTAATCTTTCATTTTGAAATTTTCTTTACAAGTAAGCGTAGCCAGAGTGAAGCTGACAGAAATCCCTTGGTTAAAGTTACACATCTCTGAATTTGCAGAACGGTGACCTGTGTAGCTGCACAGCGAGAAAAGACTGCCTTTTTACTCAAAACTCTTATGCTAGAAGAGATGCTACTATTCATTTGTTCCTACCATGGACTCCTCTCCAGGATAGTCCCAGGTCCATCTTTGCCTAGGTTTCTGGTGTGGCAAGCACAAACTGATGGCAGGACTATGACAACCCAGGGATTTGTAGGGAAAGGGGGAAATATTCTTGGTTAGCAATATTTGTGGAAACTGCTGCATTTACTTTTATATGTTTAGGGGGAATTGCTTTGCAGGCCCATAGATTTTCAGATGAGCATTACTGATGCACGCGTAAATCTGACAAGCCAGCTATGACTACATGTTTTTTTTAGGAGGTAAACAAGTTAGATACCACTAAGAAACCTGTCATGGTTCTAGAAGACAAGAGCAATTGTTTAGGCATACCACCTCAACATGTTACATGATACTGTACTGTCTATTTTATCTGATACTTAGATCTCAACAAACTCAGTGTAGTAGCCAAATCAAAAGCAGCTACAAAAACGTGTGGGAAGTACAGCAAGATAGCCAGCCAAGTTAAAAATAAATGTGGGAAGCAAAGCAATATATCTTTGGTCTCACCACTTTGTTGCTACTACTACAACACAGCTTCCAAAATCTGGACAATCATCATTCTTTTTACTGCAGGTAGGTTCCCCCCCAAGAAAAAAAAACACCTAACCTAAAAATCTGTAAGTGATTGTAAGTAATTCCTGTGATTTCAGTGTCATTGTTTAGACATACTAAAACTTTACAGAACTGTCAACACTGAGTTTCTAAGTCCAAGCTGAGCCACAGAGCCTGGACTCATCCCAGTGCTTAAGTTTTTGCTTAAGTGTTTGCTTAACTTTCAAAGTGTAAGCAACGTTTATGAAGTCAGTACAACAACTCATGTTTAAAGTTAATGGGAAAACAGGAACTTTACTACTCACATCTAAAACCACACATTCTGTCATGAAGATAGAATTGTATTTGCCCAGACCAGATTCAAAGACATATGGGAAAGTAATGTTTTGCCCTATTCTGGGCCTGTTCAGGTTGACTGAAAGAAAGCACCGTGCAGACCCGCGTAAGCGCGGTAGGGTCCTGGGAATGACACGGACCTGGCCATACCAGTCCTCACTGCTGGGCAGATGCCTCCCTGTGTGTTCAATTGATTTTGCCTTATAGGGTTGACCCTTGAGGAAGGCTTTTGGCAGAACCAAGTCAGAATCCAAGCAAAAAGGCTTTGTAGGACTTTATTCATAGCAAAACCTATACACAAGTTGTACCTGCTTTTGGCCTCCTATTCCCTGCTGATTTACTCCTGCCCTATTAATATAGCTGCAGTTGGTAAAATGATCAATTTAGCATCATAAACTAAGAAATCACGTGGAATTTTACTGGTATGGCATGGCATAATTAGCATCATGTCCTCAGGACACAACAGTGTTTACCTATTTCCTTATTTTGTTTTGCATCAATAAAGTGCTCTATAAATGGAAATCTGTCAACAGACCTTCACAAAATTTCCCCACAAGAGGCCGTTAATGAAGCTAGGTGTTACTGAAGTGCGAGGCAACGCGGCGTAACGTTTTGTAAACTCATTAAGAGATGGGGAGTTAAAAGCCCCACAAGCGTAGGCAGAGTATGAATTTACAATGCTCCCTAGAAGCTTAGAAAAAATAACTCCAAATAACCTCACTGACGTTGCTGTCACAGCCGCACTGGCGCCGATAAACAGGATCTTAACGCTGATAACCATTAGCTCATGATTTCTAAGATTTTCCAACTCAATGCAGTAATGCACCAACAGCTTTGTACTCAAGTCCATCAGATAATCACTTGATTAAGTGTCGACACCCATCACCGGGGCAGCTTTATTTATTCATTTAATTTTTATCAGTCTAACGCTAACGAACCTTAAAAGCGCCGCGGAGGCCGTCTAATTCGCCTGCCAATCTATCCCAATTAGCTTGCGGCGAGGCTCCTGGCCGGAAGGTCCGGGACTCCCCCCCGCCGCGGCAGCCCCAGCAGCGCTGCCGGGCTCGCAGTGACCTCCTGTGGCGGAGCGGGCAATCGCCCGGCACGCCGCCGGCAGCCAGCCTGGTGCCGGCAGGGCACCGACCCTGCCTTCTCCGGGGGCTATAGCCAATTTTTAAGGGTTTGCTTTGCCCGTCAGCTTCAGCAGGAGTCTATCTGCAGTTTGTAATGTCTGTGCTTGCTGAATCAGAGAGGTAGCCTTTGCAGGGTTTTGATTCTTTTCACCTAGTTTATTGTGGGAATGGAGTTCACCACCTGCTGCGAGCTGCGGGCCTCGCTTTTCGCCCCTAAGGTCAGTCCCCTTCCCTGCGCGCTGCCTCCCCCTCCTCTGCTGTGTGCACAGAAATGGTCAAGGTCACACAGAAGGCAGCACCCAAGCATCCTGGGAGTGCTGGGCCATGGGGCATGGGAACGGGCACATCCCTCTCACCATCCTGCAGCAGCCCAAAAGTATTTAGTTAAAAGGAAAAATTATCCCACCTCATCCAGCTTACCTTATTTCATTTTGATATGTAGATCCTGGGGGGGGGGGGGGGAGGAAGAGAGAGAAAAAAAAAAAAAGGGAATGTGTTTAAAATGCAGGAAAGTAAAATGTGACCTACTAGAGAGCTCCTCTTGGAGCATACACTGTGTTCCAGCTACCACAGGGGCATCTCTCCTCTGTTACAAAACTGTGCAATATCCCTGTAGAACAGCTTACACAGAAATTGGAAATTAGGTACACAGCACTGAAGGTATGCTTCAACAAAGAACCTCAGCATAGGAACTAAACGTCACTGAAAGTTAACATACTCCCGAAAAACACTACCCCCTTGTAGTTAATGTGAATGGCAAAACTAATGGGTCACTGATTACTTTGGAACCAATTTATAGAAGAAACAGCAAGATGAAAGTAAGAAGCATCTTAACCAGATCATGGTTAAGAGCAGCATTTGTCTGCTCACACTTCTGCTTGCAGGTCTTTGCACTACACTAGAGCTGACATAACTAAGAGATTTATATCTAACTTAAGATATTTTTTAATGTATAGACCAGTTATGAAGGTCCACTTACCTTTCTTCTTTAGGCAGCTGCAGCGTACAACAACCACAATAATAATGATCAGAAGAATAATACCAACAAGTGAAAGCACGACTGCAAGTACAATAACCCATGTGCTTCTGCTCTCTTCACTGTAATAATTTTCTGTTAAATTAAATGGAGAAACATTGTACTATCAGAGACTCAAAACATCCTTTTTAGAATATTTACCTTTTCTGTGAGAAGTTATTAACTGCTTGTTGATTATTTAGCAAGGATCCTGTGTCTTCCAAATGACAGACTCTGTATTTATGGATGGTGCCCTAGAATTTAAAATGTTTCCAAATGCAAATTCTTTATTGCAATTGTAACTTTTCCCACTGCCACTTCTCTTCTGAAAAACACAGGGTTGCAATCTTCCAACCTAAACTTTATTTCATAGATATGCTGGGCCTTCCAGCATCCTTTGGAGACATTTGGGGTTGGGAGAGGGGTTAAGATTCAATTTAGATGTCTATATTGCACATATTAAGCATCTCGCCTAGCTGCTCTTGTCAGTGGAGAGAAAATAGGTATTTTGGGTTACAATTCATTTGGCCAAATATGTATGTGCCCCTTTTGATAAGATGAACAACTCTGAAGAATGTCCGTTTCTCCCCACGGACCACAGCAATAGTCTTAGGTGACTACTACAGAAGGAGATCGAGCCTGTAGATATGATTTTCTGATTAACTCCATCTTGGGATTTCTTTCACTGATTTCAGCAGGTCTTTGATTTTGGGACATACTTGGTAGGGCATCTGTTATCCACTTAAAGAGCAGCAAAGAGCAAAACCTGTAAAGAGTAGCACCATTTTGGCATATGCAGCTACTAACCCATCTTCTCCACCAGCATTCTCACAACATTAACTTACTCCTTTGTCTTTGCTGTAATCTACAGAGTTAAATGAGGTGATTTAAAGATAATTCAGTGCCTTGCTGAAATCGGTTGCTATGACCAAAGTTTTCCTACAAAGCTCCCACGTGCACAGAATTTTAAAAATACCTCGTATTTCTTACATAGCTGGATGCACGAGGAAGATGTCAGTTCTGACTTTCACACCATCCTGCCCTTTGGTTTTGACCAAATATTTCAGAAGCACCTCTGATTTGGCTACCCTTTGAAAAGCAGCCCCCAAATAATTTTGAGAGTTCTTTAGAAAGAAGATTCCAATCCAAATTACAGGTGTGAGACACATCGAAACTTGACAAAACACATTCTGTCGCACTGGGTTTATGATTGTCATTTCCTCGTTAGAGGTCCCAGTTAACACCTGCATGGCCACATTTAGCTGACAGCCTCTGGAAAAGGTACCGCAGCAATGTAGGTGATTGGTAGCTGCACAGTGTCAGGGCTATTCCCCTGATGTGTGAACCACAGTATCTGCTGGTTTACCTGTCGCAGGGAATAAAGTAAATCCTTTCTATCTACAAATTTGCCTGGGTATATGTTTGGGGTTTGGAGTTTTCAGACTGCAAAGATACAAGACCAGAGCCTCCTACAAAGCTTGAACCTCTTTTAGGAGTCTGCATTCTCCAAAGCTCAGGTCATTATGATTAAGCAATTTGTTCCAGTCTTCTCTAATCCTAATGCTCAATTGGCATGTTTTGAATTTCTTCTGTTAGAGAAAACAAGCACTCAGTAACCTGCAAACTAGTAGTTAATTCTGTAGGCTGTAATCAGTTGTGATTACAATTGATGATGAACTTGTTCGTAATATTTTTTATCTAGAAGTACTGCAACAAATATTTATATTTTATCATATTTTTTTCCATAAAGCATGCCACAAGGATTTCAAGATGCCTAAAATATGAAGACAGCTATTTAGCTGTAGGGGAAAGCTTAACCTTAGTGTGAAGGGAGGAGCTAAACACACCTGCACTGGCCCATACCTCCAGGCTGGCTGCCACACCAAGGTATTTCACTCCCTGTCAGGTTCTGGTTACATGCCAAAACAGAATCTACGGAGTTGAAGCAAGAACAGGATACAACACAAACACTCCCGGCACTTCAGCATTGTAGTTTCGCCCCAGTTTTGGAGGATCCAGAAAGAAACTGGAGCTGGGACCAGCAGGTATGAATGCAGGGGCTGCCAGCTCAACATGCAAGTAGGGGTGCAGAGAGGCACTAAGGCATGAGGGCATTAAACCCCTGTTAGCCCCGTTAGTAAATCCACACCAAGTTACATGAGGTGTTTAGTGGGGACAAAGCCACTTCCTCATTCTATAGGGCCCATCCTCTGCGGCTATCCAGACCTCTGGCTCCTCCCAAAGCTGCCCAAAAATTTACTTGGGCTAAGTATCTGCAGAAAAGGGCATTTTCCCTGGCACATGCTGGTGACCAAGAAGAAATGAGAGACCAGAAAAAGCTGCACATTGCTTCTTGGACACCTTGGAGCTTTCTGGCTAACTTAAAAAGCAAAGGAGGATCAGGCTCATGGCAGATTCCCTGTCTTCGTCTTCTGCAGGTCAAAGATGACATGAAGTCAACACTGAAGCCAACGAGAGCTTGGGCCCAGCTAAGGGACTCTGCCATGGACCCCATTTCCCAATAACAGCTCTGTGAATGCATCGGCTGGGATAACTCCATAGGAGTTCCCAAATTTGGTGCTCAGCCAAACACCACTGTAAGTGAGGTAACTCTGGAGGAAGAGTGACTGACATAAAATGCATCACCTTGTATGGAAAGGTCTGAGATTAAGACTGATCTAGAGGTGCAGGAGGGTAGGACATTCATTGACCAGGGGATGGCTGGCTGAAGAGGGCTCAGATTTTTGGCTGCAGTTCTTGTGAATGGACAGGTATTGCTTGTGAGGAACATGGAGGAATTTGATTCCACAAGCTTTTAAGTGAAAGCTAAAATTGATATTACAGTAGTTTTGGGAAGGACTCCTTAGATGTTTGAAGCTAGTCATATTCTTTCCTGAGACCAGCTAGCTAAGGCTGCGTCTGTATAAGAAAAGTCAGACAAGCTCTGAGATTTCAAGTGTGATATATACATTATATATCTTCCTCTGTCATAAATGCCACGTCTTTATTTCATTCTAATAATTTAAAGACTTCATATTCTCGTATCCTGACAAATTTTTCCAAAGAGAAATGAATGATGGTCCTGTACAATCACTAATTATACACTAACTGTGCTTCATGACATCTGTTTTTCTCCTCTTCTGATTTACAATGAGTAGCTATGGAAACTGAGGGTGGATACCTCTGTACTTTACAAATGAGTAGGCAGGGGAATTTATTAATTTCCTCAGGATAGTTCTATTTTGCTTAGTCAGTAATTAGGATCAATGTGACTACAAAAAAGTCATATTAAGAATGGTGAAATGACCTTTTTCAACTGCATTACAAAGCAAGTACCTCTGAAAAAGGCTTGCTAATAACAACTCATACTTAAAATAAAAGGCACAGTTACTCAACCTCCTCAGTTGTTAATATGTCGAAGCTTCTATACCAAACCCCTCATCAATCCACTATAAGAATGTCTTTGTATGTGCTGTGTTCACCCATTACAGAAGAATCATTTCACCAAGAGAAGCTGTCAGCATGATTATAGAAGTTCACAATGCTCAGCACATCATAAAAAGAAACATAGATTTGAGGCCCTACTCTGTACAGAAAACAGCTGGGGATGCATAGTCCCACTGCAAAAAACTCCATATAATCTACACATTTCCCATACCGCAGGATAAGGCTAATAAAAGGGATGTCACTGTAGGGTGGACTGTGTCACCATAGGAGACAGTGTGCCTATACCCAGTGTGCTGGTTTTGGCTGGGCTAGACTTAATTTTCTTCACAGTAGCTAGTATGGGGCTATGTTTTGGATTTGCGCTGAAAACAGTTTTGATAATTCAGGGATGTTTTAGTTATTGCTGAGCAGTGCTTACCCAGAGTCAAGGTCTTTTCTGCTTCGCACCCCACCCCACCAGCGAGTAGGCTGGGGGTGCCCAAAAAATTGGGAGGGGACACAGCTGGGACAGCTGACCCCAACTGACCCAAGGGATATTCCAGACCATGTGACATCATGCTCAGCATATAAAGCTGGGGGAAGAAGGAAGGGGGGGACGTTTGGAGTGATGGCGTTTGTCTTCCCAAATAACCAGTACACGTGATGGAGCCCTGCTTTCCTGGGGATGGCTTAACGCCTGCCTGCCAATGGGAAGTAGTGAATGAATTCCTTGGTTTGCTTTGCTTGCGTGCATGGCTTTTGGTTTACCTATTAAACTGTCTTTATCTCAACCCAAAAGTTTTCTCACTTTTACTCTTCCAATTGTCTCCCCCATCCTGCTGCCAGGGGAGTGAGCAAGCAGCTGTGTGGTGCTTAGTTGCCAGATGGGGTTAAACCACGATGCCCAGTAACCTCAGCTCCCTGCCATGCAACTAGTGCTTCAAGTTTAGTTTGCCTTGAGACTCCTCTACCTGACAGTTGAGATATTTGGCTAGTCCCAACAGAGAAATGCTCCTAAAGACGGTTTGGTATTGTCTCCCTCATCCGAATTAAACACTGCTAACCCACAGGGAGACGCTTCTTCTTACTTGCTCTTATTGTGTTATGGTTTGGAAAAGAAAAACATTTTTCATAGCATTCTGTTAGGTTGTGAGGCAGATCTGTAGTGATAGCCCCACTTGCTTTGTTCCACACTGGCAGCACAGACCAGATAAAAATCAGCCTTTCCTGATGAGCCTCCTAGTACTGTAAATGTGTTAAATTACAGAATTTTATTTTCATAGCGTGTCAGTGAGGCCAAAGACCAGCAGCATTATGGAAAATGCTGATAACCTTAGCAAAAATATTTAAGGTTATCAAAGGTCTTGCTAACTGTTTTTGAGAGATTTGCCCAACATCCATGCTTGGATTAAAGTGACCTTGAATTTCCTTAAATAAAAGGCAATAAAAAGCAACTAAATGCACCATCCAAAGAATTCCACATATGTTGCTGCAGGACATTTTTTACCTTCCTCTAAGATGTGAAAGGCACCATGCCAGGAAGAGGAAAGCAGGCCCAATGGGTCTGTGATCTAAGTAGACTTTGGGATAAGGCCCATGAATATGTAGCTTCTCTTGATGACTTAATTCTTCTTCTGTAATGGGTGAATATATCACGTACAAAGACTTTCTTATAGCAGATTGGTGATAAGTATACACTATAGGAGTGCCTACATATAAATGCTACCATCTGCAATTAGGTGCCAGCCTCAGTGCAGACCTGGGAATGTTACCACCATACTACAACAGCTGCATCACATCTGGTCACTGCTCATGTGAAGAACTTTCTATTTGCACCTGAAGTGCTAGTACAGAATCTGTTTGGGGTTGTGTGCAGAAACTGGGAGTAAAATCCACGGGTTTTTTCGAAGTCAGTGGTAAAACTGGTATTGAATATTATGGAGAACAATTTCACCTGAGGGTGTGGCTTTGAGTAAATGAGGTCTAACAAATTATGTTAATATGGCAGGCATGGTCTAATCAAGGATATATAAGATCTAAATTCAACAGATGTTTACTTGGTCAAGGAGGAAAGGCTGGTTTTCTTAGCAGTGAATCCAGAGTAGGAGCCAGTGGCAGATGTACTGCTTTTTTTTGTCTTGCTCAATCCTAAATTGGACTTTGTGGTTCATTTGTGGTACCAGTCCTCTCACAGATGTGAATTTAACCCTACCTATGCATCAGGTTGTGACTACTGGGTCTTAATTTTATCACCTTTGCACGTCTCATAGTATTCCATTTGCAAGTAAAAGACTTTTCAAAATAAAAGCAAAACAGAACAAAAATCACAGTTCTGAGTATAGGCAATACAGTGCAGGTACTACAGTATAGGCAAATTACAACAAATATTCACTTACCTAGAGTAGAGTTGACAAAAATAACAGTTACAGTTGCATTCTGAGGGTTAGGGAGTGCTTCTATGTCAGCTAAACAAGTCAAAATCTCAGTGTCCGTCGGAGTCAAAGTTAGGATGCTCAGGGCATTGTGGAGGCCATTAGATCCTTGACTGTGCTGGGTAACATACCTTGACTTATCAATGAAAGAGTCATTTGTCATCCAGGTAATGTCTGGAGCTGGAGCCCATCCTAAGGCTTCACAAACAATTTCAATTGTTTTGTTCTCTTTTACTGTTAAGGTGCTATTTTTGATGAATAAAGATCCATTAACTGTAGGAGGGAAAAGATGTTTTGTTCCTTCAGAATATTTGGCTGCATTGCTTTCCTGCTGATAGTTTCAAATCTTATCTTGCTACCAAGAAATAGCTATGCCTTGAGATATGAAGTCAAAAACAATCATTATTAACACAGATATACCATATGCATGATATAAACATGCAGATACTGCAACTTCATGGACACATTGTCCATTGTGTCTAAAGCACAAGTCTCAGCTTTCGGTAACTTTCCAATAAAAAGCAGGAAATTATACTTTTTAGCCATCCTGATATATTTCCAGCTGAAGGACAACATAATGAAATAACAGTGTTTCTCTCTAAGTTTTAAGTATGCTCGGGTTTTATCAGGAAAGGTTTACAGGTAGATGATGAGATGTTCTCATTGCATAAAGCACCTCTTTGACAAATGGCTAGTGTCTGGTGGTTAGATGTTGCTTTACTGGCTGCACTCTGTCACTACTGATGCTTCAGAGAGGAGGAAGAGGTCTCATATACAGGGGCTTGATATGCAGGAACTTTTTATTCCTTGGAAATGGTAGATTGCAGCAGCAATCATATGAAGAGTATCACCTTGTGTTTCAAGGGCTTTACTTCTACATGCCATTAAATCAAACTTAAATAAGCTGGAAAAGGACTGATTTGTGAGTCAGAAAGCAGGAGGGAGATCTGCCCTAAAGACAGCAGAAGGTTCATGTACAAAGATGTGCATAGGGGTAATCCATACTGTTTCTAGCCAAAAGATAATTTTTGACTGAATGCTGGTGGGCCTGATATAGCCTTCAGGCACTTTAACGCAATCCAATAAAGAATAAGAGAATGGAAGGAAAGGAAAAAACAAGGGCAGTTATAACCTTTGTTAATGGCACTCTGAATGTGACTCTGAAACCTGCTTTGACAGTAAAATTAAGACAAGGAGGACAGGAGGCAAAGGATGGTAAATGAGACCGTGTAGTCCTTCACAGGGATAATTTGAGCAATTCATCAGAGTATTCCTTTAAGTGCAGTGTAATAAAATAGCTTTCTATTGGTGGCTATACGCACCTTGAACAGAAAGAAACGCAAAGCTATTCTCACTATGTTGCTGAGTGCTGCATTCAATTTTTCCAGAGTCACTCAGCTGGGTGTTGTGGATGATCAGCTCTGAGGTAAATGCATTGCTACTGGTATAATTCTGAGACGTGAAGCGGTCTGATGTTTCAACAGCTCCTTGAGAATTGATGACAGTGAGGACAGGATTTCCATTGGACAGCCAGATGAGAATTACCCATCCTACCGACACAGTGCAATTAAACCGGGCTTCTGAACCAGCAAGGACTGTTGCATTAGCAGGGCCATTTATAATGGAGTAACAAAAGCCAAGACCTGGAAGGAAGAAAAAAACACAGTCTGTAAATACATATACACCACCACCACCAAAGGCCTTTGACTTAATTTTTACTGCCAGCAATTTAAGGCTAAAAAGCCAGGCACCCTGGTTCAAATAGTATTATTCATTAGGAGCACTGGGATATTAAGCACTTAGTCACGTGTCAGGAAAGGCTGTTGATTCAGCTGAGCTGGCACCTCACCTCTGAGGGTCATCAGAGTACCTGAGACTTTTAGGAAAAGATTCTTGTCTCATTTTCTATAATGTCTGTCAGTAAATTGCTAAAGATATATATGGTGAACTGAAATTTCAACTGAGTAATGTTAATCCCACAGCAGTAAGCAGTGGTAAAATGCTACGTTGTTATAATGGATCCCCAAGCCAATCATTACAAGTGCAAGTACATACTTATATAGTTTAAAAGATCTTAACCAGGTCAGAGATGGAGGTATACAATCTAATCTTTCAGCTCCAGCTTAGATTAAACAGTTTTCTTCAAAGATGCATTTGCTTTTTTTGTCTCTCCTCCTCCCACTCCAAAATCACCTGTCTCTATTCAGTTATTCACTAAAAAGCTGACTTATCATTTTGCTGAAAGAAAGAAGTTCCACTTTTAAATAGGAAAGTACATGAGTTCTCTAGATTTTAAATAAATAAAGGAGTATGTAACTGGTCCCTTTTCCATACCTCGGATTGCCACTGATTTTTTGCAGCCCCAGCATATATCCTTCTATGCTCCTTCTCCTATTCATCTGCCTCTTCCCTTATTTCTCATGCATGCATCACAAACATACTTATCCACCTTCTCAGGCTTTCTGTAAACCAAAGCTGCTGTTATTCATGAGTTTTTCTTCCTTAAAAGGTAGTATGAATTTTGGCTACTATTTTCCAGAACTGAAAGCTCCTTTCTAGGGAAGCCATTTCATTTTCCTTCCTTTCCTCCTCAACAGATCCAGGGCCTCCTATTGCCCTCAGAGGAATGAAGGTGCAGCTGTTGCCCAGGCAGATGGTGGATCCCCTGCGTGTGGGAAGGCAGAAGCACTTGTTTCTACCACGCAGAAAGTGAAGGCAGAACGAAGGCAGAGACCCTCTTTTTCAAAGCAGCAGCTGTGACTTCAGTCCCTGAAATAGCCAGGGGAAATGGTCCTGTTTTGAAGGTAGGCAAATCTTAAAGCACTGCTCAGAGAGAGAACATCATATACCCTAGTCTTCACGAGGGTCAAACCTTCGCACTGTAAGAACATCCCAGATTATTTAGTTGGTGTCTTAGGGAGCAGGACTTGAGAGAGCAGCTTACCAATGTCTTTCCCATATTGGGGAGCCCAAAATGGTAGGCTCTCATAAGCCAGTCACTTTACTAAGTCACTGCCACCCACAGCCCTGCTGGCTGCAGGTGGAGTGGAGGAGGAGGAGAGGACGGCCACGGCAGGCTCTGCTGTCGCCGAGGTTCATCCCAGGGGCCTGCCCGTGCTCTGCATGCATCCCACTGGGCACAGCTCTTCCTCATCCCCCTCAGCCGCTATCGTCTCTTCACCTGCCTCGAAGCTCAGATCTGTTCCCTTTTGGCCTAGGGCTCACCTGCACTTCACTGTGACAGAGTTGCTCTTTGACGCGGGCATTGAAAGGTTTCGGCGGCAAGGGACCTCAGGAAATCTTCTAGCCCAAACCTCTGCTCCAAGCAGAGCTAACTTCACAGTTAGGCCATTTGCACAGGGCCTTGTCAGTTCAAATTTTGAATATCTCCAAGGATGGAGATTTCACAAGGTCCCTGCACACCAAGCAGTCCTGCCAGTGAGATCTACCTCACCAGTGAGTTTTTCATCACTTACTGGGAAACATTCATGCTGAGGAAGCACCAAGACTGCCAGTGCTACCCCTAACGATTCAGGCTGTAGTCTGCATAATTACAGCAATTAGATACTACAGTCCATAGCAGTCTAATTAAAACCCTGTGTCTGCAAATTTGGCCTGAGAATAAGTGTTCAATTATTTTCCAGGAGAAAGAAAGTCTGAAATGGCCATTACTCCCTTGCTAAGAGTATTCAGGACAATGAAGTGATTTTTAACGGTTTCATTCAACACAGGTTTTGTACATTTTAGGTAGTTTATTCATTAATGGGTTAATTATAAATTATTGAAAAATTCATTTTTCATTCAATCAATAGCTGGTGTGAGTAAGGGAGAATATGCTGTATTGTTTCACACAAAAGAGATGTTTGATAGTTGTACAAATGGAACCAGAGCCCAATCTCAGTTACGCTGTTGCAACCAGAGCCTCGGTGAACGCACCTAGGGCATAGGGTCTGTAATCTCATCGCTCCAATGTCAATATCATTTTCTAATTCCCAGTTCACATTTAATCTTAGGCAGTGTATATCTAAGCAGGTTTGTGCCAAGAATTGTTCTTTAATATAAATAGCTCCTCTCTTTCCTCCCACCAGCCTCATGTATTTACAGACAAGAGCTTTTTCATTCTTTGTTTTGCAGGATTATACAAACCTAGCTCTCCCCGGTTCTTTGTATGATTGACTCTGAGTTCTCTTATGTTTACAAAAACCTTTACAAAAATTTTCCACCTTCCTGGGTTATGTTACCTCTGCCATGCACCTCATTCTCCAAAGTATATCTGTGTGAGCAATAAAACATTAAATGAAAAGCAAACTTCACTTCCACTGATAGTCAATAAAGCCAGATAAGATACAGTAAAACATATTTCTGTTCAACTTAGATGGCTCATTTTTTCCCGTAGCATTTATTCAAAGCTCTCTTCAGACTTGTAAAGGTGAACTGAAATGCTTTAAAATGTGAAACAACTTGATGACGAACTCAGCAATCAAATCTATGTGCGTACCTTAATAAGTTGCTTTACAGTTAACCCAATAAAATGCCTAAAAGCCATTTCCTCTCTTTTTCTATTTGTCACTTTCTGAATGTTAGGGATTGGCCACATGTCTGTGGATGGCATCATTTACAGAGCTATGGGTTTTCTAATGAACGTGCACTGATGCAGTGCTTTCCAGTGAGACCATTTGTCATGTAATATGGCCCTCTTCCCTGATATTCAACATCCAGTTGTCATGATTTCTATTCATAACTTATATTGCCAGGGTTGAGACACTGTCCTAAGCTCAAACGTGTCTTTGAATTATCTGTTCTTTCTTGACTCGTGTTGTAGCCAGGCTTTACAATACTGCTCCCTGTACACCTATGATGTCTATAACATGTTCATGTGCTGAGTTTTTTGATTTTTACGCTTTATTTGAAGTCTTTCTGACTGGTTGAAGTGGACATAAACAGCTACCATGATGACAGACACAGCCACAAACAAACTTCCTTAGAGTTAACACCAAAATACATTTAGTTGCTCATGAAACAGGAGCTGCAGTACTTACCCACACTGCTCCTCTTAATGCAAACTGATCTCTGTGCATTTTTAATTTATTTCCATGCCTGTGCAAATGCTTTACTTTTTTAAGGAGTCGTGGTTTGCCATGACTCTGAATAAATGATGCGACTTTCAGTACACTCCTAGCTGTTAATTAATCATTTGCTATGAGATCATGTCTGAGTTCCATTATAGTCTTCAAATTTATCCCTAAATGTGAATAATCAGTGATCATCGGCTTTAAAAATACATGGCTAATATTGCTTTTGTTTTCTTCAGACACTCAGGACAGTATAAGCAGATAGGAATGAGTTATTCTTTCATTTATCTAAGATAATATAATCATTTTTCATCAGTCCATAGGTATGGTAGGATCTACTTCTTCCACCAATCATATCTGCTGGAGCAATAGATGGTCTTTCACTGACTTCTGTGAGCTACGGAACAGGTCCATAAGCCCTGTATGGGGATACTATGGGTGGCAGGAGGACTGAGGAGTGGGACGTAGCTCAACCTTGCCTCCATTTAGATCTCAGTAAAGCCCCACTGAAAAAGGAGCTTCATGAGCCTTCTCCACCTGCTGCCAAAACATTTTTGGTGGTTTTAACTTTGCCTCTTTATCTTTTAGCTTTTATTTTTTATCCTGCAATAGCACGTGGAGTCCTGAACCAACAGGGTGTTCCATTGTCCAACTCACATACAAACACTGATAAAGTGGCTTGTGTAAGGTCAAAGAGGACATTCATGACAGAAGTGGGATCTAAGCCCAGTTGCCAGTGCTTTAAGCCAGTGCTATAAGTCCTTTTGCTGGACCTTGCTTCTCGCACTAAGGAGAAAACTTTAGTGCTAGTTTCACTTACATACTGCTTAAAAAATATCTTGCATATGGTTGCTTTTAGACAAATTAAGGCCTCAGGCTAGATTGTCATTGCACTTTACAGGAATTTTGTGTTCAGCTCTTAACAGCTGGTTTAACATCTGCTTCCCCACACACAACCAATAAGAAATCCCACCCAGGCAAATATTATCTTTGCAATAGGGAAATGTTAGGCTGTCTTCATGATATTGCATTATCACTTGACTTTTGAAGAACAAAGCTGAGTTAGGACACCTTCTCTGAGGCACGTCACTAAATGTTTATAAAGCAGTCACCAGTGGTGAAAGTTTGCTTAAACTGCTAAGTATTTATGGTATTTCAGTTGCTCAGTCCTTCCCAACAGCATGCAGAGTATACGCCAACTCCTCTATGAGCTGTTTATTTCCTCCTCTGGCACACAAAGCCACTGTCACATCACTGCAGGTTTTGAAGAAAAAAAAAATGCATCTTATTCCCTGGATGACGCCTGCACTGAGGGAACATCATCTACCAAAGAACCACCCTTGCCCTTCGTCACCAATGTTTTTTCTTCCACGCTTGAACTAACCCTAGAGGACCACTTTTACACGCTGAAGGATTCAGCGACAAGGGCACTGAGATGTGGCTACCTTCTTTTCCTTCCCTTCTCTCCTCTGCTGACTCTGTCTTTCCTCTTTTATAAGTGACCTATTTGGATGCAGTGCAGTGAAGGATGGGCTTATCCTTTTGCCGTAACGATTCCTTTTTCAGCCTCGTTATCGTATTTCAGAATAATCTCCCCCTCTGTACCCATATTGCCCTTCCATAAACACTGCCTTTCATGCTTCAGCTTTTACATCTAGTCTCTGTCTTCCTCCCTTCCTTCTCTGCTATTTCTGTTTGAATGCCTACGTTTTTTTTCCTTTCAGTCTGTTTTAATTTCTTTTTCTTTTCACTCTTTCTTTAGTCTCTTGCTCAGTCCACCTTGTCTTCTGCCTTCCCTGCCTCATCGCTGGCTTACCACTCCAGCAACAGCTCTGCAATAAATTGGTTTGCATTTGGTAAGATTTTTCTTCAGCACATCTCAAGTTTATTTCAAAAGCCAACAGTCCTGCATCTGAGCTTTTTGAAAACCAAAATAGATTAGAGCTTGTCAAAGCCTGCAGAGAAGGACTAGCTTGTTTGCTTATGTTAACAAGATTTTTTAAATGCTTATAGGAAGTTTCTGTCAAGTAATACTGGTCTACTCGTACTCAGCAACACATATTTCCACCCACCTGCACACAAACCTCTCCACAGCCCCCAAGTGTGCCTTCTCATCTCTTCTCTCACTCACCGTTTGACAGCTGTCCCTTGCAGCCTCTCCTGGCTCTGCTGCTGGACTACTCCTCTCCTCCTGCGCTGTCTCCTGTCTCCAGTGATGAGGGTCCCCAGGCTGGGAACACCACAGCACCACCACCAATATGCCGGCAGCAGGCTGGGACTGCATGGAGGTCCTGTGGTCTGCAATGCTATTGCTGCCAAAGGGCATGCCGTGCTCACCCAGGGGGATGCTCAAACCAGCTGTGCCATGCAGCCATCTCAGCAGCCTAGACACACCACCCAGCCTTGCAACTCCCGACATCCCAAGAGCAGCAATATTGCTTTCAAGAGCAACACTTGCCTTTCTGCAATACAATTTTCTCTCTGCTTTGGGGTGTGCTCCCGCAGCTGCACCGCACAGTGTAGGCGATGCCTGCTACCCCAGTACAGCTTCCAGGTGGGGCAATAAAACACCTATTGCAGGCATGCTTGAACTAAAAGCGTTAGTGAAGGGTAATAGCAATCCTCTAAAACACGTAGTACTCTGCTCTGGATGCTTAGGAAGACAGTGCAAGAAGCAGAACAAATAAAAATTGAGGCTTTCTTGTTATAACATCTGTGTCCATAAATAGGAGACCTAGGGACTTCCTGAGCCAATGATTGCATCTGCACCTATGGATCTACCCTCCATGATATTTGTTTCTAGCTTTTTTCAGCCTATTTATAATTTGGTATCCCCCATATCCAGTGACCATGAGCTTTACTATTCAATTATGTACTGTGAGGAAAAGTACAATCTTTGGTTTGCCTTAAATCTTCTTTCTGATAGTTTTGCTGGTTGCCACTAGCTCTTTTTGTTATTAGAAATTGTGAATAACCATTTCACCATTCACCTCCATATAATTAATTGTTTTAATAAATGTTTACTATTTCTTCTTTTTCACAAGCAGTAAAATATCCCAGTCTAATGAAGACCTCCTCATACCTTTGATCACCTCTGTCACACTTTACACCTTTCTCAGACCTATGATGTCGTTTTTGAAATTGAAGGGCTAACAAAACATCCATTATTCAAGATATAAGCTGTCTGCAGACTTATATAATGCCAGGTTTCATTTTATTTCCCTCGCTGAAGACACTAAGCAGTGAAATTTTCTCTCTTTTTCAGAAATTTACTCTTTTTCCAAGTTATCTACTCTCTTACTCCACTAGACATCTTCAGTTAAGTGATGCTTTGCTTCGAATGTTTTCTGCTCCTTTATTACTTACTCACTTGGCATCATGACATTTTCTGGCAAATCTTCCTAGTCTCTTTTTGGATTTGGCTGCCCTAAGTAATTCTGCACCACCTGCAAAGTCTGCCACCTCACAGTGCTTCTTGAATACCACATATCCCTGTGCAACTCCACCGGGAACACCACTCTGCTCAGAAAACTCAACATTTATTCCTGCATTGTGTTTCCTTTCACCAGTTATTAAGCCATGACAATACCTTCCCTCTCATCCTGCTGCAGCTCCCTCCTTTCAGAGCCTGTTAAAACCCCAGCTAGGCTATAATGAAAAAAACAAGCCTTGTCTCCCTTAACCAACTAGTCACTTTATATTCACATTTTCTTTAAAGCTTTGCCACCAAGATCTCTTTTATCTGAATTCACTTTGAAACTCAGGCATGTGAAATGTAAATTGGAGGCAAACTAGCAAAATGATAATTTGCACATATTTCTGGGAGCAAAATCAGCTGCTGATATTGAGCTCTCTACAGATGTCCCCTCAAAAGCAGTCCCAAACAGACAGGAGGAGGATGAACGAAAAGACAGGGAGAAATAAGTGGGACATCCCTGCTCACTGGAAGTGAGAGAGGGCAGCCACCCCATCTCCCCCCCACCCCATCCATGCTCACTTCTGCATACTGAAGCCCACTCTAAGCCATCAGACCATTCAGGCTTGAAATGCAAACTTAACCATTTCAAACAGTTTAAATAATCCCCCTCTGCGACTGACTGTTCAATCTGATATCGCCAGTAACTGTCATTTACACAGCTTTAAAATTAGTTCACACTTTAACTTTAAAATTAGTTCATTTTGTTCACACTGGCTCATTTCACGGGTTATGAATGTGTCCTACCTGGTAGCGAGGCAGTTAAGATGAGAGGAATTAAAATGAGCTTCTGGAACCTCTCCATTGGAGCATTCTCCCCTGGTCCCTAAGGCAGAAAGCCACCAGCGGTCACTGCATACTTGAGCAGAAGCTGAAGGACAGAACTTATCGAGAAACTCGGTAATGAGCTGCTGCTTTGCGTCTTGTGATAAAATGTGACTTTATGTGACCTGTATTACCAACAAGGAGAGAAGATTAAATGAGAGAGGGTTTGGAAGGAGAGCAGTACCTTTTCTCAAAACAACTGTTTCAAAAGAAGTAGAGGAGCTTTCTTCGGCAGAGAAACCTCCCCCTACGGACCTTGCATCTCTTGCTCCCTTAGTCCCTCCTGGCTATTACAACACTACTGCTTCAGGATTGACTGTGTAAGGGGAGCTCCATCTGCATCATTAAAGTTAATCGTGAGCAGCTGGGAAAAATAATTCTCTAAGCTTCCTGCAATTGCATGTGTATTGTGGGTGCGCTGTCCATGCCGCCGGCGGCGTCCTGGCAGACTAATGAACCCTGTGCTCCATCACTTACTGTCATGCAGGGCAACTGTGCAGGGCGCCAGCTGCTTCCCTGGGGTTGGAGGGGCACAGACCTCCATTCGGACGGTTTGCTTCCCCCCGCAACCCCCTCAGGAAACTGATGCCTCCTGCACCAGGCAGCCTTCGGGAGAGGAAGTGGGAATATATCCCAATGTGCCGCTACATACAAAAAGTTTGGTTTCATGTTTTTCTGTGTGCTTTACTCCAAAACTAGGATTCCTATTCATACATTTCCAGTGAAAGCCTGGTACCGTCATTTCTGTGGCAGTCCTGTCAGGCCCTTGCCACGCAGGGGCCACCCCGGCCAGGAGCAACAGCTCCTGCCGCCCTGGGCTCTCCATCCCACCTGCCTTGGGGCAAGGATGAGAAACACCAAATCTCCTCCCAGCTCCCCAGACTGAGCGTTCAGAAAGGCTGCTAGTGTAAAGAGGGTCCCCAGAATTATTTCTCTGAACTTAAGAGTGCCTCCTACACCTTAAAATAAAACACCACCAGCTCTCCACTGTGGTCAGAGATAAAATACAGATCTTGGGTGGGAGCCATCACCTTCTGCATTTTCTGCTTTTCCAGTGTTTGTGATTCACTTGTGTGATATTATTCTCCTCCCCCTCAAAATATGTGGGAGAGAGTTTGACTGCGCTGCTTGGTTTACTAACTTATCAGCTGGGAAATTGAAGCTTGCCTTAAAGAAAGGGACACGGTCCAGAGGATGTGGTTTTGTGGCCAGCCCAAATTTCTTGTCAGGAAAGTGGTTTTCTTTTCAGGGGTGTTCATTGTGGCAGCTCTGTGCAATGCATAAATATTAGTATCACCACAGAGACACCTTGAGTTTCCTGTAACAACCATACTTTTTTAACCACACTTTTGCTAAAACCAAAACCGCACCAAGGCACAAAACATAAAAGCCCTGGCCCAGCTGTTCATTTTGCAGTTTTGTGCGAAGACCCTGCATTAATTCCCAGCAAGGCTTTTGTGAAAGCAGCGGTGGTGGGATGGCACAGGAGTGGGGGGCAGTGCCTCTCATGGAGTACCCGTGTAGCAGGAATGTCCCATGCCCAGACCTTCCCTGACCGCTGCACCACTGCAACCAACAAAAAACATTTTTGCTGTCTTTCCAAACATGTTCACCTGCAGCATCAAGCTATACCAGAGCTCTGTTCACTGCTTGGCGCTTTAAGCAGGGGGTCTCACTGAGTTTACTGTAGCAGTTGTGACCTAACCAGCTCAGTGGGCAGTTTGCTCCGCGTTTTCCCATTTTGCAAGCTTTCAGTTTACCTTGCAAACTTAAGGAACAGCCCTGTCAACCAATCATCATTTTAGCCAAACCTGGGGGCTGATTTCTTCACCTGTGTGTTGGGAGGGGGGCTAGTTTGCAGGCTGGTTTGGGTTTGCCCAGTGCATTTTCAAAGGTTTTGTTCTTTTCTCACTTCCACGTTTCGTGTGTGGAGGAGTCCCCAGCGGGCAGCTGCGACAGGAGGGTCACCATGGATGGCTCGGAGGGATTCCTCCTTGCTCTGTCACTCAGCATGTACACAGACCTGTCAGTATTTTTTAAGAGTTAGTATTATCTGTCATATGAAATGAAATGGCCCAAGTAAAGCACCACGAAACAAATCCAAAAGTTGGTGCTGTGTCCTTTTTCAGGAATCTATGATCCCGGGCAGGATCCATAGGTCTGGAGAGGACCCTGCCAGCCTGGGCAGCAGCCTTCATACCTCCACTTACAAATCCGGCTGCACCAACACAAGCTGAGCTGAGCAAAGTTTTATGGAGAAGAATAAACTTGCTAGAATCTTATGCCTAAATTCAGGCCAAAATCAGTAAATAACTTGGGGTGAAGTAAAGCGAGAAGGGAAATGAAGGGATCTATAAAGTTTTGTTTTGCTTTGTTTCAAAACGGACTTTTGAAGGGGAAGGGAAAGGAAATATTACCCGGTCCCCAGATGAAACAGGATATTTGGGCCAACGATTAATTAAATACCTGGGGTTTGGCCTGAACTGCTTTTTACCTTCTCCGCAGGTGACCGGGGTGACTCCCATTGTCAGCGCTGCTGTGCGTGGCTCTGAGCCTATTCCCTCCCACATCGACGCCGGAGGCAAGGGGATTATATCCATAATATCACCGTAAAGGAGTGGCAGCCGGATCCGGCCTGGCACAGAGCGGGGCTCGGATGCTTTGTGCACCCTGCGATGCGGGGCACGCCCGCCCTGAAGACCGGGGAGCACAGCACAAGATGGGTGTCGCAGAACGCCCCTCCTCACCCCACTGCCACCGGCGCAGGGCTGGCTTCCCTGCTGTGGCAGGAGCAGGGGAGAGGGTTAAATTGTCTTTCGGTGAATAATGGCTCCGGAGGGGTTACCTGGATTGCTTCCCCGGGCGCCGAGAGGGTGTCTCTGACCGCTTTCCCTTTGACGACGAGCCCCGCTCGCACCCTGCACCTGGGGGACGCAGGAGGCGGCCGGCGGCGTTCCAAGCGAGGGGCCCCGGGCCGGCCCTCGCCTCCTCGCCCCGGGGAAACCTCCCTCCGGCGGCAGGGCGGCTGCCCGAGGCGGCGCGGGGAAGGAGCACCGACCTCTGCCGCCTCTCAGCTGCCGGGCCCCGGGGCAGGCGCCCGCCCTGACACTGTCCCTGCGGTTCGGTGAGGTAAGGATCGCCTCTCCCCTTCCCCCCGCCCAAATACGTGTATCGCTGTGTTAATATTTAACCGGTCCTGCAGGAGGAAGTAAGGCACAGCCGATGACACACACACGCGCGGGAGCAAACTTCAGGCCGTGTCTCAACCCGCGAAGCTGGATGGGTGCTGCCGCCTGACATCTCGGCGGAGCACGGCCGCGCCGCCTTGCTGGGACGTGACGCGGGGCACGGTGGGAAGCGCGGGGTTTATTTTCCCCCGTTTATAACTGCGCAGGTGAGTGCGCTGGTGCCCTGCCTCGAGGCTGGAGCTCGTCCCGCCATTACAGAGCTGCGGGCGACATGGCAGAGAGCAGAAGCGCCCGCCTGTGGGCTCTGCACCAGCTGTGCCCTCACCGGCGGGTGCTGTCACCCACAGCCGGGGGTGTCGGGGTCCGTCGGCAGCCCCTGAGAGGGCGAGGGGGTGAGGCAGAGCCAGGGTACATCCAGGAGGTTCAGTCTGGAACTGAAGGAGATGGGGCCAGGGCCGGGGCCAGGGCTGGAGACAAGGCCACAACATGGCGCCAAGGGGCCCACCCAGGGAACCGGGCCAGGCACGGGGATGGTGCAGGCTGCAGTGTCACTGGGGCAGGGGTGATGGCCCCGGGGGGCTGACGTGCTGCCCTGGGCCGTGGGCAGGGTTCGGAGAGCCCCGGGGGCACTGCCAAGGGAGGGTCAGGCCGGCTGGTGCCCTCGGGGCCCCAGCAAAATGGGCTCTTACTGTGAAGTGCAAAGTTGCAAGCAGCTGGTGAGAAAACTGAGTTGGTTTTCCATCTTTCAATGGAAAATACAGGCTCCAAGAGATATTTTCTTTTCCTTTTTTATTTTCATGTTCCTTTCAGTTTTTATTTTGGGGAATTTTTTGTGCTATGTCAAAAAAAATGTTCGTTAAAACATTTCATTTAATTCTGAAATATTTTGTGTTTGTTTGCTCAGTTAAATCACACCTTTTCCTGCTTCTTTGACGGTTGCGTGTGTTCACCAAAGCTGCCATGCTGCCTCATGAGAGATGCTCTTTCAATGGCTGCAGCCTTCGTTTTCCTCTTAGAGCTGAACAGCATCCTTCGATTACACCATCATTGGTCAGTGACTTGAACTGATTTGACACATCAGGCGATTTTTATGATGAGTCCATCTCCTGGGAAGCTTAAATCATGAAGAAGGGACATACGACTTTCCTGAACTGTATTTCCTACTAAGCACGGTAACAGTTCTAGCAAGTAGAAATTAATGCCATGCTGACTCAAAATGAAAAGGTTCAGTTCAGCAAAGGGAAAAGAAACAGTTGGTTTGGAGAATTTGGATCAATTTCCAAAATTAAATTTCAAAAATTGTGCTTTATTAGGAAAAATATCACCCTTACTTGTTAAAAAAAAAAAAAAAGCTATGAAACCTGCAGGAAGTTTTTTGACCAGTTTTTTTCTTTTTGCTTCCTTGCTTTTCCAAACACCTCTTTTTTTTAAGTCTAAAATCTCACTCTTGTTCAACCAACAGCCCTAATTTTGTAACAGTATTCTTGAAATACCTACTATGTGTAGTTTGATTTCCATCCAAATAAAGCTAGGGGAAGAAAAGGGAAAACATCTAATAAGCAGATTCCATCTCTAGTTGTCTAAGTAGGAAAAGTGCAGAAAGTTAAAATGGACTGACTGGATTTCCACCTTGATTTAATAAAGATAACTCTTTCACAAAGTGCTTTGGAAAGGATAATAGCTGGTTTTAAAACTCTTACAAAACTATCATTTGGCACTACCGAGAAGAGATTGGCTCTGTCATCTTTGTAATTGCTCTTCAGGTAGATTTAAGCTGTTATTAGATCACCCCTTAACCTCTTCTCTGCCTGACTAAAGCCTTGCTCCCTCAGCATCTCCTCACCAGTGCTGTGCTCTAGACCCTTGTCCACTTCATGTCTTGCCACTAGACCCTGTTTAGCTTCTCTACATGCTACTCGAACTGAGGGGCACAAAACTGCACACAGATTTCCAGATGTGTGTAGTAGAGGAGAATAATAGTTTCTCTGAATTTGCTGGCAACACTTCTCTGAATGTGGCCTAGTACATGGTTTGCCATATTTGTGGTGAAAGGGCATTGTTGGTTTGTATTTACCCTGGTGTTCATTTCACCCAGCTCTCTTCATCAAGTTTTCTATCCACTGTCACTTAGGTGGTACCGCTGCAGGCTATACCTCAAGGCTGTTGCACCTGATGTGCAGAACTGTGTGCTTCTCCATGCTGGATTTCATGATGTTTCTGTTGGCCCAGTCCTCAAGCTTATCAAGGTCCATTTGGATGTCATGTTGCTGCACCTGTGCCACAGCTGTCATTATAACACTAGCTAATCACAGGCTGATCAGCTATGTCTTTACCACACTGAGGTCTGTCATGGTCTGGAGATTAGCCGTGTCCTTAAACGTGTACTCCCATAAAGATGCATACACCACTCTGCTGGCCCCCATTGCAGGCATTTCTTTCCCATCTCCTCAGCGTAGAGAGGACTGGTTGGGAACTGGGTGCGTTGTAGCCTAGAGCATCCACTGTGTTTACGTCCTGCTGTGGATCTGACCCCAGTAGGAGTCATCAGGAGAGCACCTGTCACCTCCTCCCACATACTTGCTGGCTTGGCTTCATCAGGCTGAAATCCTCCTGGGTGAATCTGGTGCGCAGTGACTGGATTCAAATGTCCTTTGTTTTCCCTGAGGCTGCTTAGGCAACAAACACATGTATTAATATTTTATTAAGTATTTCTCGCTGCCCTTGTTAGTTCCTTCCGTACTTTGACTTTGCTAATGAACCGTGATATCGTGATGAATACAACCATTGGCACTGGTTAGGATGTGCGTGGGATAAGACATTACACAGTGTGGTAAAGTGTCCGAATCCGCAACTGCTGAGAACATCGTGCACGTACAAGACTATCCATGCTCATGAGTGAAAGACCAGGTCCTAAGTTTGCCAGTCTGATGCAAATGGAAAATCATTTTGTGAATCATCAGCCTGCATACTAGGCAGATTCCTACCTCCCACTCCAGTTTCTCTAGACACTTCTTTCCAATTCTTCCTTTTTCTTCTGCCTATGAGTAGGAGGATTTTTGCCTGTTTTTTTTTCCCCCAACCCTTCCAAACTCTTTTTTGTGCACCATACTATTTCTTCTGTATGGTGTGTAGACTGTGTAAACTGCTGGAGCAACCCTCAACATTTTTTGTTCCGGGGTGTGTTAGTCTGAAACATATGTCTATACAGCTTGCTGTGCAAACCCACGCAAGAAGCTCTAAGTGAAATGGACTTTCTGAGAGTCACTTAGAGAGAAGCCTTCTGTCGTTGTCATTGGGGCCATAAGTGTAACTTTTTTTTCTCACAGGAGAACTGGACAAATTGTCATGATGGAAAATGAAGAGCATTTAGACACCTTCATTTGTAAATTACTTCTAATGAGCAAGAACACAGCAGGGGAAATCACCAGTCCCTACACTTCCATGCTGCATCTTAGCTTATTTAGCTGAGTCAAAGAAAATATGATCAGAGGATGTGAGCATTAAAATAGCAGGGAAGAGGCACTTACAAATGCAACATTAAAGCTGATTTGAGGTTATTGCTAGAAACAGGAATAAAATTCTTCATTTTCCCATTGAAACTGGCTTGAAAAGGGTTTTGAACATTACAAAGGCTTTGAGAAGTGGCTCCGTCTTAAAAAATAAATGTTATTTTCTCTAGTGAAGAACAGGAGAATTGAAACATCTAGAAAAGACTAAGGTAGGAGACAAGCTGCCCTAGTGACTGAATTAGCTGTGTCTATCTTGATGCCTACAGGACACTTCTCTCTAGTAGCAAATCAGGCCAAAGAGATGCTAAGCCATAACTTTTCCAACTCTGCCTCCTTTTTTTTTCCTCTTTCTATGCTCTTACACCTTTCCTCTACTGTTTGCCAAAATATTTGGTGCTCTGAAAAGCATGTTTCTCATTCAAAACAGATTTTATTAGTGTTAGCTATAGAGTCAAGTAAGATACACAGATCCCTCTCCTCTCACAAGCTTTAGTTTTTAAAATCTTTTCGTTAACCTGTTAATATATTGAAGACGCATCACAGTTTTAAGCTTTGATTCACATTTCTCCTTAATCAGGACCCAAATGCACTAGAGGAAAAGCTCTAGAAATAACAAGGTTGTGCCATTTCCTCTTTCTATTACCTATGTGACTGTTGAGATGCATTTTCCCCCATCTTGTTTCCACTTTGTAGGGTATGAGAACTCAAGAGACCCACTTCTGCTTTCAACATCAAGCACAGTGAAGACTCAGTGCAAGCTGGGATCTTTGCTGTCTACTACATATATATTTAGGTGAAAAATTAGGATACCCCACATGTCCCTCTGTTGCACAAACAATAGTGTAATGTTTGTCTCCATATTTTAAAAGAAACCTCAGTTTGTAAAAAATCATTTGCTGACTGAACAAAAAAGAATTCCTTGACAGATACATTAATTATGTGAAAGATACTGATGGTATCCTGTGACATCCCCATTGAATAGCTGACAAAGTGGGGCTGTGGGGGCACTTCCAGAGGAGCTGCAATCCTTATGAATACAAGTGACCATACACAGCATTCAGGACCCCCTCCTCAGCTACTGCTAGCCAGCTAAGGCACAGGCATCTATCATAAACTATTTATCAAGCATTTTTTCTGTAGTCATTAAAGATATAAAAGCACTACCAGATGATGCTTCACCTATCCCGATACAAGGGTCTAAGGCAGACAAGATATGTCACCCTTTGGTTAGGCCTGCCTCATTATTTTGACTAGAGAGTAGTCTGAAAGACTGGGTTGGACTGGACATGCTGGTTTAGGCTGCAAAAGTTAGCTGAGACCAGTCCCACCAACAGATGTTTCATGGTGACCTGAGGAATCCTGTTTTATCTCCTTCCTAGGAAGGTAGGTCATCTTCGTCTTGACCTAAAGATTCGTGAAGTGATGCTACAGTGAATTGAGGCGTGGGTAGATCCTCAAAAACCTCGTAACACCAATATAGCTCATCTGATTTTTTTTTTTGTTCAGATTTTTTTCTTCAGTGTTCTCTTGCTGGTTATTATAAAGCTGTAACTCTGTGAAGAATTGCTGTGGGCCCTTAATGAGGAAAGCTTTGGATATAATCTTCCAGACTTTCATACACAGGAGGCCACAGGATTAAACACTTTATTTGTGTGAATATCCTTGCAGCTTTTATTTGGCATTAACAAATCTGCGCAACTAGAATGTAGTTCTCCAGTACTTTCCTGCTAGCACTCCTGAACTGCATTCCATGTTTCCCCTTTGGCAGGTGCATCCTTCCTCTCCAGCACTGAAATCAGTGGTGAGTTGTAGCTGGTAAAATAAAAATGTCATAATTCAGGGAATGTAGATGAAGGCATTTATCATGGAGTCCAGGCAACAACAGCAAGTAAGAAAGTTTGTCACAGAATGAAAGAAGATGCAGCTTTGGTGCTGTTAGGAGGAGTGTACTTCTAAAAAGGAAATTTTTAGTGCTCTCTCATATATCAGTTCCCTTGGCAACATTTTCTTTAGCTTTAGAAATGTTTTGTCACTGGTCCAAACAGTTGGCTTAATTGCTCTGGTTATCGTTCAGTTTATTCTAAGGAACTTTTCAATGTACAATAGTGTGCCAAGAAAATGTAAACATCATTCTCTACACTCATTATAGTCACTATTACATTTTTCATTATTGCTTAGGGTCATGGTTTTAGACTCTCTCCTGAGCTTTATATGCGCAGCCGGATTCTTCAAGGAGTTCAGACAAAGTGCAAATCTATCTAGAGCTCCTTTAAAACTGGTGCGCTCAACACCTATCAGTCAGTGCACGCTAAGTCCAGCTCTGGACATGTCAGATGAACAGTGCACAAGCCTTTTCAGTGATATGCACACACAAGCACTATGCCCAGGGCTCCAAATCCCCCAGGACTTCCCTGACAATATAAGGAAAACTACCATGGGAGTATGAAACTATACCCCTTTTCTTTCTTTCCTGATGATTTTGCAAGGTTGCCAGTTATGAGAAATGTTAATACCTCTGAAAATAGAATATTAATGAGTATTCCCTAAGTGACCTGCAGGCGTGATCCAAACTGACACTGCAATGATGAGAGTGCAGATTATCACCATAAAAGTAGGCATTATATTGGAAGAGCTGTGTCTTTTTTGCATTTTCATGAAATACATCCTTATGACTGACATGTTGCTGCTCCCTTTGGGCATTCATTTAAGATCACCAAGTAGAAATGGCAGGGTTTTTTCCTTAGAAATAAATGTCTCCTATGCACTGTACCTGTGATGCCGAGTCTGTGACTGAAAGCTGTCCTTTTGCAGTAAGAGAACATAAGTCCCTGGCAGAGATGGTTTCAGATACTCAATTTCTCTTTATGTGGTGGAGTAATGGAAGTACTCGTGATCACCGCTGTATTTTGGCTTTCTCTTATAAAGGAGCAGTAAACTTTATTTTGATATTCGGCCATTTCCTTTGCAACATTTGTGTATAAAATAAGATTCCCTAAAAGCTTAGGGAACTGGTGAGTACTGAAAGATCTCAAGAATATAGTAAAGACTGACATGTTTATAGAGTAAAGTTTCTAGTCCCCTCTCCTCCCCTATCCCATGCAGCACCTTTTTCAGCAAAGTTGGAGAAGGCAGTACCGCTCAGTTACAGTGTCGTGCGGCAGCAAACCTCCTGCCACTTGAGTTATACCTGCAAGGCATGCAGGGTTTGGCCTCAGCATAAGGGGATGGGATCCCCAAAATGGACTGGGGAGGTGGGTGAGTACAGAGGTGCATTGCACACCCTTGCCCTCAGCAGCGAGCTCTCCCCGCCAGCAACAAGTGCTGCTATTCTGCTGCCTCCTCACCCCCAGCAGGAGCAAGCTGCGTTACTCACTTACACTGCAGCTCACTCCCACTCCTGCCTCACAGCTCAGCTCACTTTTCTTTTTCATTCCCTCATTGAACCTTTACTAGCAGAAGCACATGTAAAAGCTGCAGGTCCCTTCATGTACTGGAGTCAAACATTTACTTACAACTGCTGTTCCAGCAATAACAATTAAATTAAACATGAAGGGAAAAGAGCTGCCTGGAAGATCTACAAGCTGGAGGTGTAAATCACACCACATAACTAATTTATGACGTTCTGTGCCTACAGCTGTATGCTGACGGTTTGTAAGTGTAAGGGCGGCTGTGATTTCTAAGTGCTTTTGGTGACAAAAGAATAGGAAACTGATTACACAGGCCTCTATCCGTGCACCCAAAGTCATAAATTGAATGAGGTCAGGTTAGGTCAGTAGCAGAACGCAAGGGGTGTTGTGTACATGGTTCAGTTGCAGAGATTCTAAGGGACTTGGATTTTTTTTCCCCACAAAAATAATGCATTTTTGAATATGTGAAACATAAGGCAACAATAAGGTTATTTCTCAACCATTGAAATTGTCCAATTACATTTTTCAGTGAAAATGTACTTGAGTGAACTTTTTAGGATAGCCTTAAAACCACTATATTACTGGGCTTTGAAAAAATCTCTATTTGCTCAGCCAGAACATATGCAAATTCAAGTCTGTTTTTTCAGGCTGGATCTTCTATGTACTGCATATATCTAAGTTCTGTGACTCAGATGGTTTCCTCTATCCAGTGTATCTATAATATTTATAGATCTATAATATTTATAGATACTTCTGGAACTATATTGATGGAATGAACTAATGAATTTAAGTCCAGCTACAAACAAACAAGCAAAATACAGCAGAAAGTTAAGCGAGGAAAAAAGGTAAAAGATAAAGGTAGTAAGGGAGACCTTTTCTAGTTACAGTTTTTAGTTTACAACTGCTTGTATCTGGCAAACAATCTGACGGCCTTCAGTTATTTGACATTTCCCTTTTCAGTGATAGGGGAACAGCACTGTGCTTCCAGGTCCCAAGGAGCACGCCAGTCAGCCACAGTCAAATCGCGCTGGCTATGGTGACACAGGCAAAACCATTTCAGGTTGGATCTTGATCTTCCAAAAGGTATCAACTGTGGTTAAAATTGTCTTTTATCAATTCCCTTGTTATGGTTTTAGCAATCTTGCACTTGACACTGTTGTCATTTGGAAAAAGAGCTCTGAATTCAGATCACAGCCTGTTTATAAGGTTTTGTTGTAAGGTGCCTTTGACTTAAAGGTGTACCATGCGTAGACCGTTAATGGCAAGTGACTAATGTGGCAAGATCGCATGCTTAATACTTGGGAAAGCACTCCCATTCCTAATCCCTTTCTTTTATATGGGAATTAATATTTGCCTTAGGAAGAGGAACCAACCAGTCATTTTAGGATGCACATACTAAGGCATTTTAGAGAAGGGGAGAAAATTCAACAGATTCAGATTCAACAAGGCTAAGTGCCAGGTCCTACATTTGAGTCACAACAACCCCAGGCAATGCTACAAGTTTGGGGAAGAGTGGCTGGAAAGCTGCCTGGCAGAAAAGGACCTGGGGGTGTTGGTCAACAGCCAGCTGAATATGGGCCGGCCTGTGCCCAGGTGGCCAAGAAGGCCAACGGCATCCTGGCTTTTATCAGAAATAGTGTGGCCAGCAGGAGCAGGGAAGTGATTGTTCCCCTGTACTCAGCACTGGTGAGGCTGCACCTTGAGTACTGTGTTCAGTTTGGGGCCCCTCACTACAAGACAGACATTGAGGTGCTGGAGTGTGTCCAAAGAAGAGCAACAAAGCTGGTGAAGGGTCTAGAGAACAAGTCTTACGTGGAGCAGCTGATGGAACAGGGGTTGTTTAGCCTGGAGAAAAGAATGCTGAGGGGAGACCTTATCACTCTCTACAACTACCTGAAAGGAGGTTGTAGCAAGGTAGGTATCGGTCTCTTTTCCCAAGTAATGAGTGATAGGATGAGAAGAAATGGCCTCAAGTTGCACCAGGAGAGGTTTAGTTTGGATATTAGGAAAAATTTCTTCACCAAAAGTGTTGTCAAGCACTGGAACAGGTTGTCCAGGGAAGTGGTTGAGTCACCATCCCTGGAGGTATTTAAAAGATGTGCACACATGGCACTTAGGGACATGGTTTAGTGGTGGACTTGGCAGTGTTAGGTTTGCAGTTGCACTCAATAACCTTAAAGATCTTTTCCAGCCTAAATGATTCTATGATTCTATTCATTTTAACTGGAAAAAGAGCAAGCCTCCTAACTTGCCTACATCCCATAATGTTAATACATTCACAACCAAAAAGATAAGTGAGCACACAAAACTGTGGTAACAAAATACTTTACTAAAATATCATACATTGAATAGCTAGCTCAACATTCTCATGTTCTATGCAAATAATGCAAATATTGTCACGCATTTTATATTTACATTATATAGTAACCCGCAAAAATCCAAGAAGAGCAGCATTCCTGACAGATCCATTGCAGACAGTTAGCCCTTGTGTTCCATTCAGCTTTTATGTAAGGCAAATGTTTCATTACAAAAATCTGTATTCTCGAAAGTGCCTAGAAGGGTTATACCTCCTCAGTAATACCGAACCAGATGAGATGTGTGACCAAACGCTTCATGGACATTTTTGAAACTCCTAACCTAAACTAAGAATGTGTTAGTTGATGAGTTAGATTTGTGAAAAATGCATTCATTTTTCTATATTCAAAAACTGACCTTGTGTTGGAAGAAAGAGTATGCTGAAATGCACAACTCTAACCAGCTCTAAGACACTATCAGCTCTGCTGATTTTTACACTCCTTCCTACTAAATGAGAAGCAATGGAGTAACTTTTCAGAGTAACTTTTCTAAGCTATTCGTAAAAAACTGATACAGTGATCATCTGACCCAGAAAGCATAAAAATGTAGGATAGTGCACTACTTTTACAGATAAACTGCCCCAAAATTACCTAAATTCTTTTATTAGCCTATACAAAATTTTAAAAATAAGTATATGTACACTGCAGTATTGTGTTTACAGTTCTAGTTATATTTCCAATCTTTTTGTGATGGTCTTTTGTATGAAAATACACATAATTTGGCAGAAGGCCACTAGTATCTTTTGATTGTGTTAAAAGTCATGATCTGAGGCCTAAGCTGCAAAAGCTAATTTCATTTAGCTGATACATATAAACTGATTAGCACAGTGGCTTTGTTTAAATAAATGAATTTGCCTTACATGCAATCATCTACTTTTCTTAAATCACCTTTTCCAGCAGGATAACTTTATATTTTAAGTAATTAATTATTCATTTACTATATTCTTATTCAAAGCAGCCTACTGAATGGAGAGAATTATGAAATCAATTTCTAATTTATGCGAGCACAAAGAAAATCATATGTTGAGGAAAATAATGTGCAGCAAGCTAAAGCATTCACTTGGGAAGCTAATTTGCAAAAAGGAGAGGAACAGTCTGTCTGAATCCATAACATTTCAAGCTGTACTTATTTCCTCCTCATCAGAGATTTAGCAGTGATAACCCAAATGCTTCAGATGATAGGCAGGCCATTAGACACTTAACAGCATATATTCAGTGGGGGCAAAATATTTCAAATACAGTAATAAAGAGAGGCATCTTGCATGAGCTACTGAGTTACAAGTAGACTCCCTGGAAACAGTATCCAGAATGGGATGGTTTCTTAAAACATGCCTGAGGAACTTATTCCCAATTCCATGGTAGCTGTGAATTTAGCCCCAAAAATATAGTGGTAGCATCTGCAAATGTGATTAACAAAGAATAGCACCACCTTCCCAGTCAGTAGGTATGTTCAAGTAATTAGGAACACTCCTGACCTAAAATAAAAGCCACAGTCAGGAAGTCTAGCAGAACTTGCCCCTCAAGGGTAACTTTTTTTATGATGATACAAAGCTACAAACTGCTCAGGTAAGACATATTTTAGTGCCACTCACAAGCAGCCACTGTTCAGGGAAGCAACCCAAAATACTGTTCCCTAATGGGAGACTTCACCCTTTGGCCACGAACTCAGCCTGACAGAAGACCAGCAGCTGCACCATCCCAGGAGCCACGTGCCACCATACTACTTGGATTTCAACACCTAGTGGAGGTGAACAAGTCAACACATCTGTACGTAAAAGAATAGCTATTCTGCTGAGATACAGGCTCCCTGGTACTGCACAGCTGGACTGGTCCTGCCAGCTAAGATAAGGTTGGCATCAGGCACAGAGGTGGAAGTGAGACCCACAAGGGACTGCAGGATTATTTCTCTCAGAACAAGAAGAAGTGAGGATGAACATTACGCTGCATTATGCTGTCCCAGCTCAGAGACCGTCTACCCCACAAAAGAGGGAGCTAGAAGAGGCCAGGAAGCATTCCTTTATGCTCAACATCTTTCCATAAATTAAAGCAATAGCCAGCTTGCACCTTGGGTAAAATAGCAATGAATGGCAAAAAGACATTTCTGCAGGTTACATGGAAAGAATAGTGATTAAAATGCTGTTGCTAGGCTTTATCAGTCTGACCCATTGCACCTACCGAAGGCAGCAACAAAAGCAGATGTGCTACAGCAGGGCTTTGAGTCCAAGGGCAAATACGCCTGCAAAGTTGGCATGGGAGGCAGAAAGATGCTGTTCAACCCAGAGCTGGGCTGCCCACCCCCTGGCACAGGGTATGGGCTAGGGAAAGGCAAACACCTCCTTGGTTACCCACCCGACCGCCTGGACAGCCATATCCCTGCAAACACCATATATGCACCTATTTTCTGAATGGGAAACTTATTCTACCAAATAAACATTGTTTCTTTCATCATCAGTTGTTCAAAAATAAGTGCATGAGCTCAGGTTACTCTACATCAGAAGAAAATAAATAATATATTATTACCATTATTAAACACTTTTCAGGATGAGGCGTATTCCTGCTGAAAATATTTATCCTGCTCTTCAGACACAGGCAAGTAAAAAGAGACCCTTGGACAATCCTCACAAACTTCAATAAAAAGAAAAGAAATAATAAAAAACAAATAACCCCAAAGTAATAAAATATGTTTCCCTGTCTTTCCTCCATGTTTTTTACCACATTCAGTATACGTCCCCATCCCCAATGCCCTGCCCTGCTATCCCGGTGCAGTGTCTGGCCCTGGGTCCCCTCACTGGGCCCGATCCTGACCCCCACCTGTCATCACCAGGGCCTGGCCATCGCTGGCTTGACCTCAAACCTACCTCATCACCATGATACTGCCTTATGATCGGGACTCTTGGTTGGACATGGCCACTATCTGTCGGTCTGAACTGCTCCTTCGCATGAGTGTCTGGGGCTGAGCCCTCCTGGCTGTTGGATCCCCTCAGCTCCTGGCTTATCTTCCCCTAGGGAGCAGCCCTGCTTTTGCTGCTCTCTGAAAAATTCATTTCACACATAGTATAGGCATTCAATACTTCTTTGCTGATAAAACTGGCCTTTTCTTTGTGTGAAAGTAAATCAAACAGGAGCATTGCATAAGGCATGATTTTATGAACTCCTTTCTCCCTTCCCATAGCCCAAATGTATTTTTAACAGCATCTACTCTAAAGACTCGATTCCTTATCTCTGAAACCTACAAACATCCTAGTGATTTAATGAGTCTTGGTAATGAAATAAGAAAGGAGGCTCCGAGCCTGAATGATTACTTGGGTATATTTTCCCACTAGGTCTTGTTTAAAAGAGAAAAATCCTCCTGCCTTCTCCCTTACACACCCAGTTCCTCATAGGGAAAAATGTCTAAATCAGATGTACTGTTTAGCTCAGTGTAAGTGACTCTTATTTAGCCTTGGCAAACCATTTACAGCAGCTTGCAAACAATCAAAGTGAGGCACAAATGTAAAAGATGTCTCCGGGGTGTATTTCAGAAGAAAGACAAGGACACTCTCCACTGAGCATGGATCTGGCTGTACCACATATCATTTTCAGGAGGAGGCACATATAGGGAAAGAGTTGCAGTAGCCTTACACATTCACCAGGTGACCTGCAGTACCAAAGGTTGTCCCAAGAGCGCTGCATGGGCAAATTCTTCCATCTCTGCAAAAAAAATTTGTGTAGACTGATGGAGGGGTCTGTGCCAGCATGCAGTTCTGCCCACACAGAGCTGGCTGCAAGGGCAGGGCTGCAGTTCCCTATGCCAGCAGGGGAACATCCTGACAGCTACCTGTTCTCGAATGCCTGCACAGATGGCTGCAAATTCAGTAATCTACCAAAGGGGACCAGGAAGACGGTGCAAATTTTCTTCTCTGAACAAAAGTACTTTCACTTTTAGGTTGGCACTGCAGAAATGTTCCCAGTCCTGTAACAGCAAGATCTGGAGGGCAGGTTTGCAGGCCTGCAACTTTCAGATAAAAATAATAGTTGCAACATGTAGAGAAGGGATATACAGAGGTGGGAGTGAATGGGAGCAAAAGAGGTTTGCACGTTCTTGAGCAGAAATAGAGTTTAAAATAACCATTAAAAATGTCTTTAATGTGATGGATCTACAGTTAATTGGGAGTTTTGCTGGAGTCAAGGGCAGCCCTGTAAATGCAGAGCATTTCAGTTTGTTAATTCAAGCAGGGAAGGTGCTAGAGCCTTCCTCCGTGATTTTCTGTCACTAAGTGATTCCAGTAGCTCAGCTGCTCAGATGGTTCTACTTCATGGCACATCACAATTTTCTTAAAGCGAGAAACAGAGAACCTAATCCTTTCTGGAAAAAACGTCTGCTCTGAATGAAGCTCCTCCAGCCGAATTTTTAATTTGGCAAGGCACAGTCCTATGAATACATCCTCCAGTTTAATGAACGAAACACTCTCTGAAACATTATAGATCTGACTAGCAACATCGGTGGATAAAACATAGCCAGTCCCGGAACAAAACGGTGGGTAGGTCTTTTCCGGATACTCTTCTCTACTCACATACCACTTACTCCCTCTTGTCCGTATGGGGTATTCATGCAGTTTTAAAAAGCCTGTGAAGAACCTAGTGGTCCTTTTTTTCCTTAGAAGAAGCTCAGTGAGGTAAAAAACATTGACAAACACATCTGTGTCGGTCTTCATCACAAAGCTGGACTGGTAACAAAATCTGTGAATCCATTCAATTCCCATCATGGTCTTCAAAGTCAAATTGTAATACGTGTCAGTAAAATTCTTTTGAATAATGTCTTTAAACTGCTGGCTTTCAGCAGCAATATCAGCCTGCTGGCTGAGATTCACAGTGCTTCCCAGGAGGAAGCATGTCACCAGGCGCTTGCCGGCGACTGTTCTCTCCTTCCCCCAGGTTTGCCGGATGGCCATCCTTGCGTTAAGGTTGTGGTACGAGGATGTCACAAGCAGGACGAGGAAAGGAGGGTTCTTATGGCAGTCTATATCTGGGAGCTGCAAGAAGTTTCCTCCGATTCTCCTAAAAGTCTCTATGGGGAATATGTAATCCTGGCTGTTTTCACAGAATATGCAGAATTCAGTCAAATTGTTGTAAAAAACCCAGAAGCTAGCACAGCTGAGTCCTATGAGGCAAACAAACAGCCTGAATTTTCTGAAATCCATCTGAAAGAAACAAGAAGGAACAGCACATTAAAAAAAAAATCTCGCTCCTTTCAGTGCCGTATACCAAACTCCCAGCGTAGGGATTTAAAGGCAGGTCATCTCTAATTGAAAGCTACCTATTTCAGGGCACTCGCCCACACGCATTTCTCTTAGTATCATTCCCACAAGATGTTCTGCTGGCAATCAAATCCACACTCATGCTTACTTGAATCTGCCCCCCAAGCCAGCATATCCTCAAAAATCCACAGAAGCACACCAGGTTACCCTGGCTGATGCCTCAGACCTCCTCCCCATTTTCAGCATCTTACAAACCATGACTTAGACCCACCAGGGCTCTCACAAGCCAGAGTGGAGAAGTAGGTATGTGCCCATATCAGATGAGACACAATAACAGCAATAGTTTTTTTTTTAAATACCATGTTTCTCCATTTGTTTGAAAAGTGCCTCTGTCCCAGAGCCAGCAAGTGCTGTCCAGCTGACAGACCCAGCCAGGTTCCTCCCATCTTCATCTTCTTTGCGTCCTGTGGGGCTCTTGCAGCAACCCAGAAACTTCTCCCGATCTTTTTGCTGGAGGGGCTATGAGTCACATATTTGTCGTTGCGTTAGCTGCTCAGAAAAAAAAACAACAGTGGGCCAGATTATTTGGATGTTTCACCTTTTTCAGAGTTTAGGTGACTCACTAGGCTATGCTGAGATGAGAAGGGGGTTGTCTGTACCCTCCTCTCCTTTCTAGGTGAAAGAAATCCAAACAATAACAACAATGTTCATTCATTCATCCTTGTAAGAGATTATATGTGCTGCATATCTGGTTACAAATCTAGTATAAATTTTGAGAGACAAAAATTATCAAAGCAAACCCAAAAAGGTCACAGTGCCAAAAAAATTAAACATCACCATAAATTAACCTGGTGGGAAGACTATAAATCTTCAGTTACTCATTCCATTAACCCACAGGCCCACCAACTACTATTTTAGAGCACTAGGATGGGGGAATTTTTACCAGGGGGAAGGGCATTCCCCCTTTCTTAATGAAGAACTGGATCTGGCTTCCCATCTAAAAATACAGCAAACCAAGTTTACAATCCCCAGAGCTGTAGATTTCATGGAAATTTGATCTCTGCCTTTCGACCAGGAAGGTTCTGCCTAGACTCCCCAAAACCACGTTAGTGCCCTCCTTTTGCTCAAATTCCCCTTTCCAAGCAATGAAAAGGTTTTGCGTTGCAGGCTTAAGTTCATTTTAAAGTCCAGCCAGGTGTTCCTGGGACCAAATCCAGCTCATTTTACCCATAAGAATAGTTCCATTAACTTCAGTCTCTATTCTCAAAAGCATGAAACAAACAGAACTGGAGTCCTGGTTTACTGAAATTCCTCCCACAGTGTAATGCATTTTTGCAATGATTCACTAATGATTTTTGAAAATATTTCAAAAGTTCGCCTTTCTTCTGCCATTTATATTTAAATTAACTTTGTCTTTAAATAGAGTGTTCCTCAGATCTGTTTTTTCTCGTATGTATAGCTCACAGTAGTCTTGCAATTAACTCAAAAATTGCTTTAATTAAATACCTATGTAAAATTGTGCGAGAATATACATATGCATACATATATATATACACACACACACGCAAAAGATTATACAAAAATCTGGTCTGCATCTGTTCTCATGTTCTTCAGTGGCCTGGGAGGAAGAACATGAATATCCTGAAAATAGTGTTTTCAGGAAAGGTTGATGTTCTGAGGTTGACAACAGAGCTACAGAAGAGGTTCGCTCCTGTCACCAGCTCTCACAAGACTGTCTGAGGGTCTGACATTTCTCTGTCACAGGAATTCCAGAACATGTACAAACAGAAATCCTTCAAATACTGAAGTCACAAAGTAATTGAGAGCAATTTTGTATTAAAACCTTTTCAGAAATACTTAAGAGCAAGGAACCATAACATAATATGCTCATTTTACCAGATTTCAGTAGAATCAGACTAATGTGACTTGACCATATTTAATTCTTTCTTGTTTCTGGGTTTGTGTACTGGTAACAGATCTAAAAAAAAATTTAAAATGTCCCTGTTTTGGATGGCTGGGAGAGCAACCTCCCAATGTTCTGGCACATGTTTACCATTCTGCCTATCCAGAGCCAGAATGTCTTCCTTTTTCACTCCATGTATGAAGGAGCATACTTTATACAGATATATAAACACACACACAATTTATGTAAATTGTAAAACATATTTTATAAATTTTGCAGATCACACATATGTACGTGTATCATTTCCCAGCAGGTCCATGCCTACCACCAGCGGGTAGGCAGTGGCCTTAATAAAAAACACACACTTCCTGGAGCAAAGTCTCATTTGGTTTTGACAGTGTGAAGGCTGGAAAATAGTAGCTTTTGTCATCGGTTTAATCACCAAAAGCACATTCGGGCTTATCTGGAACTGGTAGGAATGGTGGGTTTTTTTCTCAAATGAAACATTTGCAATTACCCACAGAGGTTTTTGTGGAAGGGATTGGGGGGGAGGGCTTGCGAGGACCCAGATCACACCAGTAGCACCTTGGGCGTTCCCAGTGACGAGGGAGCCATCCAGATAACATGCCGCACCCTGCTCCAGGGACTTACACTGAGCCCTTGTCCCGTCCCTCCCCTCACCTGCAAACAGCAGGTTTAGATTCCTGCGTGAAGCAAATTCTCCACCTGCCCCTACTGCCTGAGAGAACTGCTATATATGAAGTACATATGGAAAACAATGGCTTCTGTTATATTGCAACAAGACAACATGGCTGTGACTGCATTTAGCAAAACCGTCACCGTCCAACCTAAAGTATCTTGCTCTACAGCAGAGATATGAACATAGGTTAGGTGTGACAAAACCTGTGGTTTCTAAATTATCTGTCACTGTATCTTTCCTCCTTTGCCTGCATCTGACAAACAATCTTGTGATTCAAGATTTCCAGCCTGCATGCACGTATCTCCATGGAACAGTCCTGGAGATGTTAATAAGGAGGGAACAGTAAGTCTACAGGAGGTGGTCCAGAAAGCAGCGGAGAATTACCAGCAACCAATTGCTTTTCTAGAGGTCATTTTGAACAGCATCCTGTATTTTTGCATCAAAACAAATCTTTCTGGTTTTATAGAAAATCCTTTTGCATGATGGCATACTTGATTTTTCTCTCTGATCTGAGTCATAAATTGCAGTTTGTAATTATCTCAAAGCTTCTTCTATCTCCTATTGTTCCAGCTGCAAAATATTTTATGTAGGGCATTGCCAAAAAATTACCTGCTTCGTGTCCTAGAGAGTTGTTTGTTTGACCTGACTGGCACGGTGTCTCATGGCTCTGCGCAGATCCAAACGAGGTTCACACAAAAGCCTGGGACCCAAACAACGTGGGCTACAGGAGCCTGCAGCCTGGCGCTCCTCTCACACACGCCTGAAATGAACACATGAAGAAGAGAAGGTAGTCAAGGTCTGTGATCCAAATCAGTCGAACTGCAGCCCTCTACTTTGCAAGTGCCGATTTCCACCAGTGGCATGAACTTCCTCCTGTGTTCTGCCATGGTAAGCAGATTGGCTCTAGTGTCTCTCTGTTCACACCGCTGACCCTTGTGTTACTCCTTCATATTGCACGGTGGTAGGGCCATGGTAACTCCTGTGATAAGGCCTAGTTATTACATCAAAATTCATCTGACACCTCCTTTAGGTCTGTTAATAATTATCTAAACAGCACCAAGAGAGCAAGACTATAAAGCCACATAGATCAGGAAAAGCAATTTGCCCTGAGGCAGAGAGAGGTAAGTAGGTCTAGAGTCCCCCTGAGAAACAGATTCAAAATATCAATTTAAAGAAATAAAGTTTTCTTAATTTTTCTGGGGCAAAGCTACAGTCATGCCACTGAGTTCAGTGGACGATTGGCAGTGGCTTTGCATTGAGGTCACACACATCAGCCAGGGAATGACGTGAACTGCAAATGACCAAAGTTCTTCTGACCATCTGCAAGAGTTGCCGCTTTGTCAACAGACACACAAGCAGCTGCGACAAGGCAGACCAAAAGCAGAGGTGTGACCTAAGTGCGTAAACAGGAGTTACGTCCTCAAATACTGCACAGTTAAGGTCGGCAGCGATATTCCCATTTTCCTTTCCTAATAATCAAAGGTAACATGTGCCCTGGTATAAGTACTAATTATACCTGCTAACTTTTGATTTTCCTTGGAATAAAGCCTCTAAATTGCTTTCTCAGAAGCTCAGCAGGACACAAAGAGGGATTAAACATGCATAGATAATAAGAAAATGTCAAGTACAGCAGGAAACATTTATTTTTTCCTAAATACAAGCATTTCAGAGGAGCAGCGGCCAGCTTGGAGCTCTCAAAGATGACATCGTCATGTCCCAAGGTTAGAGTGACTCAGGTTCATGGCTTTTCTTTGTCAGAATTAAGGTGAAACGACACCAGGGGAGTTTAAACAACAATCAACATTCATTCAACCTAGCTGACCTTGTCCAAGTACAAGTGAACTTATCAATATGAACCTTGCATCATGTCATTAAGCTGCTGTTTGAAAAGAGAAGGGAGGTGTAGAAAAAGAAGCAGAAAAAGGAACATGAAACTGTGTCAGAAGGAGAGCCCTTCCGTTGAGTCACGAGGTTCAGAGCAGACCCCCTTGCTTTCTGGACTCCTTCTCAGAGAGGAGCCCGGGGCGGCGAGATCCACTCCTAGTCTCAGACTTGGTCATCGGTTTATGTTTAAAAGGATGAGGTGTAGTAGGGGATGTGGAAGAGAGAGAGAGAGAGAGAAAGAAAGAAAGAAAGGGAGAGAAAGAAAGAAAGAGAGAGGGAAAGGGTTTCACCAGTCCTGGGTCCAGTGTTGGTCCAGCCAGCCTAGAGATCCAGTTCCAGAGGGAGTGCACTGAGAACTCATTCTCCCTTCTTTTACAGTCGTTGGTCTCGACATGCACAGTTCACGTTTCCGGGGTTCTCCGGAATCGGTCTGGAGCTTGGGGGGGTCATTGGGGAGTTGCCTCTCTCTCCTTGCTGGCATGACCGCTTAAGACAGAAGCGCAGTCCCACCCTCTGTGGGGCCTCCTCCTCCAGGCGCATACGCTGTGCTTCTTCTCCTGGTCGCTTAAGATAAGGAATTGTGGCTTTGGAGAAGCGCGGTCCCACCCTCCGGGGGGCCCTCTCCTCTGGCCACATTGTCCTGTTCACACAACTCCAGCATTTTTACAGAGGCCGTCTTCTCCACCAAAGCTCTTTAACGAATGTTTGAGACATTGACTGTAATTTGTCAGACTGTCACAGACGTTTCTGGCAAGGCAGTGGGTTCAGCAGTGGCTGGGCCGCTGTTTTTACGGGGAGACACGTGGGTGGCTGGGTTTCCCCCTTAGCCCAAGCTCGGAAGTCAAGGAGGGATGACCAGGTGCCTCTGGCCCAGCAGCTTTCGCCTGTCCCCCCACTCCTGGAGCAGGATGCTGCCCAGCGCCTGCCAGACCTTGTCAGGAACAGCAGCACCCACTCAGGTCCCACATAGGACTACCGAAAACAGTGGTGGTGAACCTCTACTTGAAATAAGGGGTCGCACGAGGACAGGCCCTGCCTCGTCCTCTGGGAGCACTGGCTGGCTCCTCCTGTCCCACGCGCTCGGTGGCAGCATCCCGCGGAGCCATGCGAGCCGGTGGTGCCACTTCCAGCCGAAAGAACTGCCTGCAAACAGCTACCGAGGTGATGAGGCTAAATGTCTCTTTCCTGGCCCTTTAAAATGCCACTTTTCAGAGGGAGGTTTTTATGGCAACATGTATTAACAATGTCCTTGCCCAAACCAAAAGTCAAGATGTGCAGGCAAGAAGGATGGAAACCTAAACAGGGTACAGGACGAGGGAAAAACTTTTTCTGCCGCCCTTACAGTCAGACCATGGAAAACCTTTTTCCCTCTGCTACCTCCCACCAGCCTCTGCTATCAGGATTGTCTCTCCTTGTCAGTCTGTCAGTGAGTCAAAGCAAGACATTGTTCCTCTGCTTCATACATGCCAGTTTCTATCATTTAATCACTGAGTTGCTATGCACTTTATTTACAGCCAAATTCTCTCCCTTTTTTTCCTTTCTTTTTTTCCTTTTTCTTCTTTCTTTTTTTTTCCTTTGGGGGGGGAGGGTGTCGTTTTTTGTCTCTTTGGATTTTTTGTCACTCTTTTTTGCAATGCTGCTTGGGGAGTTAGCTTTCCCAGCTCCTCCCCAGGCACCTCTGTGCTACCCCCAGCCTGCCATGATGGGGTGTGCTTGGGGAGAGGTGCTCTGAGGGGTGGGTGGTTTTGATGCTTAAAATAAGCCTCTGGCTCTCCAGAAAGGCCACAATGTTTTACAGCTGGGGAGCTGACTCTGGGGAGTGGGTGAGCCATTTGCCCACGGTCACAGACCCACGGCAGGAGTCTCCATCTCCAAACCCTAAGCGATCAATTAGACAACAGATAGAAAAGGAGCATTATTGTTACTGATTTGCAAATCCTACTATGTTGCCTGGCTTGTGCTCTGTCATTATATTACTAATACCCATTTCACTGATTGACCCTGTAACTTTAACAGCAGATTGAATCTCTTTTGTAGAAGGTTGGGCTGGTTTTATTTTCTACTTTAGATTTTAATAAGAAAAGAAAAGAAATAATTTTTTAAAAAAGATGAAGAGTAGAAACAAGTCAAGCTGTGGATTTAATAGTTCTAGGGGAAAAAACATATTAGAGTGATAATTTAAATTTTAGATTAATATTAATCCCAATAAAATGTCATGCATATGTACATAATACAGTTCTATACAGATATATGCATACAACTGTATTGGTTTTAGCAGTGTGACCAACACAGCCTAACACTGGTATACTTATAATAAGCAAAGAAAATTTTTCCCAGCAATCAAAGAAAAACCATGACCAAAACCAAAGAGACTTTAAAATATAAACTGGTTAAAATTCAGTTACTGAGTAAAGGTCGCTAAAAGGTTCA